>CM053579.1:79104376-79123413 GCA_028646485.1 Cryptoprocta ferox | reverse complement strand
TCATCACTTCTTCCACACTCTATTAGAAGTGAATCAATAAGTCCTGCACAGTCTCAAGGAGAGTGGATCACAGAAGACAGTAAATACCAGGAGGCAGGGATTATTGGGAACCAACTGAGAGGCCGGCTACTCACCACACTAGCATACTCTTTCCTCTCCAGATTCACAAAATTTACTAATAAACTAGGACTAGTATATATTTATCCATAAACTCTGAATTTGCATCGTTGGGAAATTATGGACATAATTTGATATCATTGAGCTGTAACTAAGAAAAAGGCGCTACAAAATATCATCTATATTTTTAAAGCATGAAGATTGTTTGGAATTTTAGGAAGAGGTATTTAGGAAGGAATTTTAGAGATAGAGACAATAATGGCAGAGAGATACAGAAAGACAGAGATAGAGATATAGTATGTATATAGTTCTCAAAACAGGTATATAGATATCAAGATAGATAATATATTACTGGATCATTAAGGTATGACAGGAAACAGATTGTATACTCAAAAGTGTTTAACTGGAAAACAGATTTTAAAATAATCTATTTACAGAGATGTCAATAGGGTTAAGGGATCTAACAAGGGACTAGTGACAACAGAAAGGTATTATGGCTCCAGGGCCAGCAGAAGCAAGATAGGGAAAAGATGTTATCTTAGTGAAACCTGGAGCCTTGGGAGAAAGAGTGCCTTTTTTGAGCATATAAAACACCTGGGGATTCTATTTAAATGCAGATTATGATTGAGCAAGCCTGAAATGAGCCAGAGATTTCTGTGTTTTTCTAACAAGTTCCCAGGCTGATGCTGATGCTGATGGTCTACTTGAATAACAAGGGCCCTAACTACTCAGTCACCACAGGACTTTAAGGAGGCATTGAAGAAATGGAAAGAATGAACACATCAGTCTCCCTCTCTTCTCTGCCCCCCTTCTAGAAGTGACTCCCATTGTCTAAATGCAACCAAAGTTAAGGGCAAAGACTTGCTGATGGTGATGTAGACTGTGAGGAAAATCTTTGGGGCCCAGAGCAGAGCAGAGAGCCACAAAATATGTAGGGCCTTGTATAGTTTTCTCAGATATGTGGCACTTCAGTCTTCAGCTAAACACTTGAGAAGGCCACTCTGTGGATCTCCAGGCCCCTCATTGTTCAGCTCTTTCTTCTCAGGTTATCTGTCCTATTAGCTCTAGCTGCTTTGGAGTCCTCAGATTCTCATCCCTGTCTCTTCATCTCAGGGAGTCTTCTGGGTTCTACCTAAGTTCCCCTCTCTATACTATGTTTTTGTTGTTTCCAGGTTTTTTGGTTATTTCCAAGATTTTCCATTTTTAGATACCTCCAGTATATTGGGTATTTCTAATATATTGCCTGTTTTATCATTATTTCAGGCAGGAAAGTAAGTCCAACCTTTGTTATTCTGCCTTGGTTGGAAGTAAAAGTCTCTCAAGAACATGAATTATTGTTAAATGATTTATTGTTTAATCAAGGACACTCTTAGTTATAAAATAACATTTTTCATACACACATTGAATCTAATGATACTTTTAAGGAGGATAAGGGCAGGAGGTTGGATAAAGGGTTGTCTTTTGAAATTTAAAAGGCAAGATTGTATTAGTATTTCAGCTTTATTATTTAAAGTCAGCAGTAGGAGTGTGGTAAACAACAAAATTTAACCAAGTAAATTTGAAGATCTAATGGGCTTTATTAAATGATTCATGAATTGGGCAGCATCCCATCTAGCAAATAGAAAGGACCTCTGTGAATTACAGGAAAGGAGAGGTTTTCAAAGGCAGAGGGGGAATGGAAAAAAAGAAATTATTAACAAAGAATGCAGTGTTTTAGGCAAGGTCAGTTTCCTTAGGGGAATGGAATGGGTTCACAGGTTAAAGGTTACATGCCTCTCATTAGGTTAGGTATTAAGTCCTGATTTACTGGCATGGGACTCTTAACATAAGTGACTCCATTTTTGGTCTGTGGTTTTCTTTTGAACAGGTGTATCAATAATTGAACTCCCAAGTTCCTCTGTTCTCATTCCAGTCTCACTTTCTGAGTAGTTTTTCAAATTATTTAATTTAATTATTATTTATTAATATCCTTGTATAAGGATATTTTATGATCCATCTTGTCCCAAGTTAAGAATTTAAGATGTGCATGTGTATAAATTAAGTCAATAAAATGTAATTTAGAGATAAGTAAAGAAAAACAAAGTCAAACAAAAACAAGAATAATTCATGTAATATGACATGTCTTATACAAATGCAACATATTATAGTGGTCAGAATAGTGGTTATCTTATGTGGGTACTGATAGGGAAAGAAGGCAATATTCTGGGGTGCTGAAAATATTATTTTGAATTACGTAGTGAATTCACAGCCATAAAAACTCATATAACATAAAAATTTCTCAATCTATATGCTTAAGATTTGTGACTTATATTGTATGGAAATTATATCTCAATAAAAAAGTAATTAAAATCATTGACTCCTTCATTTGCCATAGTTCAAACTTAAATCTACTTCTGAGCTTCCCAGCAGTCACTAAACATATACAAAAAGAACATCTGTTTAATTTCACAAATCACAGCACAGAAAAGATAACAAGAAACATATATCATAATTAACTATAACCTAATTCTTCAAAATATTTAGAAGTCATAAACAATTGCATAGAAATATCTGCTTTTAGTTAATCTGTTCAGGGGGAAGGAGGGAGAAGGTAGGAGGTATTGGGTGTAGATTGAGTTATATAAATAATTTATAAAGTTAATTAACCAAACTTAATATTATTTCTTAGACCTTTCTTAAGCACATTCTAAAACCATGTCCTAATTATGTTGCAGGAAATAAAGGGTCATAGTTATCCCAGGAGCAAACAGGAAATGATTCATCCAGCTATTGTGGAATGTACTAAACATTCCACAAAAATTCTTTTCTCCTTTCTGAGACAAATACCTTGGATCATGAGTCTCATGAACAGTTGTGTAAGCCTTCCTTCAATTTCCTGTGATATTATATACCATGTTACAGGTTCATGAAAATTCCCATATCATTTGTAACCTATTAAGGTAGAGAAAGTGTTTTAAAAAAATTCAGAAATGTGCTGGTCTCTGTCAACAGTGACCACCCATCCAGTAACACAGGCAGAAGGAATGACTCAAAAACTGGAAAGCATAATTAAAATAGGCTAGCCTGGAGAATTTATGGAGCTATAAAAAACTATGACCTTCTGGAATAAATGTGAAAATTTTTATATGTTTGTCAACATTAAAAATACAGTCCTCAAAAACATACTAATCTGGCACCAAGAAAAAATGACAGCAAAACTGTTTCTTATTCATTTTCTTCTCAGAGTTAAAATAATAAAATAAACTTAAGTTTTAAACTAGGCCATTTAACTAGTTTTAGACAATGTTCAGAGCAGCAAGGGGCTGGTTTCACATTAGCAAATATTGTGGGATGGGGTAGCCAGCAGCAGGTGAAAACCAGAAGGAAATTAAATTTCTTCTAGCACTTTCCTCTCCCCTAGGATAAATTTGCTGTTTCATGACCTCTTGAAGTTTCATTAATTTGTAATAAATTCATAAAGCAGGAGACCCTTCTACCATGTTCCTAAAATAATAAATAGCAATAGTAATTATTATTTTAAAACAATATAGTAATTAAATGAAATTATTATTATTATTTTCTTAATAATTAAAAGCATATGAAATCAGCTTTCAGTTTCACAGTTAGCAAAGAGCCACTGCTTTTAATATAGTAACATTTACTGTCAGTGTGAATTTTTTCCTTTTCCTTCGGAAAGAGTATTTTAACAGAGCTACTCAAAATAATTGCAATCACTGGGATGTTTTACCTTTGAGCAAAATTTAGACAAGCAAACATGCAATCATATAATAATAGAAGGCATTGTAGTACATTATTTCAGGCTAAATTGCCAAGTTCTTCCTGTGGAATTACAAACTCTACCTCAAGACTTGAATCATCCTTTTGTTCCATTGGCATTTAGTATCATATCCTAACCAGGCTGAATTAGTCTGTGTTTTGCCACGTAACAGCCTCAATCTCTAAAAAATTACAACCTAAGAAATATCTTTAGATTCATGGGCCCAGTTTTAACATAAATTAGAAGTGTTGTTAGGATCGTTTCTTCCTAAGCTTTTCCTCTTTAATGAAATATATTATTTTATACCATGAATTATAGACAAAAGATATATTGTTTAGAATTGAATAGATCTTAACAAATCCTTTCATTCGACCTCCCAATATATTTCTTTTTTGCTCTGAGAGAGGTTAAATGTTTCTTTTCTTTTGAAGACAGTCTAATATATTTGTAAGTTATATTATCTAAGGTTGATATTTTTTCTTTTAAAAGAGGATGATAAATGGTCATGAATGTATACAGTTTTATTCATTCTTTGGGAATAATTTTTCCTGTGTTCTTCACATATAATCCCAATTAACTCTTATTGGAGTTTTGCACATGTATCAGATACAGAATTTATCCTTCTAAACATAGGAATGAGTGTTTTAAACAACTAAGAAGATGGTCATTGCTTACTAGGCTTTTGTAAAAATAAGTGTTGCTGACCAGAAGCACATAAACAAAAACTTCATTTTTAATAAATGATATGGTAGCTCTGATATCCCCACTTGCTTCTTAAAATAAATATCTGGATAATCCTGGGAAATTTATAGGATACAATCATTTGGAAATATGTAGACATGTGATTTAATTAGAAGAAGCACATGATGATACCTGCTCTGAGTACAGCATATCAGCTATTGTCTTTGTGACACAAGTCAGCAAATATTTTAGGAACACAATCTTGATTGGAAAATGTGTTTTGCCTCATCATTTGCCTTTAGGTTTGTATTGGAAGTGTTTGCTACTTACGTCATTACTAGTCTACCATCCAATTTCCCTTCCTCTAGTTTCTACTATTATACTTATATACAGCTCTTTAATTATCTCAAAAGTATTACTTCTATGTTTTTATTAAGTTGTCTAAAACCCTTTTTTTACTCTGTTACCACTCATTATCAGAAGTCCTGTCAAATGACAAAACAAACAACTTAGAAACAAGTTTGATGCCTCTTATTTAAGGTGAAAAATCCCATGGTATGGTGAAGCAGTGAAAAGCACTGTTTTTGAGGGATTTGGGGCAAGACTGAGTTTTATAGAGCATTAGAAGAAATAACACAGAAATGGGATTGGCTAGGAGGTAGAGGATTTCCTTATAAGGCTAACAGGTCCTATTTTCCAGGCTAAGGTAAGCTAGCTAACTGAAGCTGAGTTGGAGAATTGTGATTGGTATAGGTTTGGATTCCTCCACAGGTGTTTCCTTGTAAATGCAAGCTGATTTAGATTTAGATTTGCGATATAGGCCAGGCCAATGGGGGCACTTTTATACAAATTAACTTTATCAGTCTAAAGTCCTAAAATTATATTTCAAGTCCCCTGCCAACCTAATATCTAGCCTATTCTGTCGCTACTTACCTGCAGTAGCAACCCTCAGCTGTATCTAGCCCAATATTCTCATAATACTTTTTCTATTCCCTTGTAAGAGTCATTACTTTTAAAACTTTTAACTTTTGAATTCTTTCTCTTTTTGGCCTCTCCACCCTATGGTGTTTTTGTAACACTTCTAAGAGCATATGCTAAATATTTATTTGATATCTAATCTCATAGTATTTATAATAGCTTAATATTACACTGGAGTGCCAAATGTGTGTCAGATGTCTTACATTTATGTTATCTTGATCTGTTAAATTCTTTTTTATTTCATTTTATTCATTCCATTTCTTCATTTTTTTCCATATAGAAAATAAATCTCCACAAATTCCTTGAGAGTAAGCAAAAGAACTTGTGTGGTATTCAAACTATTTAACCAAAATGCAATTAACAAGAAAGATACAATTCATGTCATATGAATTTTATATTCCAATGAGAGAATGGTTAAAAGTATACAATTAACTCCACAATTATTATTTAATTGCAATTATAATGGATGTTCTGGAGCATCAACGTGCACTATGAGTATTCTTTCAATCAACATGTATTTACTATAAGGAAGGAAAAATAATTTTCTAGGTTTTTGGATGAAACGCCCTGTAATAACAGACATATTAACAGAAAAAACAAACAAATTTAAATGACTCCTCTATAAATGGGAGAGCCTTGGGAAAACAGTAATTCTCTGGAATGACCCAAGCCACCACCTTAAATACCATCTCCAGCTCAAAAGATGTTGGGGGTAGGAAAGCCAATTATGGGAGGCTACCAGAAAAAGCACAGTAAACAAGGGTGTGTTGTTATACAGATTTAGGTCCTTGTCTTCTCCATTGTTAAGAATTTCTAGAGATTGATTGACTGATTGATTTTAAGAATTTCTAAAGATTTAGAGTGTCCTTCTCTTCTTGGTATAGAGGAGACACTGATACAAATGGAGATACCACTGTAAGTGTGAATGTCCCTTACAAAAGAGTTTTCTACTTGTTTTTCAGAGCTTCACTTGTGTCTGCTGTTTCTTAAAAAATAACCAGTTAAAGATAATCCATATGTCAAAGTGACATATTTTGGGGTGGCAAATTCTGCTCCCCTTTATTATTAAATTACAGCTATCTACCAGGCACTATTCTGGATGCTGGAGGCACAACCCCAAAAATATTGCCTTTGTGCAGCTAGCATTCTAGTAAGGAAGCCTTAAAATCATTAATTAATAAATGAGTATTTGTTAAATAAATAACCCTTATAGGAAATGACAAATGGTGGAAGAAAATTAACAGAGAAAGATTGAGAATGGGAAGGGAGAAACAGTTGGATCTTTTTGATAAGGAATTCAACAAAGGCCTTTCTGAGATGACATTTGAGCAGAGACCCAAGTGATGAGAAGGAAGGATAAGGCACTCAGATTGGGAAAGAGCATTCCAGAAGGAGCAAACAGCAATAGTCTCTACACCAACAAGTGTATTTTTATGCATGTTAGGCAGGCAATAAGCATTCATTAGTATGCAGATGTACACTTCTTTAAGAAGATGAATGTATAAAATATTCTCAGGCAGTGAGTGAAAAAATTGATGAGCTCCTTAGAAATAGAGTTCTGCAACTAACTGAAGGATTCTTGAAGAAAGCCCTGAAATACTTAATTCCCAGTGAATCTAAAATGTTAGCTCACCTTCAACAACATGGATCTATACCATAAGTTTCATTTCATTCACTTAACTCTGAAAGCAGTATATGAAGGAAACTTAGGCAAGGAAAATAATTTCTTAGCCTGGTTCTCCTTACTAATAGTGTGACTTTAAATCAGTCATTTCCCCTCTTGGATTCTTAGTTCCCTATTATGTGAGAAAATAAGTATTAAATCCTACTCTACCTAGCTTACCAGATTGGTATGAAGATTAAATGCAGTAATAAATGCGCAATATATATATTCAACAAAAGGCAATATCCAAAAAGAAAATAGCTTTATTTGAAACAAAATGGCATTTCATAAAATTTACAAGTAATTTTTACTGATCTATCATAGCCAGTAACTCAGGAAACTAGTGAGTGAGCCCTGGCATGCTGCCATGGCCAACTACTCCATCCCAAGGATTCCTGAGAGTACTGAACAAATCAAAAGCATAGCTTCTGGCTGGGTTGGCCAATACTATTACCGAACAAACTCAGGTAAACTCATCAAGAGAAGCCAATAACTCAAGAGATGAGAGTTTGGAAAAGAGAAAAGGAGAAATTTATTTTGGGTGCCCCAGCTGGGGGAGGTGGCAGGCTCAATCCTTAACAACTCACCCTCCACCAGCAAGATGGATACCTAGAGTTTTAAAGAGAGAAATTCAGAAGAGTACAGGCAAGAGAGCAAGAAGATAGTACATGATCATAGGTAGGGGTCAGTATGTATTCAGCACAGGAATGTTTATCATGGGCAGGGAAGGGGATGTGTGGAGTTTGGTCTTCTAGGCATTCTGTTGCTATCAGGGCTTTTCTGGCCTGGTGGTTAGAATGTTCTAGTCATTGCAAAACATCTTCATCAGTGCTTCAAGAAAATGCGATAAGAAATAAGTACAATGGTTTTCAGTTAGAGCATGAGTTAAGTGGTCTTGTCTATTTCTGGTTTCAGCTGTTGGGGTCTATAACTGAGCAAGACGGTTTGTTGACATAATTACATGAACAATATTTTTTGAGGAACTACTAAGCACCAGGACTATTCTTTGGACTGTAGATACAGCAACACATGAAAAGGGCAAAATTCTTGCCTATATTTCTAGTGGTAAAGTCAAACCAGAGATAAATAAGGAAAATAAAAATACTCATAAGAGAATGATAAGTGCTATCAAGAAAAAGCAGAGTAAAAGGATAAAATGTAAGGCGAGAGTGAGATTTTCAATTTTAAATAGGTTGGCCTGGGAAGGGTTCACAAAAGGAAGATGAGTGAGAGAGATTTATGGATAGCTGGAGGAAGATTATGCCAGGCAGAGGAGGCATGGAAGGCAAAGACCTTGAGGTAAGAATTTCCCTGGCACACTTAAAAAACATTGATGAGGCCAATGGGGCAATATTTGAATGAATTCTGGGGAGAGTAGTAGGAGATGAGATCATAACTAATTACAGGCCAGAAATCTGACTTAATTTTAAAGAAATCACTCAATTTTTATATTTTTATTATTTTATTCATTTTTTATTATTTTATTCTATAAATTATTGCTGCCATTCTAAATCCTTTGTGAAACAAAGCTGAATGCATAAAAATAGAATGTACTAGTTAACATAGAATAGTTACTAGGGTCCTATGAACAGAGTACATGTCTATATTTTTTAAAATTTACTCAGAAACTCATGGTTTTATATATTATCCCCATTTTATAGATGGAGAAACTGAGATTCATAACTGGCCCCAAATCACATATCTATTAAACTACAGAGCCAGAATTTGAACCAAGATCTGTCTGACTCCATAGCCAATTCTTAGACCACTAAAAAAATATAGTCTGATACAAAAAAATTAGACAAAAATTATTAAATGATCTTTCTGTATTTAATAAGGTTTATTGTATTTATACATCCAGTTTTCCAAGATATATATTTTCATTAGTATTTATACTGTTCACTAATGTAATGAAGGAAAAACAATTTTCCCTCTACCCCTCTAGGTTTTTGCTGAGACTTCCTCCTGCAATCCCATAATAAAAGACAAATTAACAGAAGAAAAGCAAACAGAGGTTTAATAACACGTATACCTCCTGTAAACATGGGAGAGACCCAGGAAAACTGAGTAACTCCCTTTAATGGCCCAATCCACCACCTTAAATACTATCTTTAGCTAAAGACAAAAGATGCTGGGAAGTGGGGAGCCAGTTATGGGAGGTTACCAGGAAAAGCTTGGTTAACAAGTGTAGGACTATATGAGGCACTTGGGTGGCTCAGTCAGTTAAGCATCTGTCTTTGGATCTCAGAGTCTAAGTTCAAGCCCTGTGCTGGGCTGCATGCTGGGCTTGAAGCCTACAGTAAATAAATAAATAATTTTAAATAAAAAGAAAAAGGGTGCCTGGGTAGCTCAGTCAATTGAGTGTCCAACCTTGATTTTGGCTTAGGTCATGATCTCAGAGTCATGGGATAGAGACTTCAGTGGGGCTCTGAGCTGAGCATGGAGTCTGCTTACGATTCCGTCTCCCTCCCCCGCTGCCCCCCCTTTCTAAAATAAAACAAACAAAACAAGGGTAAAGTTATGAAGATTTAAGTTTTGCCTTTTTAATTGATCGAGATTTCAAGAAACTTAGAGTCATTGTCCTGTTCCTGCAACAGAGAGGATGACACCCTTACAAACAGATTTCTCAAAAAAGTGTCTCTTACAGTAGGGTAACTTCTGTCTTTTCAGAGCCTCTCCTTTGTCTGCCATTTATTAAAAATAATGAGCTCAAGATAATCCTTATGCCAAAGAGGCATATTTTGGAGTGGCAAATTTTGCTCTCCTTCACTAACAATCTAGTATGTTCAAAGAAGATATTTTCTTTAAGATGAAGACCTAAGAGTATAGTGATAGTCTCTTATTTTATGCTTAAATCCTAGTCATTCTTCAAATCCAGTAATGAGCCTCAATTCCACCTGGAGACTTTTCCATAAATGTCAGACTTTAATGATCTTTCTCTTTAGTAAACTATTAATCTTAGAATGGTGCCATACTGATTTTGGCTTAACAGTTCTCTAATAGAATTATGTCTCTTCAGTGTATTTTCCCAAATAAGAACCAAGTTTTCCTAAAAGCAAAAACTATTTCTTTTGTTTATTTTGCACTGAGACAACACTTAAAGAAATTTTGAGTCCAATAAATACCTGTTGATAGGAGTGCTTGATAGTATAAGAAATTATTTAGATGTGTTGTAAAAATTAATGGCTCTTGAGAACAAAATTCAATAAAGTACCTAAGCATTACAGTACAATTTCACATAACACTTTCCCAAGCTTCCCAAGAATAATTTTGGTGATATTTTAACTTTGTTAAAAATACTGTTTGAATTACAAAGCTTTCTCAATGTGTAAAGAATAATTTAGGGGTTTTCGATATAAATTAGAAATTCATGAACTTCTGATGTTCATGATTTAGATTTTGCCATTCTACTTGCAAAGGGAAGTAATTTTCACAATAGCAGGTAAGGCTATCTTTGCTGGAACCAAATGAAAAAATATTGATTTGAAGACCCTTAAAAGAAATTTTCAAAGCAATGTGTGAACAGTATTGGAAACTTGTCAGAGCCATTTTTCAAGTTTATACTAAAAAACAAACACCATTTCCTACACCGCAGTGAGGAGCTGAGTAAAAGTTGTATGTGTTGTATATCATTTTTATTTTGGGATAAACTAAGTGCATAGAAGTAGTGTAAAATATCAAACCTAATTTTTAATTGTATTCTTTCAACTGTAAATACAAACGATTAAGTTGAGACAAAAACTCTCAGGTTTAATAACCATTCTTTTGATGCCTTTATTATGTCTGAAGTATAGGTGTTAAGGAGCATATGATACTTCACAGTAAAGTCTTTATGCAGGTTTTATTTATCCAAGCAATGAGAAATGGCAGGCCTCACTGGACTTGATATTCAAATTATCTTTTTATAATTCACAGTGTCTTCTGCCAGTTATTATGTGCAGAAAATTATATTGAAGTGGTTGGCAAGTGACTGACATATCACTTACCCCAAATAAAATAAAACAAATTCTTAGTTCATGTATTTAATACTAAAGTCTTAGATAAATAAGTATTATGAGGTTCCTAATTTTAATTTGTCAAATTAGACATTTTAATCTGAAAATAATTGAAACATATTAAGTGGGGAGTTATGTTTCTAAAAAGAAAATTACCAATGGGAAAACTATAACTGATTATTCATTTCAAATAAGCTGAGCAATGATTTTTAGCATTACAGAACATAATTAGATGTGCAAAATGCATACATTCTAACTTTGAAATTAAAAACTTCTAATCTTTCCTAATTGGTTTACAATGGCTGATGCAACATCTAAGTATTTATCAATTGTTTAAATAGCTTTCAAGTTGGGTTTTTTTTTACTATGTAAAAAGCATTTGTTTTTCCTTGTTTGCAAGGGGAGAAGTTTCAGCAAACAATAGTGCCTTTGGTTATACTGAAAATCTACATAGTCATTCACTAAATGGAAGCCAATCAATTACATATGAATTTGTCTTGCCAAGATGTAGGGTTAATCTTTAGCTTTTGAGATGAATGAGGAAACTAAACATTCTGTAGCTGATTGGTATGTCAAGGTTTCTGTAAATCCATTCTTTTCAATCTTTCAGAAGAATGGAACACAATATTAGTTTGACTGTACACCAAAAAAAGTCACAGAACCTATGCGAATCTGTTGTATGACAAAATAACAGAAAAAACAACCTCAGCCATAACACCAACACTGGTTACAATTAACATTTATTGAGCACTTAGTATGTGCCAGGTACTGTGATTTTAATTTTCTGTGCGTTAACTCATATACTCTTCACAGCACCCTACAGGGTGGGCACTATGTTTATTTTTATGAAGGTAAGTAATTTGCTCAAAGTCATATCATTAAGCTGCTGAGTGTATATTAAAACCCAAATTCTAAATCCTAAGTTTCTAATGACTGTGATTAATAATCAGAACACTGCAGAGTGCCTGAAACACAGTAGGAACTTTAGAATATTAAGTGAGAGTGATTAAATGCTACTTTTACGGATTAGTACATTAAAAAAGAAAGAACATCTTAGTCTCTTGAGTAGCTTCCTATGGGCTAGTAGCATGCAGATGGGCTAGGTAATTTAAATCACTCCTGTCATTTTTTTTTATGGGTCAAAGATTCTCTTGTAATTATTGTTAAATATGAGGAAGATGGCAGAAAATGGAGTAGGCCAGAATGCATTCTGGAAATGGGTTTGCTTGTTAAAAAAAAGTATTTTAAGCACTGTCTTAAGTCCTATATTAGACACTAGTGATATAATCTGTGTAATTTGGAAAAGATCCTTCCCTTCTCCGAGTTCACTGTGGAGCTCTTCTTCCACAATAAGACGAAGTCTACCAAATCCCTTTTCAGGGCAAAGTAGAGTGTTTTCTTTGCTTAAAATGCCCTTCATTTCTTTTCATCCTAGTGAATGCCTAATCATTCATTCATTTGCTTAAATGTTTATTTCTCTAACAAGACTTGGTAATAATAACCACTCCCTTCTTAGTAGTATTGTTTCATAATACACATTGCTATGTTATATACATAATATACATAATATACAATATGCTATGTTATACCATAAAATATTTTGACTATTCAATTACATTTTTGAAGGCAAGAGTTATTGCTTAACATCATGACTTAGATTTAGCAGGTGCTTTTCTTAGGTTGAGAAACAGACTTTGAGACAAGGAATCTTGTGTAAGTGATTTATTAAGGTAGTAGGTCCAGCTCAGAGGAAACTGGTAGGGGAGTGAGGCAAGTAGGACAGGCAAAGAGAGGAAGACAAGCAAGGATATGATTTTAGGGAAATTCCTCTGGAAAGTAAAACTTCACCCGATCCCATAGGGTAACTCTGTAGTGAAAGTTAAGTCTCAGGGTTATCTTGATCCAGGAAAAAAAACTGGGTTTTTCATGCCCTGCCACTCAAACAGGTTGTAAATCCCCAGGCACTTCCAGCTCTGTGTGTGAACTAAAAAACAAAGAAGCACCAATAGCGCAAGGGGAGTCCTGTGGAAAAGACCCAAAGTTGCTAGCTGTTGGAAGCAAAAGCACATCAAAGGGCACAAAGTTACACATGTAGCTGGTAAAAAGGAATTGGAGAGATATGGGCACAGTGATGATATTATCAGCTATGGTATACAATATTTGTTTCATGAATTAAAGAATGAATAACCCATTCTTGACTCAGGCCAAATCTGTGCACTTAGAATAGGTTGTATGAAGAACCAGTGTGTTAGAAGTCAGGGTTTAGGTATGGATGAGAAACAAGCAATGCCAGGTGGACTGTTGACATTGATCTCTCTTAATCTGCTGCTCCCTTATTTGATTTCCATTATATGATTAGCAGCAGCTCTCCCCACTGTCCACTGTTGGCTAAAACAGGTGCTGCAAAGTAGCAGGTACAGAAGGAATAGTATTTGGCGCAAGCATTTCCTCATCTAGAGAGATGACAGTCACAATCTGGGTCCATGGCCAAGCATTCTCAGATTCTTTTTATCCAAAAGAAGCCAAAATAATTCTGAATGTAACATGAATTTAGAGTTATTTATTTTTTTCTCTGTGTTCTATTTTGTTATACAGTTCTCAGACTTATGTTAGCCATAGAACTCCTATTCAAGAAGATGTATACCCAAATTGTGACTGTCCATTTTAGTCCAAAGGATTTTATTCTCCCGCACCAAGTCTAACAATGGGAACAGTATGCATAAAATGTTATACTCACAAAGCCTCTTCTCTCAATTCTTTCCTCCATAAAGCAAACTCCAAATATTATACCTCTTTCCCCATACTTAGAAAACCTGCATAACAGTAATTTATCAGCTGAGATTTTAACTGTAAGAAAATAGCGATAGTTTAGAATAAGACAGTTCTGGGCCTGAACTTTGCCTCTGCTTTGCATTGCAAGGAACATCTTACTGAAGTCATTTCACCTAAGCTTTAGTTTCTTCATGCAGAAAATAAAAATAGTCATAATATCTGTCATTATTATATGAGCATTCAATGAGACAATCTGTATAAACTACCTGCAGTACTTAACAAACAGGAAATAGCCCATAGATGGCAGCACGTTACCAGCACTCATCTCTCTCTCTCTCTCTCTCTCTCTCTCTATCTATCTTTTTTTTTTTTTTAGCAGGAGGAACTTCATCTTTTAAGCCATAGTAATCTAGGCCTAAGGGTCTACATATTTTTCTACAAAGGAGAGTACTGATCAGATGTCCCAGTTCATCTAGTGTGAAAATTCAGAACCTCCAGGAAGTAGGTACCAAGATGGAGTAAGAAGTAGAAGAGATTTATTGGGATGTGACAAACTTTAGATAGGCTTCTCTGAATCCACTTTTCAAACAGACCTCATCCTTGGGCCTTGACTTTGTCCTGCCCATCCCAGTTTTAGTAAGAATCCTGCTAAGACAGTTTAGTGAGAATCTCCCCCACCCACCCACCCCACCTTTGTATCTGATCACTCTGGCCTGCCTTCAGCAAGAATCCCATTAAGTCAGTTGAGCAAGAACCCTAGCCTTGATGTCTTCTCTAGTAATTTTCCATCCACTGACTCTCCTCATTCTGCTCATTGGCTCTAATTCCCAGCTGTCTTTGCTGTATTAAAAGTTGAGCCTGAGCTCTCCCTATTACGATAGTGTTGATATCTATCACAAAGGTCCCAAGTAAAGTCTTCCTTACCTTTGTGACAAGTGTCAGAATGTTGTTACACAGGTGAAACCTATATAAGATAAGGACTAAAGAGTAGGCAAAGAAAGCCTTCAGACCATGATACAGGTCTGACACCTGTGAAGGGAGGGGGGGAAGCTAGGAGGAGGAGATTAGAAGAGCCTCAGACCACAGTGCAGCTCTGAGAAAACCTCAGCATTCCAACAGAGAGCCGCAGAATGAAGATTATCCATAGAGGAGACATTGCATTGGGCGGAAATGGCCATATCCAAATACCCCATCATGCTCAGTCATTGGTAGGTGGTGGGGGGTGGGGGGCTGCTTCCTGGAGATAGTGTATCCTAGGCTCAGATGCCTACAGCAGATGTGGAACTACAACTGGAGGCTGTAAGCTTATTGTAGTCTCCACAGCAAATTCTTTCTTTAAGGGAGATCTGAGCAGCTGCCACACCTAGCCAGGTACTCAGGTGACACTGTAATATAATTAAAACAATGCTTTTTGAGCCTGTCCATTACTACCTATGTGACCACAAGAAAGCAACTGAAACTCTCTTAAGTTTAGAGAAAAAAATATGACAGTGGCTGTTCCAGGACTGTCATGAGAGCTGTGATAGTTCACTCTAGTCCCAGGCCATGGATTCTAACAATGGGGTTATTACCAAGGATTCTTTCCTCTTCTCTCCATTTCCAAGGCCTGACTTTTTCAGCCGCTTATAAAACCTTGACATACCCTTTATGAAAGCAATTGCTTTTTTTGTTATTGTTCTTTTTTTATGTCCTCACACTTACTTTATGTTAATACTAATGGCTAATAACTTCCTTCAATCAAGATGCTTTAGGTTATGTTGCACTGACAAACACTCTGAATATTTCAGTGGATCAGTCATTCCACATGTCCATCCAGGGTTAAATGCAGCTCTGCTCTACATTGAGGAGACAGCCTTAGCCTGGAATAGTGTTGGTCATTGTGGCAGCGGGAAGGACATATGGTGAACCGCATATTCAGTCTTAACATTTGTGCTAAAAAGTGACATACAGCATTTGGCCAGAGCAAATCATATGACTAAACTTATGTCAGCAGAGCAGAATACATAATCCTCTTATACGATTATTCAATAATAAAATCAACTACATAGCCCAGGTTTTACACCTTTAACCTATAATCTGAATGTCATTTTTTCCCTACAACGTGTATTCTGGTATTAGTACTGCAGTTTATACAGTCAACAGAAACTAAGAAATTAACTGCATATGTCTCTGTTAAGAACTCCTTCTGAAGCTCCTTACTTGAGCTCTGTCATTTGTTTGCCTTCTTATCACTGCAGCACCTTAGCAAATATATTCTAAGGATATTGTGGGTTTTGTATGAAATGCATTAATCATTCATGCCATTTTGATTGGCTTCTCTTCTTTTGCAGCATATAGCAACCAAACAAGGTCAGTACTATAAGATTTATTACAAAGTATCTTACTGACAAATTGATTTTTCTCCTTCTAAAATCTTACTGTGATACATTAGCCTGAGTTTTTACTGCTTTTTTTTTAGTAGGAAAAAAAAAAATAGTACTCCACCCTAATTTTGTGACAATCAGCCATTGTAAAAGGAAATCCAGAGGGGATGGATTTTTTATGTTCTAATATCTCCCTAGACATAAATGTGAGATAAGGTGATAAGGCCATTGAATTAATTCAGAACATTGACTGGTCCAAGCAATTACTGCCATAAGTACTGGTACTTTTTTAGTTAGAAGTGTACTAAAATTTCAAATCTACATTAATATTAGGTTGTATCTCTTATTGGACTGGTCTCCTCCCATTTTTCATGAGAGTTTAAGTGTGTAATTCCATGGTACTATAGGTCATAAAAGTAACTTATTGAACTTGTAGAATGTTTTTTAAATCCAAAGATTAATTTATATCTTATAATGTACTTTTTTCCATTAATGTGTTTTTGGGGAAAAGGTATGTAAATAAAAAAGATTTGCTATACAAATCAAATATTTAACTTTTTAAGAAGACATTTAAAAGATTTATGTGATAACTTCCTTTTTTTAATACTAGCTGTCACCTTCTCATATTTTTAATTTGGAAACCTGGCTTTCCAATTCTGACTTTTATTTTGTCTTCTGTTACAACTATAACTGCACTTCCCAGACTGTGTATCAAGGTACCCTAGGACACTAAGAGATGTTTTAAATTTTCAAAAAAATGTCCGTAACATCAGATATGATCTCAAAATACTAGGGCAAAGTAGTTCAGTTTCACCATTAGATCATATGAACTTCCCTTTGATTAGATTCTATCTTTGTGAAGTTGGATTTTGGCAGTTGCCATGATAAAAACCAAGTACTGTATAAAAATCAATAAAGAACAAGAAATGAGGATGATCGTATCCAAAGTGATTCCAAGGTTTGAGATGTGCAATGCTGAACATGCACATACATATTGTGATTATTAAAGAATGAAATAAAAGTTCTATTTTTTCCTTTCAACTTATATGTATTATTTTTTTCCAAATGGCTACTAAATCATCAGTACAAAAATATATATTAAGTTGCTTAGACCTAACAACTCAATAAACAGAACTCTTACATATTTATTTTGGCCTAGGATCCCACATAAAAATATTACTGAAACCCTAAAAACATCTTGATATGAGAAGGTTTAGGAAACCCTAAACTATACATATTATTTCCAGTGTTCTATTTGAATAAGACAGGGATATTATAGTGGAAAATTTGTTTCAATTTACTCAAAACCATAGATGATATGGATTTATAAATGTATATAAGATAGTGTTGCATTGGATACCTTATATTCTCCATGAATCTAAAAAAAGAAAGCTTTTATTGTATCTTAATCCCGTCTAATAATATAACCATACACATTGGACAACAAAGCTGTTTATGTACCATTCATGAATTCTGATATATTAATGCTTTTTTGATCAATTGTTTCAATATGTTGTTTTAAGCAGTGTAATAGACATTGATGATTACTTTCCCTGGAATCTACCTGCTTACCACCTCTCTCTCTCTCTCTCTCTCTCTCTCTCTCTCTCTCTCACACACACACACACACACACACACGCACACACACACACACGCACACACACACACACAAGCAAACCTTGCCATTTGAGTGAGGCTGGCCATCGCCACCCCACCCTACATATCCCTCTAGCTCCAGTTCTGGGCCTACCTAAACCAATCAACCTAACCCCAACCTCTTTGGATCAATTATTGGTTAAGAATGAACATGTGGTGTGACCTAATTGGTCTAAGTACCGTGTAAACCAGGTCTCTGTTTTATGATTGGAAGAAGAGAATTTCCCACATGCTCACTGGAAGAGATCCAGGAAGCCTGTGATGCAGCTTATGTTGGAAACCATCTTGAAAGATCTAGGAGAAGTAGGCCCAGAAACAGGCCAACCCCATGAAAGACAGAGTAGAGAGAAATTTGCTTTTTATGTCACTTTTACTTTGCTGAATTAATTCTAACTTGAAGCCATCCACACCAACCTACCGCATATACACTTTCGGAATTTGCAGAAAATTAAGCCAATAAATGTCATCTTTGTCAAATTTTTTTTGTTGCTTGCAACCAAAAATATTCTGATACAGCTGTCTTTTTGTAACTGCAAATAAGAAAATCTTAGAAAAGACTGCTAAAACTCAAATCAGGATTTTTCCTTTATGGAAAAACAATTGGTTGTCATTCAAATAATAGAAAGTGAAATTGATTCCATATTTCCACGGAAATATTGTCACATTGATTTAGTGTCCTGTAACTACTATGTATGTGTGTGTGTACATATCTATAAATACATAGACATATTTGAAAAACAAAAAAACTAATATTTATTGAGTTTATATATATTTTTTTTAACTTTATAGTTTATTGTCAGGTTAGTTTCCATATAACACCCAGTGCTCTTCCCCACAAGTGACCTCCACCAAGACTATCACCCCGCTTTACCTTTTCCCCTTCCCCTTCCCCCCTCAGTTTGTTTTCAGGATTCAAGAGTCTCTCGTGTTTTTTCTCCCTCCCTCTCCCTAACTCTTTTTCCTCCTTCCCCTCCCCATTGTCCTCTGTTGGGTTTCTCCTGTTAGACCTATGAGTGCGAACATATGGTATCTGTCCTTCTCCGCCTGACTTATTT
>CM053579.1:79085959-79103876 GCA_028646485.1 Cryptoprocta ferox | reverse complement strand
ACATCCAGATGGCCAAGAGACACATGAAACGATGCTCAGCATCACTCATCATCAGGGAACTACAAATCAAACTACACTGAGATACCACCTCATGCCAGTCAGAGTGGCTAAAATGAACAAATCAGGAGATTATAGATGCTGGCGAGGATGTGGAGAAACGGGCACCCTCCTACACTGTTGGTGGGAATGTAAACTGGGGCTTCCGCTCTGGAAAACAGTGGGGAGATTCTTCAAAAAATTAATAATAGAACTCCCCTATGACCCAGCAATAGCACTGCTAGGGATTTACTCAAGGGATACAGGAGTGCTGATGCATAAGGGTACAGGTACCCCAATGTTCACAGTGGCACTTTCAACAATAGCCAAATCATGGAAAGAGCCTACATGTCCATCAACTGATGAATGGATCAAGAAGATGTGGTCCATCTATACAATGGAATACTACATGGCAATGAGAAAGAATGAAATCTGGCCATTTGTAGCACCGTGGATGGACCTCGAGGGTGTCATGCTAAGCAAAATAAGTCAGGCGGAGAAGGACAGATACCATATGTTTGCACTCATAGGTCTAACAGGAGAAACCCAACAGAGGACCATCGTCCAGGTGAAAGGGGAAAAAATAGTTGGGGAGAGGGAGGGAGGCAAACCTTGAGAGACTCTTGAATACTGAGAACAAGCTGAGGGCTGATGCGGGAGGGGGAGAGGGGATGGAGGGTGATGTGCATGAAGGAGGGCACTTGTGGGGGTGAGCACTGGGTGTTATATGGAAACCAACTTGACAATAAAGTATAAAAGAAAAAAATTAAAAATTAAAAAAAGAAAAAAAATGTGGGTTTAATGTTTCCAGGTCTACCCATTTTTAAAAATTTTTTTAAAATGTTTATTTATTTTTGGGAGGAGAGATAGAGTGCGAGTAGGAGAGGGGCAGAGAAAGAGGGAGAAACAGAACTGGAAACAGGCATAGCACCCAACGTGGGGCTCAAATTCACGAGCTGCAAGATCTGATATGAAGTCAGACACCAAATCTACTGAGCCACCCAAGAACCCCGTGGTCTTCCCATTTTCTATAAAAATACAGAAACACAGATTTCTAAGTTGAAAATGTTGGCAGCCATTTCAAAAAATTACTGAAACATTAATTTATAAAGTCTTTTGTTAGTTTTTCCAAAGTTTATTCTTTTCATTTTGGTGGTTTGAATCAGAATCCAAATAAGGTCTACACTCTGCAATTGTTTGATAGAGCTCTTAAAACTTTTTGTAAATGGTTCCTTTTTTTTATAAGTAGATTTCATGCCTAGCACTGAGCCCAATGTGGGGCTTGAACTTATGACTCTGAGATCAAGATATGAGCTGAGATCAAGAGTCAGATGCTTAACTGACTGAGCCACCCAGATGTCCAATGCTTTTTTTTCCCTTAAAGTAGGCTCCACATCCATTGTGGGGCTTGACCTCACAACCCTAAGAGCATGAATCACATGGTTTCCTGACTGAGATAGCCAGTTGGCCCAACTTTTATTAGTTCTTTTTAGTGTTTTATTTATTTTTTGAGAGAGAGAGCACGAGCAGGGGAAGGACAGAGAGAGAGGGGGACAGAGGATCTGAAGTGAACTCTGTGCTGACAAGCTGACAGCAGCAAGCCCAACATGGGGCTCAAACTCACATACTGCGAGATCATGACCTGAGCCAAAGTTGGACGCTCAACCGACTGAACCACCCAGGAGCCCCTGTGAGTTTTTGAACTTAAAGTTGTCATTCTTCCAAATTTTTAGATATACTTTACATAAAAATTAATTACAGAGATTTTAAATACATAACTTAATAAATTTTTATAAATGTATATACTTATGTCACCTTTACCCCAAATAATTTATAGAATGTTTTCATTACTCAAAAATGATTCTCTTATTCTCTGTTCCAGGCAATTTGACCACCAGACAGGAAACAATGATTTTGATTTTTTTTTTTTTTAGTTTTTAATTTTTATTTTAGAGAGAGAGAGAATGCAAGACGAGGGGGAGAGGGGCAGAGGGAGAGAGAATCCTAAACATGCTCTGTGCGGGGCTTGATCCAACAACCCTGGGATCATGACCTGAGCTAAAACCAAGAGTTGGACATATAACCGACAGAGCCACCCAGGAGGCCCAAAAATTTTGAGTTCTAACACCCTAACTTAAATTGGCCTTTTCTAGAACTTAATATAAGTGGAACGACACAACCAATTTAGGTTTGGCTCAATATGTTTTTGAGATTCATCCATGTTGTTACATTTATAGGTACTTTGTTGCTCTGAATTTCTTAGTAGTATTACATTCTCTTCATCTTAAAGTATTATATGGACAAAGTCTTAAGAGAGACTTGGCCTGCAGGAAAATAGTAGGTTATTTCTGGATTGGAGAGGAGGTAATGGGTGAAGGCAAACAAACCAACAAACACAAAAACTTTTCAGTGTAGGAAGGATGAGAGAATAGAATAATTATTGTGCTAGGAGAGTGTTAAAGTAAAACAATGTAAAATAATGGAAATCAAAGAACTGGAAGGTATTTTCTTTTTCACCCAATGTGTAGGTGTTGCTCAGCCAGTTTCTGGATTTCTTTCAGAGAGAATTACTCTGTGATTCTATGTATTCATTAGAGGAGGTGAATTCAGGAGCCTCCTATTTCACCATGTCATACTGGAACTCTTCTTAGGCTTCAATAGTAATCTTGATATTCTGTTACACAGATAACAAAGATTGTGTTTTTTTTTTTCTTTAGGATCTTGTTTCTTTTCCATCTTCCTTTCTTCTGATCATCTCAGAGTAGTCTGAATCTTCAACTATTTACCAATGATTATCATTTTCCTAATGTGTGAAGGTGAAGTTCACATTGTAAAATTATGCCTGTATTGATGATAGGTCATCTTTTTCCTATTTCTCATACCTAAGAGAAATAATCTCCATTCTGTTTTTCATCAGTATCTCATGCTCTGCAATGAAATTAAATCACAATTCCTTAACAGTACAGAAAACTTCAATAAGGCCACTGCCATTTATGATCATCTAATAGTCAGAGAGTAGATATAATAGAAGTTACTTCTTGAATCTCAATATCCTAAAATTACTGTACTTTAGTATAATTCTCTTTGGTTCAGTTCATAATTGTTTGCCTCTGTGAATTTTGTGTGTATGTGTGCATGGATGTGTTTTGACATTTTAATACTTGAGGGTTTTTTTTCAGTCCTGAGGTGTTCCATAATTTAGAGGATTTTAGAGTCTCTCAGCTACCAACAATGCTAAATTCTGACATTCCTGGAGATGGTTTGGTAAACGCTTTCTGAATTGGATTACACTATACAAACCAATATGGATGCACTTATTTTCTGTTGCTGACAATGCAGACAAGAACCATGAACTCTGAGTATCCTATTCAAGCCTAAATCAGTCCAACAACAAAATATTTTACCATGAATCAAGGCCAAAGTGGAGATAATGAGATACTTCCATGTTGTTTATAAGAATGTTTTTTGATAAGAAATATTAAATTAAACTTTCATACGCAATAAGAAAATACATTTTCTTGCATACCAGGAAGATTAGAGGTAGTGCAGGGTCACGTATAGAAACAGCAGTGATTCCATGATTCAATAGAATATCCATCTCTTTGCTTTCCTTAACAACTTCTTTCCAAAAGAATGCCAACAGCAACTGTGGGTACTTACTTTCTTGTTTAGTAAAACAAATAGAGCAACTTCTCTTCAAAACATAGAATAAAATTTATTCTGACTAGTCCAACCTAGGTCGCATGACCTTTGTGGAGCAAGAATAACCAAGAGAAATTCTATGCTCTTAATCCTTTGGCAAATGGGAACTCCCTCTGGAGCAGGAAGTGAAGTACATACCTAAACAAAACTGAGGTTCTGTTAGGAAAGAGAAAGTGTGGCTTCAGCTATTTTCCTTTCTGCTGTATTTTCTATTCTAATATCTCCTGAGATTTTATTTATAACACATGGCCATTTAATGGCCATTCATGGCATTTAACATGTGAAAAGGCGAGTACTGAAAGTGCATTAGAGTCCAAGTAGAAAGTGGTTCACAAAATGCAGAGACTGAATTTTTATATTGAAGAAATTATTCATAACTTTCAGAAACAAAAATCTTTCCAAACTGTTTATTTTAATTGGGTTTGTTTCCTGGCTGCAGAAATAAATAAAAACTTCTTTTAAATTCGTGCAATATGCCTTCAAACACCAGAGATGTGCTGAGTCATCGATAAGTAATTCACTTAGCCTGGCAACAGATAAACCAATTTCTGAAAGCTGCAGACATCTAAGCTTCCCCATATTTTTCCTTGTTGAGATTAGCTAGAACAGATGATGGCATTCTAATCAGGACAAAAAAGGGTATCTCCTTTAAATTTTCAGCAACATGCCATGGTGAATTACTGATGTCATGCCTAGTCATATTATTTGTGTCAAGAGTCCTCTGGTCTGCTGCATCTAAGTGCTGCAAATAGTTGTGAATAGTTGGTATTTCCTCCAGAAACAGGCACATAACAGGGAAGTGGGATAATTCTACTCCAAGTAATTTAAAAGTAAGTTGGAATTCATATCTCAAACCATTAATGTAGTTCAGGATTTTTCTCTAATTTTTATCCAACAGTGCAATTACAAGGTATTTTAGGGAGCATTTATTCAATAATCTGCCTGGTGTGTTCTCCAATATCCCTGAGTAAGATAAATTAATCTTTCTCCCCAAAAAACCCAATAACTTTGATTCACAGGAATAATAGTAGTTATATGGTTTATGCAGATTTTAGGTAAATGCTAATGTTGACTGTGGAATCAATAAATGTGCTTTGGTGACCTTGAATAACTTTAAAGAATAGAGCCACAGAACAGAAAGTTGTTTTCACCTAGGTTTCACAAATACATATCAAAATATTTGTAGGTCAAACAAACTGGATCAGGCAAGAAAAACAACTATATGCTGAGCCAATTTCCCCTCGTATTATTCTGCCTAAATATCTTTCCTCAAAGAATTAACTTATAAATTTTTTAAATTAGTGAGTTAAATTTATAGACAATGAAATAAACATTATAGCAAGAGCACAATTCAATGACATTTGATCGTATAGGTGTATTATTTTTTATTGCTAAATATTATTTCATTATATGAACATACCAGTTTACTATCTTGCTAATAGACTTTGGGTTTTTTTCCAGTTTTTACTTATTATGAATACGACTACTATAAACATTTTCATATAAGTCTTTGTGTGGCCAAAATTTTTAATTTTGTTTAAGTAAATACCAAGGAGTGGAATCACTGGATCATAAGGGGTATGTATATTTAATTGTTTAAGAAATTGCCAACCAGTTTTCCAAAGTGGTTGTACCACTTTGGTTTTAATTTTCACTTCCATGATGCCTAATCACATTGAGAATCTGTACATGTACTTATTGACTATTCACATATCGTCTTTCATGTAGTATTTGTTCAAGTATTTTGTCCATTTTTTATTAGTCATTTTTGAGAGATCTTTATATATTCTGGACACAAGTCCTTAGATATGTGTGTTGCTAACATTTTCAACCTCTCTGTGGCCTACATTTTTATTTTCATAAAGACAGTTATTGAAAAAAAATGTTAATTTCAAAGTCTAGTTTATCATTTTAAGTTGAATATTTTTTTGTTTCTCTGCTCTAAGAAATATTTGCTAACTCCATGTTTGCAAAGATATTCTGCAAACTTCTTCTAAAAACTTTTATAGTTTTAACTTCTACATTTACTTATTAACCTATTTCAAATTAATTTTTGTGTACCATGTAAGGAGGAATCAAGGTTAATTTTTTCCCATATGCTTATTATACCCAACTTGTTGAAGATATTTTCCTTTCCTCTTTGAATTGCATTGAGCTCTTTCTTGAAAATCAGTTGAGTGTATAAGTGTGAGTCTTTTTCTAGGTGATGTGTCCTATTCCTTTGAGGTATTTGTACATCTATTTATAATACCACAATATCTCAATTACAGTAGCATCATTATAGAAAGCCTTGAAATTAGGTAGTCTAAGGCCTTTAAAATAGAAATTGAGTCACTGATTTTATTAAATTTTAAAATTTTATCTGAATTCCAGTTAGTTAACATACAGTGAAATATTAGTTTCAGGAGTAGAATCCAGTGATTCATCACTTACATACAACACCCAGTGCTCATCACAAGTGTCCTTCTTAGTACCCATCACCCATCTAGCCCATCCCCCCACCTCCCTCCATCAACCCTCAGTTTGTTCTTTATCTATCGTTAAGAGTCTCTTATGGTTTGTTTCCCTCTCTTTTTTTTCTTTTTTTCCCCCCTTTCCCATATGTTCAGAGTCATTGATTTTAAATCTTATTTCTAAAATAAGCATCTAAAGGTAAAAATTTCCCTCTAAGTGTTGCTTTAGTAACATCCCACAAATTTTGGCATGCTGTTTTCATTTGAACTCAGTTTGATATATTTTCTAATTTCCTTTGTGATGTATTCTTTTACCTATGGATTATTTCAAAGTGTTGGTTAACTTCCAAAGTTTGGGGCATCTTCTAAATATCTTGCTATTACTGATTTCTAATTTAATTCTGTTATGCTCAAAGAACACACTCTGTGAGTGTTTAGGCTTTTCTTTCTTTCTTTTTTTAATGTTTATGTTTGAGAGGGGGGAGGGGGAGGGGGAGGGGCAGAGAAGAGAGGGAGACACAGAATCCGAGGCCGACTCCAGGCTCTGAGCTGTCAGCACAGAGCCCAACACGGGGCTCGAACCCACAAGCCACGAAGTCATGATCTGAGCCGAAGTCATATGCTTAACCAACTGAGCCACCCAAGTGCCCCATGTGAGTGTTCAGCCTTTTCAAATTTTCTGGTACATATTTACTGCCCGGTATATGGTCTATCTTAATAGAAATTCTATGTGCACATAAAAAGTGTGTTCAGTAATTGTTGAGGTAATCTATAAAGGTTGAATTGGTTGATAGTGTTGTTCAAATAGTCTACAGCCCTATGAGCTTTTGTCTACCTGTTTTATCGATTACTGAGAGGGGTAATGAAATTACCTACTATGTGGCCTTTTGTGTTTTTTATTTTAGTTCGGTGAGTTTTTACTTCATCTATTTTATAGTTCTGTTATTTGGTCCATTCACTTTTAGGACTGTGATGTCTTCCTAATGAATTGACAGTTTTTTATATGTTAAATTTAAATCTACCTTCTAGGTTATTTCTTTTCTGTATGTCCCATAATTGTTTTTTCTTTGTCCTTATTTACTGCTTTTTTGTGTTATTTGAATATTTTGAGTCTTTTATTTTATATCCTCTATTGGATTTTGGTTGATATATTTATCCTACTTTTATTACTTTTTTTGGGATTATAATATTTATCCTTATTTATCACAGTCTACTTAAAATTACTATTATAACATTTTGTGTAAGATTCTAAACATTTAAAAGAGTATAATTCTATTTTCCCTCTTATACTTTGTGCTATTTTGTTCTTTAACTTATACATATGTTAAAAATCCCCAAATAAATATTATGTATGCTTTAAATATCAGTTTTTTAAAAAGAAATATGGAAACTAAAAGAAAAAAGATAGCTTTATATACACCCACATATTTGCCATTTCTGTTCCTTTGATTTTTGTTGTTGTTGTTGTTGTTGTTGTTGTTGTTATTGTTGTAGATTTGAGTTTTCATCTAATATCATTTCTCTTTAGCCTGGAGAACTTTCTTTATCATCTTTCAGAGGTTAGGTTTGCTGGCAACAATTTCCTCAAGTATCTCAAAATGGCCATTATACCCTATTATTTTTCATTTTTAAAGGTACAAATTACATACAGTAAAATTAATTTTTTTCCATGTACAGTTCTGCTAGCTTTGACAAACTCATACAATCAAATATCTCTTTAATCAAAATATAGAACACTGCAATCACCCTAAACATATTTCCACATGACCCTTTAAAGTCAACCCATCTTCCTAAGACCAGTCACAAGCAACCACTGATCTATTTTCTGTCCCTATAGTTTTGTCTTTTCCAGAAGATCATATAAATGAAATCATGCTCTATATAGCCGTTTGAGGCTAGCTTCATTCACATAGCATAATACATTTGTGAAATATCCAAGTCATTGCATGTATCAAATATTCATTCTTTATATGCTGAGTAGTATTTCATCATGTAGATATACCACAATTTGTTTATCCATTCCACATTTGAGCAACATTTGTTTGCTTCAAATTTTGGTGATTATGTATGCATAAAGTCACTATAAACATATGTGAACAGATTTTTGTGTGAACATACATTTTCATGTCAATTGTATAAATACCTGGCTTGTACATTTGACTATATGAGAAACCACTATTTTCTAAAATGGCTGTACCACTTAGCATTCACACTAGTGATGTGTTTCCAGATGTTTCACATCATTGCTAGTACTTACCAGAATTTTTTTTGCCATTCTAATAGATGAGTAGTGATATTTCATCATGATTTTAATTTGGATTTCCCTAATGATTAATAATATTGAGCATCTTTTCATGTACTAATTTGCCATCTGTACATCTTCTTTGGTGAAGTGTCTGTTTAAAACTTTTTTCCATATTATTGATTTTGAATAATGTATTCTGGAGATAAGTTCTTTCTCAAATATGTGATTTGAATATATTTTTCCTAGTCTTTAGTTTGCCATTTCATTGTCTTAACAGTGTCTTTTAAAGAACAGACATTGCAAGAACAACCATACACACACACACACACACACACACACACACACACACACTTCCTCATCTTTTCTTCTGAAGTTACCTAGAGTTTCACTTAAATTGCTAATTAAAACAATTTCAGTGTTCTTCCCTCAGCACCAATTCTTATAAATATTTATATTATCATATATAAAAAGGGAGACAAGAGAGGTAAAGAAATTGTGTGCAGTTAAAAAAATTTTGAAGTTGATAATTATGAACTCATTCCAACATTATGCACTACCTTGACATAAGGTGAAAGTCGGAGAGCCTCAAATGGCCTGTGAGTTCCCCTTCCTACTCTGCTCCCGTGGAAAAGATTCCCTAGCCAAATAGCACCCCCATCAGATGGATCAAGTCTAGTTCCCATTTATTTCAGTAACAAGTTTCAGTTCACTACCAACTAGCAGAATTATTCAAATAAGCCAATGACAATCAAGGGGGCAGTCCACCCTTTTGATACTACAAAGCCTGTCTCCCACAGCCTCTGCTGATTTCTCACTGTTTCCAAGTGCAACCTCTGTGCGGCCCTGTATGGGATATGGATTCTCCTCTTCTAGCCTGTGAGTGCATGTGACTAATAAACTGTTGTTCTCAATCAAAGAAAAAGGAAAAAAAGCAGACATTCTTAATTTTGATAAAGTTTAGTTTATCAGTTTTCTCTGTTTTGCTTTTGGTGTCATATCTTAGAAATCTTTGCCTAACCCAGGGTCACAAATATTTTTCTTATGTTTTCTTCTATCACCTTCTTTTCTGAAGGAGATTTTCAATGGGTATAGAATTCTGAATTTACGGAGTTTTTTCTTCAAGCATTTTATTTTATTATTTATTTAATTTTTTAAAGTAAACTCTACCCCCAATATGGGGCTCAAACTCAAAACCCTGAGGCCAAGAGTCACAAGCTCCACCTGCTGAGTTAGCCAGTTGCCCCTCTTCTAGAATTTTAAAGATGTTGTTCCATAATATTATGGCATCCACTGCTTTTCGTAAGAAGTCAATCATCATTTGTATCGTTTCGCCCTTGTTAGTCTACTTAGGTTCCGCCTCCCTGTACTACCTCCTGAAAAGTGGCCCCAGACAAAAAGCCTTATTGAAAAGTGACTCATCTCATGCTTTTCTCTTCTCTTAAATATTTAAGTTTTGAGCTATCTATGCTCAATGCCCAGACACAGTTCCCTCGAATAATTTGTGAAACATTATAGTACTTCATGATAAGAGGGTAAGTCTGATACCAGTTACTCCATAATAGAGAATTCTAGCTTGTTTACTGTTCTTACCCTTATTTCTCTAATCCATGTATGAAGCAATCAACCATATATTTTTGGATACCTACTATGAGAATGTGTTTATTATTAAAGAGGCAAAGACACAGTCTCAATCCTTAACTAGCTTATAATTTTGTAAACTAATACTTTTTTCATTTTTTTTTAAATTGAAATATACTTGACACACGATGTTATATTAGTTTCAGGTGTACAACATATTGATTCAACAATTCTACACATCATGCTATGTTCACCACAAGTGTAGCTACCATCTGTCACCATACAACACTATTATAATACCATTGACTATATTCCTTATGCTGTACTTTTCATCTCTGTGACTTATTCATTCCATATTGTAGGCTTATATTGAAGGAGAAGGCAGGACAGAAAATACTCATGAGTGTCTACAAATTGTTGTTGAAACTCAAATATATCAAGATTTCCAGGGTAATGGACTGATAACTCCATAATGAATGCATGATTTAAAACCCCACTGTTCCTCAACATTACCTTCTATTATCCCCAGTCAAAACCCTCACCTGTTTCTCCCAGTAGTAATTACAAAGTTTATCTAATGCTGGAACAATTAAGGGTCCTTACTACAGATCCACTAATAGTTCGATTGAACACCTTCACAGCTACCTTCTCTTGCTCTAATTCATCTCAAATGTGTATATTGAGACTTGCATAAATCTGGCCAATTGGGACCATTCTCCAGTTCATAAATATCAATGGAAGGGATGTGCTTATTTGCTATTATATTGAATTTCTGCTAAAAGGATGTCCAGAATTTGTTGGTATTTGTCTTCCTCCTGCTTTAATCTTTGAGAAACTCTTTGAGTTTGGAAATAATTCTTGAACATCTGTTTGACCTTGGTAACAAATATTTCAAAGAAATTAACACCTGTATTTATGGCTTTAATCAAAGAGAATAATCAGGAAAAACTATTGTATTCTAGGTCATGTGCTAGATCCAGGGGGGCAGAACACAAACATGCATAGGGCTCCTTTTTCAACCATGAGGAGTGCACAGTTTAGCATGAGAGAAGGACATATTAACAAATTATGTTAATATAATTAAACTATAGTGAAATTATGTGTTCCTGTGTGCAAGAGAGAGGGAGGGAGAGAGGAAGAGTGTTGGGGATTTGGGGAGGTAGGAACACGTTCTCTATCTTGGTGATGAAGTCATATTAACTGGCCATTTGGTTTAAAAAATGTATAGGAAACCTGAACCTAACTCACTTAATTTAGGAAAATCTGTGGGCTGGGCATAAAACCCTGACAAAACCTCTTCAGGCCAACATTTGAGCCTAGAATATTGATTGAAACAGTTGCTCTGAGATTCTGGAGCCAGAGGTTACAAATCTCTTTGCAAGCAGGATACAGTCTGCAGTTTGACACGTGAGCACTTCCATCTCATGACAGTGAGTGACTGATGGAACTGCCTGATCTAGGCTTAGATGTGGTCAAATGCAAACAGGCCAGAGACATGACATGTATGTGCCATATCCCAAGAACTATGCAATTTGGAGTAAGATTGGTGAAGCAGCCAAAGCTGGAGTTGGCAGGTGCTTTATCAAACAAGACTGAGCTTAAGATCAGAAAAATCCAAGGCCAAGGTGGTAGCCAGGCAGCAAGGGAAGGTTTGAGGCAGAAACACCAGCAGGTGTTAAGTGAGGGGTGCCTTACTGAGTGTGACACTAAGGGAGGTTGGAGGCCTGAAGTGCCAGTCAGCAAAGGGAAGGACAGTCATGTCACTGAACAGAAGTGATACAACATTGTCAGTGTAAATACCAGTATTTTGTAGCTTAGAAGATGATTTTGTCCACAGGGAATAGCTCCAATCCCCACAGCTATGTTACAGTTTTAATGGAAGCAGGCATTCCACCAGTGTTCCTACAGAAAAGGCAAATTCTATTAAAAATTCAACTTGCTTCTCAGAAGAGTGACCAATGCTAAGATAGGAAGGCAACACAAGGCCACAAATTTTCAATGCAGATTGTATCATAACTTTGCATACTTAAAGGAAAGCACTTAGTTTCTCAAATTACTGCACAAAGTAATCTATGAAATGAAAATCCTTGCAAACACCAAGTGTACTCAGAGAGCACTTGAAGTACTTGGCTATCATTCTGAAGCTCTTTATTAAAACCCTAAAGCTCACTAAACCCAACATTGTCAGATGAAAAAAAAAAGTCATTTTGAATTATTTGTGGAGGGCACAGGAATTGCTTCAGCTGATACTTCTTAGTTTTCCTCTCTTCTCCACTGTATTAATGACTATACTTGACAAAGACGTTATTGCCCATAGATTTGTGTAAATTATTTGGTTTTAGTAAAATATTTCTGCTAAAGCTGTCTCATAGAATGCATGAACTTCTCAAACATGTGAGCAAAGTTTTTGCTATTTGTCCAAGCTTCAATGCCCTTAATATGTAAAATGAGGATACTGAGTAAAAAATCAGAAATCTGTTCTAGTGACAGTCTTACACATGGGCAAACGATTATACACCAAAGATGTTTATTGTCACTGAATTTAAAATATTAGTATTTAGAAAAAATCTAAATGTTCAAAACCAAATTACTTGTGGTATAGTTGTTCAATGCATTATTACACAACTATATAGAATCACATTCACAAAGAGCTTTAATGGCTTGTGAAAGTGCCTGTGACACAGTGTGATTTTTTTCAAATTAGGAAATAATATTATGTTAACAGAATCATGTTAATTTTTGTATAAATTTCATGCAGAGGCTGAGGGAAATGGGGATTCTCATAGGTCACTGGTGGCAATACACAATATGTCATCAAATGGCGAAGAATTTGGTAATAATCTAACAAAACTACAAAAGCATTTACCCCTCAAGTTAGCAGTCTCACTTCTCAGAATTCACCCTAAAGATATGACTTCACCAATGTGAAAATACATCTGATCAAGGTTATTTGTTGGAACATACATATAATTACAAAATATTGGACACTACCTAGATGCCCAAAGGTAGAGAGAGTTCGAATAAACTATATTACATATGCACCAGTATTACACAATTTTGAAACAAAGGAAGATCTCTGAGAGTTATTTCCTGGGCATTGATATTAAGGAAAAAAGGCAACATGCAAAAGGGCATAAACATACGCTACCATTTGTGTGTACAGAAAGATGGAAAAGTAAGAAAACATCCATATGTCTGCTTATCTTTACAAAAAGAAACATAGAAAACAATGAATTGGTTACACATATGGAGGAATAGTGTGGAAAGAACACAGAATGGAATGACACTTCTTTGAGTGTATCTTTTTTAATATTTTTGACTTTTGAATGTATGCTAATGTTTTACATGTTCAAAAATGAAATTAAATCAATAAGAATGAGGAGGGAAAAAAGTTAGAAGTGAAAGCAAATGGAAATTAATAAACTTAATTTTATGTCAAATGATTAAAATATATACATTGAGGAGACAGGAAGGAGGGACTAATTATAATTAACTTAGGAATGAAGCATTTGACTATATATTCTCAGCGTTGGGCAGGGTTGTGGGGAGGAGAGGAGATTTGCAAACAAATTTTGATTTCTTTTTAAAAGGTTTGTTTATTATAGTGGTATGGAGAAAGCAACTCAAACTATTTTACATGTATTACAGAATTGTTGGGAGGCAGTGTTCTCACTGTAAAAGAAAGGACATAAAAATATGGAATGCAGAGAAGGCAACAGAAATCTCTGTGGAAATCGATTAGAACTGGAGGTGTCATTGAGAATCCATGATTTCTAAAATGTCACTGAGAATCCATGATTTCTAAAATAGTACACATATATGTATGTGTATTAATTTATGTGCATGTGTATATATATGTGTGTATGTATGTTTGGATGTATATTTAGCTACATGTGCATACACATGCATATATTCCCAGCTCTACCCAATAAGAGCGCCACAGAGCAAAGTTAGCACCGGAGCAATGAACACACATGACACCTAGATCCTAGGTCTCCAATACCATTTCTCATGAAAGAGTAAGGACTCCTTGGAGAAATGGTTGATTCTGGGAATGAGGCAGGGTAGATACAAGTTAAGACCGGAGCATCTTCTTATGTCTGAAAGTAAAAATGAGTACAGAAAAAAAATTGATAGGTCAGTTTATAAGGGCCTAGGAACTAACTAGACAGGACTCCTACTGACAATGTGAGCATCAAGATAATTAAGACCCATAATGAACCACTGATAAAATAGAAATTCATGGGTCTATAATCATAATAAGTAGATAATAAATAAATGGGTATGAGGTGGGGTAGGAGAGCCCTTGCTTATAGAATTCTGAGGACTGATTGGCAAAGGTGAAGGGAATACTGGAGTTAGAAAGTCACACTTTGGCAAACATAATGATAAAAATCGGGTCATTTAAGAATTATTAATAGGGGTGGCTCTGTCGGTTAAGCGTCAGACTTCTGCTCAGGTCATGATCTCACGGCTCCGTGGGATCGAGCCTCACGTTGGGGTCTGTGCTGAAAGATCAGAGCCTGGAGTCTACATCAGATTCTGTATCTCCCTCTCTCTCTGCCCCTCCCCTGCTCACGCTCTGTCTCTCTCAGTCTCTCAAAAATAAATAAACATTAAAAAATTTAAAAAAAACAAAAAACATGCATAAAGGAACTAGTCAGATGTGATGCAAATACTCTATCTTGAGTGGGTAGTGGTTACATGCAGGTATATATCGGACAAATGTATTGCACTGCTGACATAAAATTAATGTATTCTACTGTGTTTAAATTATACTTCAATAAAGCTTATTTTAAAAGGTGAAGGGGAGGAGTACTTAAGGAAAAAGATTTGCAAGGAAATACAACAAAATAATCACACTGGTGACTGAGGGGTTTCTATTTTCACTTTTATACTTTCTTGCATTTAATACATTTGTTTAATGAGAAAAACCTCATAAGATAAGGTTATGTTTGTGTTTAAAGGCACTATTTTATTTTGTATATGACAATAATGTGTGACATTTCAGATTCTTCTCTGTGACACATGCTGTAGTGGCAAACATATCACTCAACTGAGTGACCTGCACTCTCATTCTGAATGATTCTACTGACTGCTGTACATTTTGTGAAAGTCATTTAACCCCTCTGAGTTCAGTTTCATTATCTACAAAATGAAGGAAGTTGATGTACCTTTGCTCAAAATTTTCATGATACTTTTGGTACCAATTTAAGAACATAATATGTGAATATTAATTGGAATCTCAATAATATTGGCAATGCATTTGTATATTCAAAATCCTTTGAACTCTGCATATATGTTTTTCCTGTAACTTATTACAACATAAATACCCAAAGGTCAATTTAGAGGGCCTTCTAAATCCTTGACAGAAAGTACACTTATTGCTATATTAAGGTCCTACTGATTTTGTTTATTAAAGAGGAAAATTAGTCTTTTCCTTTAGTATTTTCTTTGAGCACTGTTAATATTACAAGTCTGTGTTAGAGACAATAGTAATCTTCACATGTATAATCACATTAACAACCTTTTTTCTTCTCCAGTGAAAGAATGATAGGCTATAAAAGTTACATATCCACTTTTTCTTTATTGAGTGAAATTGGCTTTTGATTCCTGATTACATGATAATTGAATCAGATGTCTGTTTCTAAGCGATATGTTTCCTTTGCTTTTCCATTTTTTTATTGTTGTTCGCATTGCTGCAAATGCATTAAAACTGAATGCTGATGAAAGGAGCTGAATTCTGACTGTCAGATGGGAAGAACAAGTTTGCTGGCTGCAGATGCCATTTTAGGTTTGTCTTTCAAGTGTAGATTCTTATTTGTCCGTAGTTCTTTCTCCAAGACATGCTTTTCTCTTCAAATCAGATAACACCTTCCAGAAGGTAGAAATGATGAGGGAAAGGTTTTTTGTTTTTGTTTTTACATCAGCACTTATATCAGAGATGGCTGCATTAATGCCATAAAATAATAGGGAAAAGTTCTAAATTGGATCTAGCAGCACTTTATATCACATAAAGTAGAGTTTTAGCTGGTCTTTTATTATTTCTGCCAATTATTGAGGAGCCAGGAAGAATATGGTTCGTATTTTGTCATATTATGTTTTCACAATACTCCTATACAAGGCCCAGGAATCTCACTGATGTAACAGGAAGTGACTTAACAAGTTCATCTCCTAATGACAATACATTCTGGGAATTGTACACTCAACTATGATCTTTACCTTCAACAATTTACAAATGAGTTTAATATACACAAGAGTGCCATTCTCTATTGACAGTACGTGAAGACATTGTTCAGTGTAAGAAACCGGAAGCAGCTGGTACTATTGTGTATGCTTCAGATCACAAGAAAATGAGAGTATATCCTGTTTCCACCTTATCCAGAAAATCTCTGTAGAATCTCACAAAATTAGGAATCAAATTATTTTGAAGGCTTTTAGTTTCTCCGTATTTTAATGACATATGTATGACCCTGAAATTTATTTCATTTCTAGAGATTCCTATAATTTGGGAAATCTAGTAAGCATTATTAACACAAAAACAAGACAACATGGCAATGATCTGAGCTATAAACAGTCATGGTTCTCCTACCTCCTCTTTTACTGAAACACAGATGTTACATTTGCAACAGACCTTCTGTGGTAATGTGTTTGAGAATAAACACCGGCAGTTTCACTGAAACTAATTTACCTGCTTTTGATTAGTAATGCTTAGCATTTTAAGAGCCTGGGAAGAAACATGGGTAAAAGCAATCAGCCAGTCACTGTGACTTCATGGACACAGCAAGGAAAATTACTTAAATTAAGGTCTGTGCCCATGTCCAGTCTCACACCTCCCAACAGATTTCTTAGTGAGGCCCTTCAACCCAGCTAAGGAAGTAGCCTGGTGTTTTGTTAAGCACTGACTCTTAAAAGCCAGAAAATCCATAGGAGATGCTTGATGGCTGGTGAATTATTGAAAGAAGATGTACAAAGAAAAAAATTGGGTTAATATTTTAGCATCAATTTCTTTTTTTAAGTAATCTCTACACCCAATGTGGAGCTCAAACCCATGACCCTGAGCTCTACTAACCGAGCCAGCCAGGCACCCCTAACATCAATCAATTCTTGACAGAGTCCAACATTGTAGCTGAAATTTGACTTTCTATACATTGAGTCAAAAAAGGATAACAGTAGGGGCAGCTAGGTGGCCTAGTCAGTTAAACATCTAACTCTTGATTTTGGCGCAGGTCATGATCTCATGATTGTGAGATTAAGCCCCTCCTCAGGCTCCACACTGAGCATGGAGCCGGCTTGGGATTCTCTCTCTCTCTGCCCTTCCCCTGCTTGCTCTGTCTCTCAATCTCTTTCAAAATAAATAAATAAACTTAAAAAAAAAGGGGACAACAGCATCTGTCTATTTAAAGAAAACATAGGTAGTGGGAACAAAGTTAGACTCCCTGATTAATACCACATAAACTAGAGTTACTCAATCATAAAGCCACATTTAGAATCACCTGGAGAGTTAGTAATGTCAGGACCTTGATACAGACAAATAAATCCATATATCCAGAGGTGGTCATGGGCATGTACAGCCATGGTTGAGAATAAATCATCATAACTTTTTTCTAGAACATACTTGTGATAAGCAAACTTTAAATTGAGAATATTTAATTCATAATATAAAACTGTTTTTCTCTATTCAAGGGTGATTTGCACAGTTTGAGGGTTATAAGAGAAATATTATCCTAACACATACTTAAAATATGATCATGTCTGGTCCTTTCTTAATAAAAACCCTCGAGAAAGTCGGGATTGAAGGAACTTACTTAAACTTTATAAAAGCCATCTATGAAAAGCCCACAGCTAATATCATCCTCAATGGGGAAAAACTGAGAGCTTTCCCCCTGAGATCAGGAACACG
>CM053579.1:79033425-79085459 GCA_028646485.1 Cryptoprocta ferox | reverse complement strand
TGGACATTTAGGCTCTTTCCATGATTTGGCTATTGTTGAAAGTGCTGCTATGAACATTGGGGTCCATGTGCCCCTATGCATCAGCATTTCTGTATCCCTTGGGTAGGAGTTCTTTTAATGGTGTCCCTTGGTCTCTTTTGTTGTGTCTTTGGTTATTTTATTTCCCTACTCATATTGATATTTGGGAGTCTCCACCATATGTACTTTGGCTTGTTTCTTGAGGTAGCCCTGAAAAGGAAAACAGACAATCACACAGGGAACAAAAGCATGCAAATGCACAGACAAATCAAACAAACAACCAAACCAAAAAGGAAAAAAAGGGGGAGGAGGGAACAAAAACAACAAAAGACAAAGGACAGTCTAAAAGCATAAAACCAGAAATCACATTTACAAATAAAGAGCAGGGTGGAGGCAGTGCTGATGGAAGAGTATATACAAAGAGAGAAGGGATGGGTGGGGTGGAAGCGAAATTGAACATTGACCAGGCAGAGAGACTAAAAGGCTTAATTTGGAGAGAGAAAGAGGAGAATATGGTAGGAGGCAAGGAGAAAAAAACGAAGATAATGTTACCCAAAGAAACTATATACTCTGATTATTCCAGAGAGAGAGAGAGAGGAAGGTAGTGATGGAGGTGTAGAATATGCATCAAGAGAATGGATTAAATGTGACTGTTTAAGCAAACCAATGACCAGAGTGCCCAGTCCAGTGGAGGGGAGAGATAAGAATGAGATAAGGGAAAATATATCCGAATAGCAAGAATTGATCTAGTGTTAATCGCGGCAATGCATCAATGTTGGTCTTGCCCCGGGCTCTGGAAAAAAAAAAAAAGGCAGCTCTCCAGTGTGGATGGGTGTGGTTTGGTGTAGGCAGGTCTTGCCTCCACTGTGGGTCCTACGGGCTGCTCCCTGAGGCCCTGCCTTGGTGGTTGTGGGGAGAAAAATGGCGGCCCCCCAGTCCCTTCTCGAACCAAGCATTCCAACTCACTCTTTTGGGTCTGATCTCCCTGTGCCGCAGGTTTAGCCAAGGTGGGCCAAGTTGTATTTCCCAAGCCCCGCCTCGTTTCCAGATCTTAGCGCACTTTAATGATACCACCAGAATTGTACTCCCCCAGGCCCCAGGCCGGTGGCTTCCTAGCCAGGATCGAGTAGGGGGAGTAGAGGAGCAGTTTCTCCTGGCGCCGCCTGGGATCAGGGCGCCTAGCCCAAGGAAAGCGTCACAGCTAGAGAAAGGATCTCTCCGAACGCCCTGCGGTTACAGATGGGATGATAGGATCCCTCTCCATCCCGGGCCAAAGTTTTCCTCTTCTCCAGGGACAGCTCTATAAGCACTTTCAGCCTCTCTTTCTCTTCCACGTGGCTCTCCGTGGAGGGGGCTCCCTCCCCTCCATGCCTCCAGGTCCCCCATTCACAATCACGCACCTATGAGGCTGTCTTCTTAACAGACTCTGTCTCTTTCCCTCCCAGACTCTTGTGGTTCCGTGTCTTATGGCTTCAGTCCTTTGTTTGAGAGATGCGGGCAGGCGAAAAGTACAGATCTCCCTACTTCTCCGCCGTCTTGCCTCCTTCTTAAACCCACATTTTCGAATAAGCCTAGCCTTTGGGCTTAGGACCCGATAAATTCTTCAACTTCAGTTGCACAGAGACCCCATCACTCTCCAATGTGTCTTGCATACAACCAGTTTTATTCATTTATGTTTTCTCTGCAGGCACATAGGTACTTGTGTTCATGACTGGTCATATCCTTTCCCTCCATTTAGTGCTTTTTGTTTGTTTGGTCCTGTGGCCTTTATTCTAGTTCTTACTCCTGATGTGACTATTTTCATTGTATTTTGGCAAACTGGGGGTATCCTAAGATTACACATACATATCAATGGCATAATTACAATCTCATTGAGATGTCAAACCTAAAAGTGTACCTGATACAATAGGCAGTGGATCTAAGTAGAAACAGATCATTACCATTCACCCAGAGACCCAGGAATTAAGCATCTTTTATAAGCATGCAAAGATGTAATAAAATAATAAAAAATACAGAATGCCTACAAATAATGAAGATACTGCTTTATGAAGGATTAACCTTTACCGTTTTTTCCTAAGGTTAAATTTATTAAGATATCAAATCCTAAAATCTATATCGTTGAAATCTCTGAGTATATCTTATTCCACAGTGATATTTTTTTCCAAAGAGCTTGCAATGAAACACAGAGCAGGTAAATAATTTTATTGATGAAAATTCCTGCTAGTTTTTTTTCATTTCAAGTTTTTTTAAGTTTATTTATTTATGTTAAGAGCGAGAAGGTGGGGCAGAGAGAGAGGGAGAGAGAGAATCCCAAGCAGGCTCTGTGCTGTCAGTACAGCACGAACTCATGAACTATGAGAGCATGACCTGAGCCAAAATCAAGAGATGCTTAACCGACTGAGTCACCCAGATGCCTGTATTTCAAGTTTACATTTAAATTCTAGTTAATTTACATATATGGTAAAATTGGTTTCAGGCATAGAATTTAGTGATTCATCATTTAATTATAATACCCAGTGCTCATCACAGTAAGCGCCCTCCTTAATACCCATCATCCATGTACCATCCCCTGCCCACTTCCCTCCATCAACCCTCAGTTTGTTCGCTCTAGCTAAGAGTCTCTTATGGTTTGCATCCCTCTTTTATTTTCACCTTCTGATATACTCATCTGTTTTGTTTCTTAAATTCTACATAAGAGTGAAATCATATGGTATTTGTCTTCCTCTGACTTATTTTGCTTAGTGTAATACACTTTAGCTCCATCCACATTGTTGCAAATGATAAGATTTCATTGTTTTGCCAGCTGAGTAATGTTCCATTACTTCTTTACCCATTCATTAGTCAATGGGAATTTGGACTCTTTCCATAATTTGGCTATTGTTGATAGTACTGCTATAAACATCAAGGTGCACATGCCCCTTTAAGTCAGTATTTTTGTATCCTTTGAGTAAATACCTAGTAGTACAACTGCTGGGTTATAGGATAGTTCTATTTTTAACCTTTTAACGAAACTCCACACTGTTTCCCAGAGTGGCTGCACCAGTTTGCATTCCCACCAACAGTGTAAGAGGGTTCCCCTTTCTCCACACCCTCGCCAACACCTGTTTTTCCTTGTGTTAATTTTAGCCTTTCTGACAGGTGTGAGGTGGTATCTCATTGAGGTTTTGATTTGTATTTCCCTGGTGATGAATGAGGTTGAGCATATTTTAATGTGTTTATTAGCGATCTGAATGTCTTTGGAAAAAAGTCTGTTCATGTCTTCTGCCCATTTCTTAACTGGATTTTTATTTTTTGGGTGTTGAGTTTGATAAGTTCTTTATATCTTTTGGAAACTAACCTTTTATCTCATACATCATTTGAAAATATCTTCTCCCATTCCATTGGTTGTCTTTTAGTTTTGTTGATTGTTCCTTTTGCTGTGCAGAAGCTTTTATCTTGATGAGGTCCCAATAGTTCATTTTTGTGTTTATTTCCCTTGTCTTCACAGACGTGTCAAGTAAGAGGTTGCTGTGGCTGAGGTCAAAGAGGTTGCCTGTGTTCTCCTCTAGGATTTTTTAAAAATATTTTAATGTCTATTTATTTTTGAGAGAGAGAGAGAGAGAGAGTGAGAGGGAGAGAGAGAAACAGAGTGTGAATGTGGGAGGGGGAGACGGAGAGGGAGACACAGAATCCAAAGCAGACTCTAGGCTCTGAGCTGTCAGCACAGCTCAAACTCACAAACCATGAGAATATGACATGAGCAGAAGTTGGCCGCTTAACCAACTGAGCCACCCAGGCACACTTCCTCCAGGATTTTGATGGTTTCCAGTCTCACATTTAGGTCTTTGTTCCATTTTTAATTTATTTTGGTGTATAGTATAAGAAAGTGGTCCAGTTTCATTCTTTTGCATGTTGCCATCCAGTTTTCTAAATACCATTTGTTCAAGAGACTGTCTTTTTTCCATTGGATATTCTCTTGTGCTTTGTCAAATATTAGTTGACCATATAGTTGTGGGTCAATTTCTGGGTTTTCCATTCTGTTCCATTGATCTATGTGTCTGTTTCTGTGCCAGTACCATACTGTCTTGATAGCTACCACTTCGTAATATCACTTGAAGTCTGGAATTGTGATGCCTCCAGCTTTGCTTTTCTTTTTCAACATAGCTTTGGCTATTTGGGATCTTTTGTGGTTCCATACAAAATTTAGGATTGTTTGTTCTAGCTCTGTGAAAAATGCTGGTGATATTTTAATAGGGATTGCATTAAATGTGTAGATTGCTTTAGGTAGTATAGACATTTTAACAATGTTTGTTCTTCCAATCCATGAGTATGAAATGTTTTTCCATTTCTTTGTGTCCTCTTCAATTTCTTTCATTAGTGTTCTATAGTTTCAGTGTAAAGATATTTTTACCTCTTATTTATAACTATCTTGTTGTTTTGGGTGCAGTTGTACGTGGGATTGATTTCTTGATTTCTCTGTCTTTTTGCTGCTTCATTATTGGTGTATAGAAATGCAATTTCTTTTCATGGATTTTATATCCTGCAACATTGCTGAATTTATATTTCAGCTCCAGTAATTTTTTGGTGTAGTCTTTCAGGTTTTCTACATAGAGTACCATGTCATCTGTGATTAGTGGATGTTTTACTTCTTCCTTGCTGATTTGGCTGCCTGGACTTTTGTTGGTTGGGAGAGTTTTCATTACTGATTCAGTATCTTTGCTAGTTATGGTCTGTTCAAATTTTCTGTTTATTCCTATTTCAGTTTTTGTAGTTTGTATATTTATAGGAATTTATCCATTTCTTGCAGATTGCCCAGTTTGTTGGTGTATAATTTTCCATAATATTCTCTTTTAATTCTTTGTATTTCTGTGGTGTTCGTTGTGATCTCTCCTCTTTCATTCATGGTTTTATTTATTTGGGTCCTTTCTCTTTTCTTCTGAGTAAGTCTGGCTAGGGGTTTATCAATTTTATTAATTCTTTCAAGAACCAGCTCTTAATTTCATTAATCTGTTTTACTGGGTTTTTTTGTTTGTTTCCATATCATTTATTTCTGGTCTAATCTTTATTATTTCCCTTCTGCTATCTTTAGGCTTTATTTGTTGATCCTTTTCTGGCTCCTTTAGGTATAAGGTTAGGATGTGTATTTGAAACTTTTCTTGCTTCTTGAGATAGGCTTGTATTTCCATATACTTCTCTCTGTCACTGCAGAGCCTGATACAAGGCTCCATCTCACAAACCATGAGATCATGACCTGACCCAAAACTAAGAGTCAGATGCTTAACCAAATGAGCCACCCAGGTACCCTCATAATTTTATCTTCTGTATCACTGATTTGTTTCTCTGCTTCTTCTATCTTTGTTGTCATTGCACCTAGTCAGTTTTGCCTCTGGGTTATAGCATTTTTTATTTTGGCCTGACTAGATTTTAGTTCTTTTATCTCTGTACTAACGGATTCTCTAGTGTCCTTGATGCCTTTCTCAAGGCCAACTGGTATCTTTATGATTGTTGTCTTACATTCTGGTTAATGCATATTACTTATATCTGTTTTGATTAGTTTCCTGGACATGACCTCTTCCTGTTCTTTCTTTTGGGGTGAATTCCTACATTTTGTCTAGGCCACTATCTTTTTATGTGTTAGCATAGCCTGTTCTATTTCCTGCTCCTGAGAGTAATGGCTGTATTTAGAAGAGGTCCTATACTGTCTAGGGCCTGGTACTTCAGGAAATGTTTCAGAGTTTGCACTCTGCTGTTGTGTTTTGGTTGCTCTTTCCCTCAGATCAGTCCTCTGCAGTTTCTCCTTGCTTATAGTGGGGAGTGTTTGGACCTTGTCCACTGTGTTGCTAGTTTTAACTAGGTATGATATTGTCTGTTTGTTAAAAGAGACTAGATATGATTTCCCTTAAAGTTGAAGCGTTGCAACATTGTATGATCAGTAGACTTGGCATGTGTGAGGAGTTTGTGCTGAGGGAGGGGCCTGCTCTGCTGATTCTCAGGCCAACTTGCCCTAGTAAAGATGCACCTGTAGGGCACAGGGAGGCTGGACTTGGTATAAGTAGCTCCAGCCTCGACTTGGTGGTGCTGTGCTATTCAGTGAAGGCTGTTGGTGCTGATGAGCCTGGAAATGGCGTTGCCCAGCTATCTTGTCCACAGAGCAGAGAGTTTGTGTCTGCTGCTGTCCAGAAAGCAGTCACAGAAGAGTGAATAGTCTCCCCTCTTTTGTCCCTGGCTTCCATCAGATCCCTGTCTTTACCCTATGTCTGAGCTGTCTGCCTGTCAGACAGCACAGAACTCCTGTGTTTTATCCCAGGCCCTCAGCTGAGATTCAGAACTCTGAATTTTAGGGACCCAGTGTGGATCCTCACTGATCCTCTGGGGAATGTTTTGTCATGCTGCAACTGGTGCCATTTAGTTCCAGAAAAGCAGTTGCATGATTGCTCAGGGGTTGGAGTTTATGGTAAAGCACAGCAAAAAGCTGGCACCAAAGTTTGCTGCCCTCATCAGGTGTCTCTGTTCCTATGCTGATGAACAGGGCACCACGTCGGTACATGCAACCTCTTTTGTCCCCTGAAAGGCAGTACCACCTCTCCCAAATGTACTCCAAGAAGGGGAACTGTCTCTCCCAGTGTGACCCAGGGGATCCTCAAACGGCACTATCTGTTCCCAGGCCTCTGCCCTCCTTCCCCACAGGAGCACTGCTATGCCCACCAGGCCCTGGCAGTAGGACAGGCTTCTAAAACTTGAGACTTTCAGCTCTACTGCTTGTAAAAACTTGGAATAATCAGCCCCTCTCATTCTCCCAGTCAATGGTTTTAGGGAAGTGTTTCTCTTTTGCAGCCTCTGTTTCTCTCTCCATCTCTCTCTCTCTCTCCTCTCTCTGAGATCAAGGCTCCCTCCCCTCTGCAGCACCTGGAATTCTTTTCTTCCTAGAATCATGTCTCCTCATCTCCTACCTTCCACAAAATGGCTTCTTTTCTCCGTCTAGTTCTGCAGCAGCTTCTGTCAGCATTCAGATTGATTTCTTGGGTGTTCAGAATGATTTGATCTTTATCTAGCTGTGTTCCAGGGACAAAGCAAGCATAGGGTCCCCCTACTACTCCGCCATTTTAACTTCTCCTTGATTTCCTGCTAGGTTAAAGTTCTTCCATTTTTAAGGCTACATTAACATTTTTACAGGTCATAAAAATATTTTTAAAGATTCTTTAATGGAAAAGTGATTGAGATAGGTTCGATCAAAATAAGCTTTACCTTCCATCAGAGACTTGGCATGAGATATTTCCATTCAGATGGAGGATTTTTTTCTTTTGGCTTATATTCACATGATGAGTGAGATATGAAAATCAGATTTCTAGCTTAGCTAGGGAATTTTATTTTGGAGACCGTATTCCTCTCATTTCTATTCAGTAGCACATACAGTGAAAACAGAAATACTGCAATTAAGTAATCATCCAGTTTCCTCATAAGAACACAGTATATTTCAGATGATATCAAGAGGACATGATACGCAATCCATAGGACTTAGAAACATAACATACCAGCAGAATGTTTTGAAACCCATTGTCAACAATATTTACTAGGCATGGCAAAAGGGGTTGAGTGGTAAGAAAAGCCATAATGGCTGCAAGGGTCTGGTAGCAAACAACTGTAGATTGCAATTTGAAAATAAATTTTCTTGTCATTAAAGAGAAATGAATTTTAAGTAAGCATGTCATTTGCTTCCCTGTAAACATCTTCATTGATTCACTCATCTGGGTTGCTAGCCAAGAGCACTGTGCATTGTAGCATCTACAGAGTAGAATATAATCATTTGCATTACTAAGTTAGGGAGAAAATACAAATTAAATTAAGTTGAATTTCTGCTTCTTACACTAATAGTAAACAGAGAGAGGTCTGGTTTGGCCAGGTATTCTAAGCCCAAAGGGAGGTAAGTGACTAACAATGATACACTTTTCTTAGACACACTTGGAAGGTTCAGATAAATTTAAACTTGGAGTCATCTTTGGGAAATGAATTAGAGTGAAGAGGGAAAAGAGAAAGTAGGGTGACATTGCAATCAATTGTGCAATGGTGTTTACAAATGTTGGCCTGAATTTAGAGCTTTCGGGAACAGAGTTAAATTATACCCGGCCAGTGCCCTGAATGGCTTTGTGCAGTGAGGCACTTGTCAAGTTCCAGAATAATGTTTCCAAAGCATTCATGGCCTTTCCTACCGAACTAGGTCAGCATTGTTTATACATTAAGTTTGTGTCTTCATGGATATTAAACATCCTAAAGTAATATTTGATTTCTCTCTACATGACATAGTCAAGGAAGTAATAAATTTGAGAATCTGAATTATCCAGACTATTGTCTTACTTTTTTGAATTTAATAGAATACAGTCAGATACATTTTTACAGCTTTATCTCTAATACAATTAAAGGTAGTGATTTGAAACCTGCAAATAATGAGCATCTACTATACTTTGTACTTTATATTAATTATCTCATATAATCCTCATTATGTCTCTATGAGATAAGGTTTTTTCCTATTATAATTCTTATTTTACAAATGAGGAATCTTGAGAGTTTAATTTGTTCACAGTCAGTATGCTAGTAAGTGTATGATTGGGATAATTTAAATCCTGACCTGTCCTACTTCAAAGTGTTTTAAAACATATGTTGTGACACACTGCTGCTGGGACACTGATCAACCATTTTTTTAAATAAAAAAATATATTACAATGGAATAAGGCAGTGTGGAAAGTATTAGACAGTAACACAGGTAGCTTCAAAGAGTTTTTGAAACTCTTCTTTCAGATGTGTATGTATGTGTGCAGCATGTGTATAATGATCTAAAATAAAAATGCATTACTTGCTGTATCACAGTAAAAAAGTTTAAAAAATACTGCAGTCTACATTCTCAAATCAAAATAATCTGTGGTAATTATAATATGCAAAAAAAAGAAACCCCTTAAATAAAGTACCATAACTGGAAGATATGATTGGTAACTTCCTCAGCCCTACAGGCTGTGTGGGCTGCTTTTCATTTTTTCCTTCACTAGATGTAGAAGTAGATATCTCTCAGATGACTCCCTGGATTCTGTAGTTCAGATCCTGACCAACTACTGTGTGGCACTTTAGTGTATATAAGATCTCACTTGATGCCAAGTAACACTGTGAGTTAGGGCCTATACAAATATTAGAGAGAGAATGCAGAATTTAAATATCTTTCCCAAAGTCACCCAACTAGTACAAGACAGAAATAGGAATCAATTATAGATCCTGTGATGTCATGGCCTCTTCTGTCACTTCCATTAGGTGGCATATGGCAGGTGTTCCATGTATACACATTTTTCAGGCCCAGAGCAGAAAAAAAATGCTTAAGGAGTGTGTGAGGCTTTAGTGTGTCACTAGTGCTGATAAGATGTGATGGCTTTTCATACTAGTAATAAATATATCTCCTTTTTGCCAAGACAACACCAACAAAATAAATCAATGCAATCGTTTAATTTAAAATGTATTAAGTAACAGAATTCCGGAGTCTCAATATTACCAAGTTTTCAGAGAATGAAGAATCCTTCGATGATCTTGACCTTAGTGGGAGTAGAAGGGGAGGGGGCAATGAAATTGGATCTATTGTAAATAAGATAGTAACTGACAGATAAGGAAACTTAATTCAGCAGCAATATATGATAATGAGGAGCTTTAATAGTTTATTACTCTTTATAAATATTCTCTCCATCTTAGCTATATGAAAGATGATTTGTAAATGTAAGAATAATTTGATTTGGATGTTCATTTCATTGATTCATCCGAATCCACACACAGGGAAATCAGTTGTTTTGTAACTATATGTCTATTTACTAATCTAGTCAATTTGAGTAGAGACCATTTGAAAGACAATACAACATAGCACCTCTAGAAATATTGTGATGCATAGTTTAATGCTAAATATGTTATAGGCACATATGTAAAAATAATCTAAACGTATATTTTACAGCATGTATCTGTTTAACTGGCTAAAATATAATTACATATGCAAACAAGAAAAATATGAAAAAATATCATAGCCACCGTGTTTAGGAAACTATAAGTGAGATAGGCATAAAATAATGTAATTAGCTATAACTCACAAATTCGCAAGTGCTTTTGACATGGCTTTTCTAAGAGTACTAATATAGCATTTAGATACTACCAGCTTCGTTTCTATTTCTAGGAGCTAGTAACCAGGAGACGGAATGCTACAGGGTTATTGTTGGCAAAAGACCAGGTATTTCAGATGTCTGTACTGCAGGGCATGAGTTTTATGAGGATAAAGAGTTGAGAAATTAGCCTCTTCTCTGAGAAAACACAAAGTGTCGGATGATGCTGGTGCCATGGGAGGCCACCTGGGTTTCATCAGAGGCCTCAGCAGTAGCATCTGTGACCTGGTCCAGCTGTGGTCTGGACCAAGGTTCCCCGAGGCAATGTTCGGGACAAAGAGTGGATCCCTATCACTAAGCTGGGCATGGACATCTTCAAGGACATGAAGATCAAGTCCCCTGGAGGAGATCTATCTCTTCTCCCCGCAGATCAAGGACTCTGAGATCATTGGATTTTTCCTGGGAGCATCCCTCAAGAATGAGGTTTTGAAGATGATACCCATGCAAAAGCAGACCCATGCTGTCCAACGGACCAGGTTCAAGGCATTTGTTGCCATCAGAGATTACAAGGGACAGGTTGGTCTGGGTGTTAAGTGCTCCAAGAAGATACCCACTTCCATCCGTGGGGCCGTCATCCTGGCCAAGCTTTCCATCATTCCCGTGCGGTGAGGCTACTGGGGGAACAAGATTGTGGCAAGCCCCACACTGTCCCATGCAAGGTGACCAGCCACTGTGGCTCTGTGCTGGTGCATCTCATCGCTGCCCCCAGAGGTACTGCCCAAGAAGCTACTGATGATGGCCAGAAATGACACCTGCTAAACCTCAGTCAGAGGCTTCATTGCCACTGGGAGTAACTGCACCAAGGCCACTTTTGATGCCATTTCCAAGACCTACAGTTATCTCACCTCCCACCTCTAGAAAGCGACTGTATTCATCAAGTCTCCCAATGAGGAATTCACTGACCATCTTGTAAGGCCCCCGGCTCCAGCTGTGGCCACCACATAGTTTTATATGAGAAGAACAAAGTGAATCAAAGCCTGCTAATAAAAAAAAGTTGGGAAATTATGACTCTGTGTTATATATATAATCATGTCATAGTTACAATCATTTATCTATCACCAAGCATCTCATAATGCAGCTGTAATGTAAGAGAAGACAACTGGATTTAGAGTCAGAAGACTACATTGAAATAAAAGGCTAAGATTTACTAGCTGAGTAACCTTGAAAATTAATTAGGCTTAAGTGTCTTCCACTGAAAATTGTAGATGGTAATTCTTTTTTCATAGAATGCTGTAATGGTAATTTGAGGTTGAATAATATAAAATTGCTGATATTCGATCATTTTTATCTACAAAAATGATAATTTCATTTGGATCAACCTAATAGTAAGAGCTACACATTTACTGAATCTTCTGTCTTATAGGCACTTTGCTGTGTTCGACATGTTATAGTAGATTACAACAGTAACTTCAATTTTTTTACCCCTCCCTGTATTTGGGCCCTTTGCAATAATCCAGTTTTAGTGTCTTCCCATCACTAGTGGGTGGATCTACCCTGTCCCTTGAGTCTTGGCTTAACAACTTGACTTATTTTTGTCAATGGAATGTTAACATGGGTGAGTGAATGCAGAGGTTTGAAGTGTACTTTAGCAATGGGGCTTGTTCTTTCTTGCCATGTGAATATGTCCAGGATAGACTACTAGAGAATAAGACATATCTAGACAGAGTTAAGGACATCCAGTCATTCTAGCCTAGGTCAGCCTAGATCAACTGACATCCAGCCCACTCCCACACCTCTTCAGGAGACCAGGTGTGATTAGTATAGCCAACCTCTAGCAAACCTCCAGCTATAAACTTTTAGTTGTAAACCCCAGAAGTACACCTATTATTGTGGCAATAACTAACAGATACAAATGATTCATTTCATTCACACAACAAATCTATAGGCACTATTATCATCCTCAGGGGACAAAAGAAGACACTGTGACCCAGAGACAAGTTCAGTTAACTGCCCTGGCTCATATGAATAGACAGTAAATAACAGAGGAAAGGTTTGAAATTAGGGAGCCTGGCTTCAGAGGCCATATTCTAACCAGTATACTGAACAGCTTTGTTCTTGTAAAGATGAAATGAGATTATTTTTTGAAAGTGCTTTGTCAATGTTAAAGCACACTAAAAATATAAGTCATTATTATGAAGCTGCAACTCCTTTTCAAAGATGCTGTAAAATTTCAACTAAGTTTTTTCTTTGTCTCATAAAATAAAGAAACCCCAGGCAAGCACAAGATGATTTAAAATGCACTGTTCTTTGATATGCCAGTAACATAGGGAAAACTGATAAATGGTGAAATTTAGCATGCCACCTTCCTTCCGAATCGGTGATAGACCGCTGCTGTTTGCTAGGCAACTACCAAGTAAACAGAAAAATAAAGCTATGGTTTTCTTGGCAAGTGTCATTAAAAATAGATTAAGTTTACAGTAAATGTAATCTGTAGCATAGATCATACAGACAAAAATCCTGAAGGGGAAAGAAGGCATTAATAAGAGATTTCTTAATTTTATGAAGTGTTACACACATCAGACCACTGAACCAAAATAACCTAGGGAAATAGCAGTGAAAAAGGCATTTATTCCTCAGCTTTGAGGAGCCAGACAAATATAAATGGTGCAAAACAAGAAGCTTATTATTCCTGGAAATTGGAATAAACATAAAAAAGGAAAGTCTGGAGATGCTAATAGGCATTAAATTTATGAGGTGTGACTTTATTTACATGGAATATTCTCTATGGGCATGAATTTTTAAAATTCCATTTGATTTTTCATTTTTATATATGTCAACCTCCCAAATTATTATTTTCTTCAAAAAATACAACTAGGAATGTTACACTGGGTAAAATGAATAATGGGAAGAACTGAAGAGAAATAGGAAGAGGGACATCTTGATTTGGGAGGCTTTTGTCTGCAGGAGTTCTTTTTTAATAAAACAGATATGACACTTTTAAAAAGAGAGAAAGAAAAAAAGTGAACTTGGAAGAACAGAGAAGAAAAAATGAAGAAGAACCAAAAAAAATAGATTAAACAGAGCAGGAAAAGAGAGTTCTCCAGAAAGCATAATTAAGACTTAAATGGTTTATACAAAGCGTGTTGTTTCATCAATGTCTCCAAAAAATCCTAGGCTTGATTTAGCTGTTTCCTATTTTAACCATTTGTTTCTCCTCTGATAATTGTCATCTGATTTTCTCTGTCCTCTGAAATAGGAAAGAGAAAAGAGGGAGAACACTCAGAAGATTTTTGCTCTTGAATGTTCTTCTCTAGTGTTCAACTTTGAACACAAACTTTTCAGTCATTCATTCATTCACTTATTTATTAACTAACAAACATCTACTGAGAGAAATGATAACTCCTCATTAGGGAATGGGTGTATACAAGAGAGGCTGAGAGAAAACTGACCCTGCTTAATATGGATTTGGACAGTACTTTTTTTTCCCCTGACCACTACACCTTCATGACCTCCCATTTCAAGTGAAGTTCTATGACAGTCTCCTCATATTGTACTTGATCAGATGATGTCACTTTGTATAATTCCTGGTGAATTTTACCTTATTGTCATTGCTTCAATGTCCTAGCCTGTCAATAATTTTCAATCCTGACAGTTTAAGCATACAATGCTATATGACAATTTTTATGTATTCTTAAAAGTCATTGATAAAATTTCCCACAGGCCAGATGACTAAAGAAAAAAAAAAAGCTTGAAAGAATTGGCAGTCTATTACATAGCTGCTGGGCATACAAACTGATACCACTGCTTTGGAAAACTGCTTGATTATTAAGTTGAACATATGAATTTCCAATAACCCATCAATTATATTCCAAATTATAAATACACAACAGAATTGTGTATCAAGGGATCTGGACAAGAATAATCATATCATCAATATTTGTAGTAATCCACACTGAGAGCAAACTATATGTCCAGCCACAGTAGAATGGATAAACAAATTGTGGCATCTTCATATAATGGAATACTATAGAGCAGTGAGATGGGCAAACTACAGTTTACATGCAACAACATGGATAAATATCAAGGACATAATGTCGAATGAACTAAGACAGAAACAAAATGTTCATTTTCCTGAATTCAAAAAACAGACTAAATGTATAGAGATGAATAGTTATGCGGTCAAGTTATTTTTAAAAAAAGGAAACAAGGAAATTATTATCTCTAGGGTGGGGGAAAGTGGGAGGAAAGTGATGAGAGAAGCCTGACAATTTCTGGCTTTTGATCTTGGTCATAGTTATATGGATGTTCACTCCATGATAAATTACTGAGCTCTGCATATGTATTTGTATGCTTTTGCATGTGTTTTCTTTCACAATAAAAACAGATTTAAAAACAACCATGCAATATTAACTAGAACATCGTGTATGGTAGGATCCCTACATGATTATCTTTTGGTTTATCTAAATTCCTTTAGCCTAACCTGCCATTAAGCATCATGCTTTTCTTTTTAATGGTTGCTTATAGAGAGCAAATCTTTCAAATAATATCTATTTGATATTAGATCACTTATCTAATACTTTCACCATTATTATTTTGTGAATAAGTGACAAATTAGCCTGGAATTGCTAGGCTGGAAACATATCTGAGAAGATAAATAGGTAAGTCTCCTAAAATTAAAGACACTGAAAAGTAATAACTAAGATATATGGCAACTCTTCTTAAATCTCCAATATTTTAATCATAACTAAGAGCTAATTCTGAGGTGAAAGTCTTTTAATCACTTATAAATAAGTAATAACCATATTTCAATAATCCTAAAATGTATTTTCTCACACCTATGAAGTCAAAGTGCATCTTATAATCAATTGCATCCTCAGTCTTTGTCAGCCTCGATCAAAGTTAAGGTCTTCCAGAGAGAATTTTCATTTGATTTTGCCAGCCAACTTGAGGCACTACCCATCTGAGACCATTTTAAATTAAATTCTCTGCTTGAGGTTTCTTGGACCACACTGAAAGTGTGAATTCAGATCTCAAATTTGCACGAGTAGTGACTAGTTGTTCAAATTCGCCACCCAGTGTTGAGGTTGAAATATTAAGTTTCCCTTGCTGTTCCTTTCTCTGTGGCCACTGTATTGAAATGTTTAGTTTTACACTAAAGCTGTAGAGCCTTCGGTGACCCAGTTTTATTCAGAGTACTCCTGTTAGACCACCCTTCCACCCATTCTTGGTTTTTCTTTTTCTTATCAGTATCTAAAATCTTACAATCAGTGATGTCTTAGATTACACAAGATACAGGTCACAAGTAGAGATTTGCTTTGTTTTCCACAAGAAAATATTTAACCTATAACTGGACAGGAAAACCCAGACTGCTTCTTACATATATCATTTTGTTTAACCATGCATTCATTTTGGTCAAAATCTTGCTATATACGCTATATGGTAAAGTATCAGGTTGAAACAAAATCAGTGAACTTACTTTGACAACTACAAGTATTCCACTATATATGCAGAATTATTGTTTCTATATGAATTGCTTTGTCTTCCCTACTTGAATCAAAAGACCTGTGAATTCTCAGGTTATACCTTTAGTAATGTTCCATTGCCTGTACAATATTGGGCCCATATTAAAGACACAATAAAACTTACTGAATATTTGAAGGACTGAAAAACAAACATGCAGTTTGCACCAAAGAAGACTTCTGTAAATAGGGTCATCCGTGTGTGTGTGCACCCAAATGCAAAGGAAAGGTCAACATCTGGGCACAGAAGCAAAGAGAGCTTCTTGGTTGGTCTTCATTTTGAAAATATTTTGGCCTTGCCAGGATTAGATATTATAGAAGAGTGCTTGGGAGAGTATTGGGAATCCTATCTACAATGCTTGCTCCAACAGATTCAATTCACAGCCTTAGCAGATAATAAAAGAAGCCTCTTGACCATGTAAGGGATTGCCCAGGCATAGCTAGGTGTACTGGCCATTTTATGTATTAATGCCAATCTCACATAAATCACTTTTCTGGTCTGCTGTGGGAGGAAAGGATATTTCTGTCAGTAAGTGAATGGAGGATTACTGACTTGCTGACCTTTCCTGACTGTGATAAAAGACAACTTCTCTCCTTTCAGCAATACTTTAAAAATGGAAATTGCTCTTTTAAATGTATGGTGTGAGAATGAAGGAAGGAGCCCACTATTATTCCATAAATAGATGGTGGCAGAGGGCACCCCTTGGGAAAGGGAGAAATTCTCATTAGGGCTATTTTTCTGAGAGCTGTCAGTATGCATGCGTTTGCATTTAAAGACTGGAAAAGGGAGGAAGCAAGTCCTGACCTGATGTATTTTTAAGACTCTATTCTTATTCCTGCAGCATTTAAATATAGTATGTAAAATACAGCACTCCTAACTGCCTTGTGCTATGTTTGTTATGTGGATTCTATGTCATTCTCCTGATAAAGGAGTCAGGAATGTAAAATGATTTTGCCTTGCATTATTAGATCCAAATAAAAATGGAAAATAACAAGGTATGCATTTTCCCTTGACCCAGGAAATGGGACGGTTGCCTGGCATTTCAAAAACAAACGGCTTTTGCTGGTCAGACAACAGGAAAAAAGATTGTGCTAAAGGATTGGACTTTTTGTTAAATGTGTTCAAGGATCTTTCGAAGGCCTGAGAAATTTAAACAAATGAGAAAATGATGATGTAGGGTATTTTGTGATATCAGATACTAAAACAACTAAAATGGTCTGGAGAAAGTCCTGCCATATCCCTGTAGTCTTCTATCAATTTAGTCTTAAGGGTCCCCTTTTGCAATAGTACCCTTTGTCAGTACCATTCTTTTGTCTCGCGTTGTGCATGCATGTGGTTTTTCCGGACAATTTGAAGATATTGTTCACAGAAAGAAGGGATCATATATTAGACCAGTGAATGCTTCTGGTTCTGACTTAGTTTGTCTTAAGGGCATGAGGCCATCTGCTGTCATCCAGAGTTACAGAAAAAATGTCCATCAAAGCTGAAATTTACATCAATCAATAGAACTTTATTTTGAAATTAAATAGGGGAAAAAACCAAAAAACCTCTCAAAGTGGGTGACTTAGTCCCTGAACAAAAGCTGTGGAGGTGACAGATAATTTGCCTATAATACTTTGCACCAAGAACTAAAATATCATCCTAGTATGTCATTTAAATACCTAAATGTTTTTGGTCTCATTGCAAGAAAGAATAAGGCTCCTCTTGAAAGTGTTAATATCTATGTCATAGTGCATCTGATATTGAAATACATATTTAATCAGTGGATTTTCATGAACAAGTAATGTTTTTTTTTTCCTTAAAATACACAGAGACAGGAATTTGCATTTAGGAGGACAAAATAGCAAGATTGGGGGAGGGTTTACTTCCCATTCCTTGTTTAATCCTAGATTGAGTTGGGAACACCAATGTGGGGGAGACTAGTCTTTGACCTTGGGTTTAGTTGTCTGTGTTTGTATATAACTACTTTTTCATGTGTGGAGCCACTATGTAGCTGAAGGCTGATCCAAGTATAACTGTAACCATTAGGATGACTTGCTTATGCAGCCATGCAGATCAGATCTCCAGAGGAGTTGGTTGAGTAGACTCTTTTACAGTATGCAATTAATGAGTTTGCTCCAACATGCTTGATTCTACTTGGGCTTGATTTACCTGAGCCCACAGCAGCACTATAATGAAGGTAATAGAAACCTTGGTTGATGGTATTGTGTGTGAGGTATTACTCTGAAATCCTCAAGATAAGCCATAAGTGCAAAGAAATAGGCAAAGTCAGCAAGACTGACATTCTTGGAGAACACATGTGAATTGTGCTCTCTGGAGTTGTGCAGCACAACAGCTCTTATGGGCTAATGCCAACTACTGATGCATTCTGGATATAAGATGGAGGAGAAATTACCATGAGTGGCTTCAGACATTCCAGGGCAGCTTTTATGCCATCTGATAATTATTGGTCTTTTACTCTTAGCTTATGACTTTGATCCTAGAAAAAATACATACAGAGAAGGGAGAGTTTACATTAAAATATTTTCCCTGAGCTACCTTGCACTGTGAATAAGACATTGTACTGTGAATGAGACAACTGGGAGCAAATTTTGACAGGGAAATAGAGTGTTGGGCACCCTGGGTTGGGATGGGAAGTGTGTCAAGAAATCTTCATGTACTTCCAGTTCTTTTTTGGACATTTAGCACAACTTGAATATTGAATCCTGTAATAAAGGGTGCTTTGTCTAACAATAGGTTCTGTTTTTTCCAACTAAAACTGATTTAATCAAAACACGAAATTATTGGAAGAGCACGGGGGTATTTCATGGAACACAAGTCAGCTTGACCTTACTAGGAACTGGTACTCCTTCATATCTCTGGGTCTTACATCGTCCTTCTTGACTGCTTCTCTCTGCATATCTATTTCATTCCTTTATTTTTTGTAGTTTTTCTTTGCATCCCTGCACACACCCCAAAACCCTAAAGTTTATGCATTTTATTACTAGCGCCATGCAGAGACCAATTCCAAATTAATGGGCAAGAGAAACAGAGGAGTCTAGCTTAAGGCACGAATCATCTCTGCTGTAATTACCTCTGACCAGGGGTGCAGGGTCACGTGGTGCAAATATGGCTGCCTCCCAAGTCCACTGTTGTTCTCAGAAAAATCATTATGGGTGGAGCATAGACTCCAAAGCTAATCAACGACACCAACCTGTCAAGCTTCTATCATACCTACACAGTCTTATACCACACAGTTATGACTAAATGGTAAAACCTGTAAGATCAAGCTGTTTGATCTCCTTTTCCCATAGATAATTTTCCCCAATCCTTACTCTGACTGTAACTTTGTATTTCCATTAAATTGTATATCTAAGAATGTACCAGTTTCCAAATAGATAATATGCAAGCCACTCTAAGCATATGCATGAAATTTGTACATATTTATACTAAGAAACCAAAACCAGCCTTAGTTTAGGAAAACAGCATGTTACACCTGTTTTCACCATTCAAACAGCACAATGGTCAAAGAAATCTGAGGCCGAACAGTGCTTTTGTTTTGAATGGGCATGAGAAGTCTTAATTGTTGCCTCAACTTCTAGAGCATTTCTAATTCAAAAATGTTATGCAATCATTGGCAGCAAGAGGTTGCTGTGTTTAAGATCATACTTGAGCTTCCTAACGCTCAAATACCTGGCTAACTATGTGCTAATGTTTTTTGAATTTTGATACAGATAGGAAAAAATAGTTTTATACATGCCTGAAAAAAATGGGAGAAAGTAACTCACAGTATTCCATGTCTTGAAAATTGGCTAGAAAGATATGTGCTAAATATTAAGGTTTGCACAGAAATATTCTGAGAATAGATTTTCCAAAATTCTGCTTCATTAAGCAGCATTTAAAAATATCAAGGTCTTTATAAAATGTAACTGGAAATTTTATATGAAACATTATACCTCCATAAGGATTTCTATATTATGTCAAATTTATGCCAAAATTGTTCCAACAGTGAACAGCATTCAGAGTTGAATGAGAAACATAATTTTCATGATCATGAATGTTAAATGTTTTATTATTTAAGGAAGCAAAATTTGCCACCCCCAAATGTGTCTTTTAGCATGTGGATTACTTTAGGCTCATTGTTTTTAAGAAATAGACGACTCAAGTTGTTTTTCTTCTTTGCCTCCCCCATAACTGCCTAAAAGGATTTAAAGGATCTGCTCCAGGAGAGAGTTATCCACATAGATAACTACAGTATAATATGAATTAGGTGTGGTGGACAGGGAGGAACCTAGCAAGTCCTGTTTGATCCAAGTTCTCTCTGTGTCCCATTGTTTCTGGATGGCTCAGCAAATATTTGTGTACCAAACATTTACTTTTTCATCTTCTTGTGAATTGCCTTCCTTCCCTTTGTAGCCCCAGACCTCTACTCACTTCTCCTTAGCTCCCTACGATGGCATGTAAGACTCAATTGCCTGACTGCCTGTGGCCTCATAGTCTTAGAGAGTCCCCATATGTATGTAATGAAATTTGATTTTCTCCTCCTTATTTGTCTCCTATTTAATTCTTAAGAGCCAAAAACAAACAAACAAACAGCCTTGAATGGTAGAGGCAAATTTTCCTTCCCAACAATTTCTCATTTTGCTTCCTTCGGACACATCACTATGCAAATAATCAACACACTTAAAATAGCTAGATAATGTTTAAGAAGAATCACCTAAATGTTAAAAATTGGAAAATTTGTTCTTATTGTCAGGAGTTGCCACACTACCACTGAGTAGTGATATGGTCACAATTCGGGGACTTACTCTCCAAAAACATTTTGATACAGAAGTTTGTGTGGGAGAGGTTGCCAAGCATGAGAGCCTTGTATCTTTTCAAGGTACAAAAGGTACCTTGGTAATCTTCTCCATTTAACCCTTAACAATTTAATCCCCCATTCATAATAATCTTAAAAGTCTGTTCATACTTGAAACAATTTCTTTGAATCTTCTTGTGAACCACATTTTTATTAAAAAGAATTAAATAGGCTGTGTGATATTTCTTATTTTACCTTTATAATGATAAATTCAAAGCAACCAAGGGGCACTCTTCAGTACCATCATCACATCTATGTAATGTGTAATTATATATAATTAGTATATAAATATTTAGATACCATTTTCTTCATTAATTCTTGTCACATGCAGAAATTGAAGTAGTCAAGGTTTTTGCTGGTTTGATGACATGATTTTCCAGTACTTGTTCCAAGTTTCTTTTATAATCATTATTCCTATGAAGTCATTCAACTTGGAAATAATTGCTTGCCAAAACTGAGTTTCTCTGGTGAACCACTCAACACAGCTTTAGTTTTATAAAGAACACCATTCTTTGTGTGCTGTTAATCTTGGCTTAGAAACACCACATATTATTCTTCCCACTTGAACAGTTCAGCTCCTGTTCTCTTAGTTATACTTTGGAACCATTAGACTTACTGCTGGAATATAAATGTGTGAGTCACCCAGCTGGTGACTCTTTGAAAACAGATTTTCCAAGTATAGATATATGGACTCTCTGCTCACAGCAACATTCAGTTGTTCAGAATCTGAGGACTTCCCAAACAGTCTGAAGACCTGCCTCATGCAAGAAAAATTGTTGGCATTCTATTAGGTGGCATTTTGTTACTTAGTGTGATTTTAACTTTGGCATTAGGTAGCTAGGATTCCAATAGTTGACATAGACATTAAATTATTCAGTAAGTTAGAGCTTCCTGTGAAAATGCTAAGAACAAAATTCTTATTTTTATTTGCTCTTTTAATCTCATTTAAGAATGCACTCCTGAAAAGCTATTAGCAGAAGGTCATGAGAATTTGATAAACCAGAAATTCAGGTATTCGGTGGATCATTCTACAGAATAGAAAATAATTTCACTACCAATCTATTTTCTAACCCAAATGACTTAAAAACCTTCAAAACGGGACACTGTATTGACATAGGATGGGCCTGATTTAATAAAAGAAACCACTAACAGGTTATATGACCATTATGGCAAAGCAAATTGAAATTGCTTTCCGGTTTATGTACACAATGAAATTTCTGAAGGCAAAGAAATCATTTTCCCTTGTTAAATCAGAATCAAGTTATGTCTCCATGTCTTCCAAATTCAGAGAAAGTGGGTCATGGATAATTACCAGGCAGGACATGTTTGTAAACGTGTTTTGCTCAGGAGAATTCTGTATACAAATGAAGATACTTTACATTGAAAATTTAATACATCAAATGAATCATGCTACTCTATCAAATTAGAAAAAGGCCATTGAAAGGAAAATTTCCAAAATGATAGAAAATTTGTGAAAACATTAGGATTTATAGCTGTTAAATATGCATACTTTTGGAAGTTTGATATTAAATAGAGCATCGGCTTGCAGATGATTTACATTTTTGGCAGGAAAAACTACTGAGAACCTTTCAAAATTTAAGGGTTCATATGACACATGAAAGGATATCCTAACAAAAATATGTATTTCATGTTCAAACTGATTTTATCAACACAAGAAAGTTTATTCAATTATATGTGGTTCTATTTCTATCTTCATGAAAAATTTCTGGCAATCATACAAGTGAATTTTATCACCTAATTTAAATTTCTTTCCAAGCACACTCACCATCTATATACACAAAGCTGATGCAAAATTTAGACTTTATGAACTCTTTCACATACACATGTGCATGTGCACTGAAAATTCAGAGTGCTTCTCTAATTAAAAAAATGGAAATAGTGCATGAAAGGCTGTTTTAACATACCTTGCAAACGCTGAAAACAAAACCCAAAGTAGAATTACCAACCCTTTTGCTACTGCTGTTTCTAATTGTGTCAGTAGAGGCAGAAAAAGGGTATCCTACTCTGTTATCTCCTCCCAGTGGATTTCAAAACAAAGTTTCAAAAGTCATTCAACATTCTTTCTTTTATTGTTCATATAACTCACCTGGAGAGGACAGAAAAGAATCTTGGGAGAGAATATGAAACAGAACTAGTTTTAAAAAGTCTTACATAGGGGCCCCTGGGTGGTTCAGTTTGGTGAGGTGTCTGACTTCAGCTCAGGTCATGATCTCACGGCTTGTGGGTTTGAGCCCCGCGTCAGGCTCTGTGCTGACAGCTGAGCCTGGAGCTGCTTCGGATTCTGTGTCTCCCTCTCTCTATCTGCAGCTCCTCGACTCGTGCTCTGTCTCTCTGTATCTCTGTCTCTCTCGCAAAAGTAAACATTAAAAAAAATGTTAAAAGTCTTACATAAAACAAGATTTCATATTATGTTCTCTTTTCTAAGTAATATATATTATAAAGGAGAACATGAACTGAAGACATGTAATTTAGGAACCTGTTAATGGGTGTACACAGTAGAGAAGACACAGGTCACACGTCATCAGTGAAACCACTTTATTTTTATTTTTTCCACATAGATAACTTCAGGTCAGCTACAAAAATCATGAAATGAAGAACCCACCATGAAACTGCAAACTCAAAACCACTGGAGTGATAAACAGGTTTTCCCCAGAGAACTGTTAGAAAAAATAACCAGAATACCATGGATTCATATTTAAGTAGTAAACATGTCATATATTTTAAAATAATAAATATAGAACAGCATTAGAGAAACTATAGCATCAACAGCATGAAGTATAATTTTATTTGTTAAGACAGATGAAATTTCTAGGCACAGTTTTAGGCATTAAAGAGGACACAGAGGCATAGGTTAGTGTGCGCTGCTCTGTACAAAAATACAGTCTGAATAAATTACATTGCTAGCCATACAAGTAGACATCACTTACCAGTCAGTTCATTGCATGTTTAATAATATACAGGTACATGCTAATCCATATATATCATTTATATTTCAAACACATAGGTCTCTCTATATTTGTCTTTTAAAATTTACATGTTGAACTTACAAAAAGCTAAATAGTTGTGCAAGAAATCCACATAACTAGCCCTGCTGAGTACTTTATGCTCTACGTTGTGTATGTGTATATATCTAAGATAAACAATGGATTTGTAGTTAACAGTTTTGCTTGTAAGAAAACATCAAACAAACCTAACACTGCAAAGACATAATGTAGGTGAAAATTCACTTGTGTTTATTCTGATAGACAAAACAGTATTTCAGATGAGCAACACCTTTCATGTTGTACTGAGCCTGTTAGAAATGGAATACTTTCAACCATTAGTGACGGTAGAAATATAGCATAGGGCTCTTCACTGGGAAGGGGGAAAACGTCATATAAGAAATCTACTTTTCAGTGAACTGCAAATATGTGTGCCTTAAGCCTATAACATAGTCTGTCATTTTCCAGTCTGTCATATTGACAGACAATGAAAATTTGCTAAGACTGGAGATGTGATATTGGTCTAACAGCACACTGCGTCCTCTACTAGGACTAAGAAAAGTGCCTCATTGATGTCAGCACCAAAGTACTGTTCTTCCATTATTCAGGAATAAAGAGACTCTCACAATAGAGAGGGTTTAGGAGCCAAAATCCCCATCTGACAAATATTGTATTTCTCATGCTGCCCTGACAATACACAGTTAACTGCAAGACTCTCTGGCCCAGATTTTACTATTTCTCAAGAAAATTGCTTCAAAAGATTCTTTAATACTAATATCTTTCTGGAAATTTTCCACCCATAGTTTCTCATGATTCTATAGACAATCATATACTTTTATAAAGGTTTCTCTCTAGGATGCATTTAATTCTTTTTGTCTGTCATTGCTAAAATAAGATTAAGCCTGGTTCTTCATATTTACTTTGTGATTCTATAGAAAAGTCACAAGATAAGGTTTTTTTTTTAAGCAGTTGAATAATAAAATAGGTTTCTTTTCCTGTTGTTTTGGCAACAGTTCTTAAGACAAACTGAAAGCAGAACTCTGCTTTGGGAGGTAAAGCAAATTATTAAATAATATTGATGTGGTCCTGCTCTTAACAGATTTTGCAATACAATAGAACGTAAGTACATTTTAAATGATTTTTCCAATGCTTCCTTCTGCAAAAGGGCCAAAACCAGAACATACTGTTTTAGTGTCTTCGTTAACAAAAATAACTATTTATAACTTTTATATTAGAACAGTATATTTGATATAAAAATATGTTTATAATTAAAGTATCCAAATTTGTATATTCAACAGGATTAACACAAGTTTGCAGGGTGAGATTAGTTGCAAACTCATTCCCTATTACTGATATTTCCTTCCATTTGAACAGCCAACAAATGATTCCCTTAACATAAATCCATCATAATTGTGTGCACAAATCAGTTAGCCCATTAGTTAACTTCAGAGGACCAGGTGATAACCAATGAATTCTACTCCTCTACTGAGACATTTAGACATTTATATAAATCTATCGCTATTTTTTTTAATAAAGACATTTAAAGTACTTGGAAAAAAAGCAGCCTTCTATTTTACTGAATTTTTAACAAAACGATCATTCTAATTGCTACTCTCTTTTGAACTACAGTGTTTACAGAAGAATCATGAATTTTCATAATAACACCATTTCAGTTTTTCTTCGTATACAATTCTATTAAAACTTTCCAGTGAAACAGTAGAGAACATAGAGCAAAAGCTTTACGGTATATGTACTTTTGTACAGTAAGTAAGTGTGAATACCAATCTAAGCCTCTTAACGTGTACAAAGTTAGTGTTCAGATCACTTCACTAGAGCAAATATTACTTTTACGTGTATTAGGCAAATGCATGTATAGGGCCAAGGAACAACTTATTACCATTTATACTAATGGTTCACCTTTATAAAAATATTTAAGCTTGTTACATACGCATGATTATTTGCTGTAATGTTTGGTAAACGACTTAAAGGGTACTTAGGACAAAAGCAACTCATGCATATTTCTTTCTAGTTGCCCCAGGTAAAGTTAAAGACTCCCAATTTTCCTCATTCTAGATACGGCTGAGGCACAATTTCTAACCACATAATGAAAAGCATGTGTCTCCAAGTCTTGACTCCCTTCCCAGGGAGCTGCTGATTGCCAAAGCACTGCCTCCCATTAAAAAAAGAGTATTCTTAAAGGTGGAAGTTGTACCATTAACCAATTACATTCAGAACTCCCATTAGGTGCTGAAGGGCAGTTCACTTTTCAAAAACTCGCTCAAGCAAATAACCAATGGCCAATGTAGTCACTGGGCAGGGTAAGCAGGTGATAAGGACTCTAATAGTGGAATCCTTGTCAGAGCAAAGGAACTTCTAAATGTTGCTTATGCCAGCTGCTCCCCTGCAGGCAATAGGAGATTCAGACATTTCTCATTCCAACTAGCTTCTCACAATGGTTGCTGTCATACAGACCCTTCACTTGTCAGGAAAAATGACATGAACATATTGGAACTTTGCAGCATTTGCCTATGTCTAATCAGCTCTCTTAATTTGTGCAGGTCCCTAAAATGAATGTAAAAGCTGGTTACGGTGTCGACAGCCAAAAGGCAGAAGATATTAAATCAACTGAGCAAACTGCTTGATGCTCCACAAGTTTTAGAAAATAGTGGGTTAGAAAAGATACAGATGTAATCCTTTTGTTGGATGGTTGGGTGTTTCAAAAATCTGAGACTGTCGGTTCTAGTAGTAGTCTTCGTAGTTCTTAGGGTTCAGGCAATAAAGGATGGCACCCCCAAACGAAAATATAGTTGCACCCCAGGCCAGGCCATAACCCCAATTGAACTCATGGTAAATTTTCAAGCTCACAGTTTCAATGAACTTGATTGGGTAAAGGACCAGGCTGCAAACCTGTAAAACAACTGAAAGGAAAGCAAAGCAAAATTAGAAAAATGTTAGTTGTAGGAAATAAAATGATACAACATATAAATACATACATATGAGAATTGCTTTCTAATCAAACATAAAAGCCAAAAACTTTGAAGCACTGCTTATTCTAGATGGTGCACCTTAAAACATTAACATTTTTTCTTTAGCACTGTTTCACAATATAGTAGCAATTACTCTTAATAATTAGTATCTCACTGTAATAATATTTGATGAAATAATTCATGCAATATAATAATTTATATAAGCACACAAAGTACTGATTTGCACTTTACAAACATACATGTATAATCATTATTATTATGGCATACAGTAGTCCCATAAGCTAAACTGTTCCACTATACAAAACCTGCAAATAGCTCCCCAAGAACAGTGACCCCAAATGCCAGCTAAAACGCCTGTGATTTATTTAGGCTCTTGCGGAGTTGAGGAATTTGAATTCACTTGTACTGATGAAAGTGGCCAACCTGTGATTTAAGATGTGCTATTTCTTGCTGCTGCTTCTCAATACCATGTAACTCGGCTGACCATTCCATCAACTCCTACCATGGATGTCTTTGTGTATATTCCTCTGTTTAAAAACTATTTCCATTCTTTTCCTCTCATCTTTAAAAAGGGGCTCAAAAGTCATCTTTTTCAAAAAGTGACATCCAGTAACACCTTTGCATGAGATATAATATTTATTCTTCACCTACTTTCAAAAAAGAATGAAATCAATGAAAGCATGGGAGATAATGGTACTGAAAACATAAGCTAATGATGGCTACTACACTAGAGCACAAAACTTAGATCTTAGTTTTTAGCTAAATCTCAGTTCTTAGTCAGTTGTCAGTCAGGGCTAAAGAGAAACTGTGATGAGTCATACCTAATAAAATAAACCAAATAATCCGGAAAGGGAAGGTTTTTTTTTTTTTTTTTTTATAGATCTAAAATTGAAGTGGTATTTATCATGTGGCTATTTCTATATGGGAGACATGGGATTACACAAGAGATGATGTCTTCCCTTCAAAATCAAAACTTCATGTGGGATCAAATATTATGTAATTTCTATTGTATTTAAATCAACTTAACTAGAATTTATGGGATGCGTCTGCCTCATTTTCTACCACATGATAGCTTCCACCCTCAAGAAACAATCTTGAAAAATCTGGGGTACTATGCAATATGTGTCAGGGCTTGGCAAACTACCAAATCTGGTCTGCTGTTTGTTTCTGAAAAAAAGTTTTATTGGAACACAGCCAAGCGCATTCATTTATGTACTGTCCGCACTACAATAGAAACCACGTGGCTCACAAAGCCCAAAGTAGTTACTATCTTGCCCTTTATAAAACAAAGTTTGCCAACCTCTGCTACATAAAAAAAAATGTTTGGTTAAAATGATTATTATTTAACTCACCTTAATGATACTGTAAATTCCAAAAGTACAACAAAAATGTGAACAATTGAGACAAGAATAAAATTTGACATAGTAAAAAAGATACAGTTTATTAGAATTTTTAAGAAGAGCAGTAGGATGGATAGTGTGTTTAATTAAACTGGACTTTTGCGCTTTAAAGTCTATGCTCATCTATTCTCAGTACCTATAAAAGATCCTTATTACCAATATGATTAATGTTCCTAGCAAGTCTACATTAATGGTCCTCTATCTCTAGTGTAAAGCTGATGAACTCCAGAAAACCCCTGAAGGGCACCTGGGTGGCTCAGTCGGTTAAGCGTCTGACTTCGACTCAGGTTATGATCTCATGGTCGGTGGGTTCAAGCCCCACATCGGACTCTGTGCTGACAGCTCAGAGCCTGGAGCCCTCTTCAGATTCTGTGTCCCCCTCTCTCTCTCTGCACCTCTCCCGCTCAAGCTCTGTCTCTCTCTCAAAAATATATAAATGTTAAAAAAGAAAAGAAAAGAAAACCCCTGAGGGCATGATTCCACAAGATCATTACTTTCTATAAGTCTCTGACTAGGGTTCAAGTAACCTTTCTGGAGCCAGGTGTAAGAATTTGAAACATTTTTGCAATGTAGCTCAACTCTGCTCCAAGTCAGCACTAGCCTACCACATTTCCACACCATGGAGAGTGGATGGATAAGTAGGTCCATATAAAAGGAGAATCTCTTGACATCCACAAATGAAACCACACCTTGTTTATAATTTAAAAACCTCAGAAAAGATTTTAAGTCCATATTAGGACAACTGATAACTCATTATATAACCCACACTTCCTCTACTTTCAGCCAGTAAGTGCTAAGTATGTGCTAATTAAAAAAAATCAGTGGCTCTTTGTCTTTGTGAGGGAAAGAGTGCTTTCATGTTTTAAATGTCTTAAAATGAACAAGAAGTCAATTCCTATCAACCATGAACTACAGAAAAAATTTGCGAAGTTACTAAGTTTTTTTAAAAGGGCATTTCCCCTCAGGTTTCGCTACTCTGGTCGCTAGTCAAAGGATAACTGATCCTGCCAGGATGTGATTGAAATATAATTGAATTAGGAATAGAAATTCATTTACTCATTCAACAGATTCATTCATTCCATAAGATGTTTGAATGTTTCTAAAGAGATACAGTTTAAGGCATTGATAACAAAAGTTGCTACCCCCATGGGCAGGCAGTCCATTAGTTAAATAAGTACAGGATATGGCAGGTGTTGCTAAGAGACCTGATAATACAAGAAAGCAAAAAAACAAGATCGAGGGATACAGGCTTTTCTTTCAGATCAAAAGCTGAAGAAAGCCTCTTTAAGGAGGAGTCATTTGAACACAGACCTGAATGAAGTGAGGGGCAAAGGTCACTACAGTGGGGAGTAAGCAGTCCAGGTGGATGGCACAGGCAGCGTAAAACCCCTGATGTGGGCGCATGCTGGTTGCAGTGGAGCATCAGTGTTGATACTGTGGTTGCAGGACAGAGAACATGGTGGCAAGTGGCAGGAGAGGAGACAGAAAAGAGAGCCAGAGGCCCGTTCAGGAATGGCCCTTTGAACCGTGGGCAGGGCACTAGATTTTATTCTAAGTATAATGGACAGCTGATAAAGGAGTTTGAGCAGAGAAGCAATAACTGATCTGAATTCTATTCTAGAAGGGATCTATGGGTTCTTTTGGGAGACAGCCAGTCTCTAGCGTGAGTTACCTAGACTGCTTTTAATATTCATTTCAATGTGTTTTATTTAGCAAATATTTGGCCTCCCTGGTATAATACAATGACATAATTTCCCTCCAGTGGAAAAGTGGAAATACAACTCCATTAGGCTCCACTGGCATATTCTCCTGAGCAGCTTTCTTAGAGATAAAACTTCATTGTGTTGTAGCCAGATGAAAATTACCCTAAAACGCTTTATGCCTCTGAATTATTTTTCTCTCTTTAGAATCACTGAGAGAAATGCATGTAATAGCAAAACTGAGAAAAAACATATAAAAGCCTGCATTTGTAAATAACTTTCTCCATTTAATAAAAATACACACACACACAGGTAAAAATGCCTCCTTGCCTTTTGTAGATGCTGTGAAGGGAAGAAAAAAAGAACACAAAAACAAAAAACAAATCTGAAGAGTTCAAGGCTCAAGAAAATATCATCATACTTATATTTCTATTTTACCACCAATCCATGAAACATAATAGGCATTGGCTGTGGTATTGTCTATACTCTACGTCAGAGGCAACATGAGTGAAGTTGTGGAGCATTTTAGGATTTGAAGGGAATGTGAAGTTCAGTTTATACTTCTCTCCACTTTTTCGAAAAGAGGCAACAAAACTACTAACCATGAAATTGTGTGGCTAGAAGCATGACAAGAACTTAGAGGTACTAAGTTTTGTCTTATGTCCAGTTTTCTTTAAGGGGATATTTTTCAGGGTTTAATATTGAAACAGAAAACATTCAAATGTATTGAAATATTCAACATTTTCTTTTAAGGGGATATTTCAACAAACATTTATTGGATGTTCACTGTGCAGATAGGACATGGCCCTTGACCAGTGATATTTCATACTCTGGTGGAAACAGACACATAGATAATGACAAACGAATGTGTTCAACACTAATAGTAGAGGCATGTTCACTTACCCATTCATTACATGTTAACTGAACTCAATATTCCAAATACCAGTTTTGCCTAGAGAAAGAAGGGAGGGTTTCTAAGAGGAAGCACCATTTGAACTGGAGAGGACTTGGTCAGCAGACAAAGATGAAAAGACCTCTAGGAAAAAGCTGCAGCTTGTACAAAGCTTAGCAGTGTAAGAGGGTGTACCTATAGAAACGTCACGGGGTTGGAAGAGGCTACATTCACATGGAAATGTTTGGTTCAGACTCTAAAAGGCTTAGTGTGTCATGAAAATAATAGACTGGATTCTATAGGGAGACATCTCAGCGACTATTTTTATTTTTTTCTAATAAAGTATTTTTAGAATTTTTTTCAACATTTATTTTTGAGAGAGAGAGAGAGAGAGAGAGAGAACGAGCGAGCATGAGTGAGGGAGGGCAGAGAGCGAGAGGGAGACACAGAATGGGAAGTAGGCTCCAGGCTCTGAGCTGTCAGCACAGAGCCTGATGTGGGGCTCTAATTCATGAACCGTGAGATCATGACCTGAGCTGAAGTTGGATGCTTAATCGACTGAGCCACCCAGGCGCCCCTCTAATAAAGTATTTTTTTAATGTTTATTTATTTTTGAGGAAGGGGGAGGGGCAGAGAGGGAAGAGGACAGAGAGAGCCCAATGATGGGCTCGAACTCAGGAACCATGAGATCCTGGCCTAAGCCTAGGTCAGACACTTAAATGACTGAGCCATCCAGGTGCCCCCTCAGAGGTTAATTGTGGATGCTGTCAGTGCTCTACCCATATACTTTCATCTTCATCACCCAGTGCATGTCAGCCTGACTTCCAACTGTCAGCAGCACCTGCACTTCTTGGCCTGACTTTTCCTCTGGCCACTAAAGCTACTTTGCCTGATTGTAGCCTGGTGCTCTGGGAAATTAACACAGCTGTCTCCCCAGCATCACCTCATCCCTTACCAATGACTCTCAGAACTTGGTTTCTAAATACCCCAGTTCCCTAGTCCTTCCAATGAAATAATTCTGAGGTGTGTGTTGTAAAACTGGTTTCCATAATTTTTCCAAGACAAGCTCTAGCTGCTTACAGCAACAACTGGTTTGATAACGTACTCTTTACTGGCGCCCTTCCCTTTGCTGTCTCACTTTCCATTGCCTTCTTTTACCTCCCAGATTAAGTGCTTGCACTTGTCTCCTTGTCTTAGGTTCTGCCTCTGGGGAAGCCAAAGGGACAGCGACAAGACCAGATTTGTATTTGAGAACTATATGTCATGTGTTTGTGTGCAAGACAAACTAGAAACTGAAGGAGCCTGGAGAAGAAAGGCATTTAGGAGGCTGGTCAACGCACGGACACAGGTCAGAGAATGGGAAGAAAAGATAATAAAAGATAAACTCAATAACTGGATTCTAGGAAAGGGAAAGGAAGGAGTCATATAGACATTTTAAATCGGATATTAAAAATCAAAAAATAAAGTAGGGGAAATTCAAATTTGGGAACTGAGATGTTCTACTTGAGGAAGAGTTATGCCCTCAACTAAGGCAGCAATTGTGGTATATGAAAAGAAGTAGAGAATTAGAAGATAATTTAGAGACAGAATTGATAGGACTTACCAGCCAAGTCCCTAAATACCGAACTTACAAAAAGAAAATGGTAATTTGGAGAAGAAACATTTGCCCATAAAGGGTTAATAATGAAGCCATCTTCTTTTCCTTTTGAAATTTCATCTGTAACTATTGAGAATTGTAGTACATATGAAATTAATTATTGTACTGATACTATAAAATGGTAGTTTGATACTGATAAAGATCTGTGAGAGTAGAATTCCTTTTTAGTTTGAAATCTAAGCTGGACACTGATTTTTCTGCCAAACTCTAGACTGAAACTACCTCCAACCACCTCATACATGTGACAAGATGGTGAGAAGGGCTGCAAAACACAAGTCTCTTGTTAGAGATAGCTCAGAGGTGGAAAGCAGTTACAGGACCCTGGCTAGGGGGAAATCACCATCCTGTATAAACATTCAATTACAGAAGGCTTTTTTCACGTAAAACAGAAAGGAAATATCATTAATAAAATTAGTGGGGATTCTGTTATTTAAAATCTGAATTATAAGACTAAGTATTTGCAATTTGTACTAAAGGCCTTTGAAAAATGGAAACAATCATTCTAAGTCCCACTGGGGAATAAAAAAGATCTGCAAAACCAGACAATAAAAGAAGAGCACTCAGAATGAGGCAACTCCTTTAATTTCACCAAGTCTTTAGTGAGAACTAGATGCCAGTTATCATAATCCCATCATATCTCACCAATCATTGTCAGTTACACAATAAGAAATGCGCTACAGTCATCTGTATTGGAAACTTACACACTTTCATGATGTGCTCTGATTCAGTCATGTCGCACTGATCAAGTTGTGGTCTTTATGACATCTCTTGTGGGTTGTTTACTCCCTTCGGGTGTTGCCCCCCAAGAGATGGAGTAACAGGAGTAACAGGATGGACTCCAACTGCAGTGCACAGTTGGCAGCTGAATTCAAAATTCAAGGCAGATTCTGCTTTTGTTTTTCTATGTGTTATATGTAACCAAGTAAGGATGACTTGTGAACCCCCACGTGGACTTTCAACTGAGACGGATGCCCTGAACTGAAACTTACCTGTTGGATAACTTAACTGCAAATTACCTATTGTATAACTCTGGGGAATGACTTAAAATTTCTGAACCTATTTCTTCGTTGATAATATGGGGAAAAGAAATACCTCATCTTATACAGAGATAGTATATACTGAGTGTCTAGCAGTGTGACACATGGTAGGTGCTCAATTCATTACTACTGCCAGCATTATTATTACAGATAATATCTAATTCTGAAGTCTAGACTTCTAGGACCAGTGTGAGAGTTGTGGAACATGGGACAATGTTTTATTTTTTTAATGCTTATTTATTTATTTTGAGAGCAGGCGGGGAGGAGCAGAGAGAGAAAGAGGAAAGATAGAATGCCAAGCAGGCTCTGAGAAGTCACCACAGAGCCTGACGATAAGATCATGACCTGAGCGGAAATCAAGAGTTGAACGCTTAACCAACTGAGCCACCCGGGCATCCTGGGACACTGTTTGAGATAGGCTCAGTGATGACTAGGTCTTAGCAATTCGCTCAACTATTCAGGCAGGTAACGAACCCACCCTAAATTAAGGACTTCAGAGAAAAAGGGAAGATGAAAAACCTTTATGAGATTCAATCATCAGCTTTTAGTTAATACCCTTGGAGTATATAATCTAACACCAAGGTAGTATAGTTAGATGCCCAACATATATTTGTGAAATCAATGAATGAAAACATGAATAAAAGAAAAAGCATTTTTATAACTATTACTTTTTTGAGCTCTTTTTGGTCTGAGCTTCGTGCTCACATGAAATTTACTGTTTCATAAACTGCAGAGAGAGAAATGGTTTAAGAAAAATTGAATTATAGTTAGCTAGTTGTTTACATGCCTGTTTTCCCTGTCAAATTATAAGCCACACACCTTAGTCATCTTTCCATCATTGATTCAACTATCTATTGAGCACCTTGTTGGACCAGGCATAGCACACGGTACTGAATGAATTCCGTAGTCCTGTGTAGAGATGTTTCCAAGTGGCAGTGCTCTGCGGGTTGTGATTTTATGTACTGCGTGTTTCAGCAGAAGAAAAGATTATTTCTTTGCTGAGACAGATAACATGATCTGTGTGTGAACACCAAGATAAGGCTTGGTATTTGAAAAAAAAAACATTTTGGGAAAAGGGGAGAAACATAGACCATTTTCAAGCAGACCAAAATGAGCAAAAAGGGGAAAGGGCCCCAAATATACATTTACAAAGAATCACTAAATGGAATTACAAGTGAGACAAGCCAACCAATAGAATAAGTACATTTACTACGAAGCAAGCAAAATCAACAGCCATGATTTTAGCTAGCATTGTTTCAAGTAGGCAGAGTTCTCAAATTTATTAATCTTCTACCCAAATCAATAATGGATTATTATGTGTAATGAGTATCTTTTCCAGAAATCAGTTACAGGCAACTCTTTAATGGTTTCTCAGATAGGAGAGAGAGACCTTTTCGTGACATGTTTCAAATCACCAGTAAGTTTTACCTTGCTTATGTGCAAATTGAACACAAAACTAATGGTTATTTCAGAAAAAAAAAAAAAAAGCTTCCATAAGCACAGTGTCAAAAGAGAATGAGTAAAATTAAATCTCAGCACACGTACATTTTTAAAATGTAGCAGTATGATGCCTGCTTGGGGCCTCAGTGGGTAGAATATGAATATATGAATATTCCTATAGGGATTCCTTTCATTATTTTATAATTTACTACTACTTGTAGTAGCTAGAGCTAAATGAAAATCTTTATTTGACCAAGCCCAGTACCTTTGACTTACATTCATTTACAGTATGTTTTCTGTTATAGCCAGTACTTACTTTCACATTTTCATAAATTTTGCTATACTTGGGAAACCTTACAGAGCTTTTTTAGAAAGAACTAGAAGGCAAAAAAAGAAAGAACTAGAAACTCCTAGTTATTTTTCTAAGCATGTTTATAATAGGTGCTATAAACAATGGATTTCTTTATAGATTCTGCATATGCTAGTATATGGTAAGTTAAAGTCTAAATGAGAAGTAACTAGGTAGCACAATAATATTGCATATTCATAAGAAATGTCTAGAGTACCTCTATACCTTCCTAAAATCAGAAATATCTGAGTATTCTAAGAATTATTCACAACATAATTCCAGTTTTAAATAATGATATATCATTTCAGAACAATTTATCATGACATTCTATTACAATTAATTATCAAATCACTACATTAATATATCCTAGCTGCAAAGACAAACTTATACTAAAAATATCTAAAGTTATTTCATTCTAAAAATAGAAAAGCCATGATAAATCCGTGAACTAAGAAATAAACTAGAGAAAAGTGATGGAATCTTTACGAGAATTTCATGTTTACCAAATGATTCACAATACAGATCTTTAGTACACGAGATCAACAAAACAATGATAGTATGGTCACTACCTAAGACTTCAAAATATTTTTTGTAATAGTGTTTTCTACTTTACTAAAAAGTATCTGTGGTGCTACTTAGCTAGTTTTATGGGTCTCTTAATACAATTTACAGTCTGTAATAGGCACCTAATAAATAGCTGAATGAACGAGTCAGTAGCGAATGAGCCATGTTTAAAATTCAGTAGCCTCCCAGCCCCGGCTCTGCTGGTAACTACTATGTAATCTTGAGCAAGTCACTTAAGAGATTTGAATTAGCTGTTCTTCTAGATTCCTTCAGGCCTTTGGATCTTCGTTTTTATGACACCTACATTATGATCGGTCTTCGTGGGTATAAAAAAAATGAGCACAAACAGCAGGGGGCAGCAGAATACTTCTGATCTTACATTTTTAGATCAAACTACCCTTCAAATACAGAGATATTTCATCTTTAAACAGCTTTAAAAAAATCCATCTAACAGTCTAGATGGTTCTGTCAGTGTCTTCATTATTGACAGTCATAGGGGCTTATTTTGGGTGTTCAAATCAGATGTGACTGACAGGGTAAATTGAAGGCAACACAAGAGTATTTCAGTTTGAATCCAAAAGAACAATATATTCAAGGCTATTCTTACAAATGAAAATTAAAACACATAAAATAATGTGCTGGACTTTTAATCTTGTAAACCTCCTTTCTAAATAGTTCCTTGATTTTAGCAAAACCTCCATCTTACCTGGGTTGTTATTTTTATCCAAGCTGTGCTTCACAGAATGATGGTTGTTAAGTTAATGAATATGGCATTGACCTCATACAACTCAATTGTCTGATGGTTCAAGTTCTACATTATCATTTTTCATTACAGCTGTGTTTATTTCCAAACAGATTTATACCTTTAAGGCTATCTATATTGGAATTTTTTTCAGTTTCATGTCAGAAAACAATAATGTTGCCTTAAGATCACCACGGGGGCAGTAAAAAGACTAGGAAAAAAACTGAATGCGAAGACCATTGGTAAACACATCTGCTGCAATTCGTAAGGCAATAGCCCTGTCAAGAACTATTACTTATTCATGTTTTAGTTAGAAGTTTAGAAATTGCCACTGTGCTCTGTGAAATGCTTATTTAACACACTGAAAACTAATAATATGATAAACCCTTAGCCAATTTACCTTAAAATATAACAAATGTCTCTCAATTTGTATGTAATGCAGCAACCACATACTGCTTTTGCATGAGAAGACAGGATGCATAGAAAGGTTCATGAAACTTTAATACCACTTCAAAAGTAATAAATATATATTTACCTGCTGCAAAAAGCATGACAGCAACAGGTCTATAGAAGCGCCTTCGAGATCCCACGCAGATAGAAATCAAACCCACCAGGAATGCAATAAGAATGATGGCAGCACCGCCCAAGAGTAAAGCCAGGGTAGCAATCTGCCAATCTGGAAAGAAAAGAAGAAAGATAGTGCTTTTAAGCACTCAGTCCTCAAAGAATCAACATAACTATGTTCACCTTGCTGCAGCTAAATACATGTGAGCTTACTGCGTGCTAAGCATCCTTTGTGAATTGAAATTTTTTGCAACAAAAATTACTATAAATGTCCTTATTCAGAAAAGTCTATTATGCTAAGCTCAGCAGTGTTTTTAGAGCAGGGGTTTGCCATGCTTTCCAAGGACTCTATTAAGCCTTCATGGTAAATTTGGTATCCTTTGCGTAACCTATTTTGATTATAATTGTTTTTTTCTATTGAGCTATATAAAGCTCACAAATGTTAAATATGAAAGTAGAGAACATGATGAAATTTTATATATATTCATACACCCATATAACCACCATCCAGATTAAGGTCTAGGTCTAGAACATTTCCATAACCGTGGTTCCCTCATGCCCCTTCTCTCCACCCCCGTCAATAATCACCCTCCTACCCAGGGGCTAGTAATGGACATCTATACCTCAGATTCATCTTTGCCTGTTATGTAAATGGAATGAACTCTTTTGTGTCTGGCTTTTAAGTCTGTGATATTTATTTTTTAATGTTTATTTATTTTGAGAGCAGCACACGCTAGGGGCATAATCGGGGAGAGGGGCAGGGAGAAAGGGGGAGAGAATGAAGGGAGAGACAGAGAGAGGGAGAGAGGGAGAGAAAGAGAGAGAGAATCAGAGTCCCAACCAGGCTCTGGGCTGTTAGCACAGAGCCCCACGCCTCTGTGGGGCTCAATCCCACAAACCTTGAGATCATGACCTGAACTGAAATTAAGAGGTGGATACTCAACCGTGAGCCACCCAGGCATCCCTGGGATATTTATTTTGTGCCTGGCTTATAGTCTCTGATACCCACCCATGTTGTGTGGCAGTAATACATTCTTTCACTCTTTTTTCTGTCCTTCCCTGCAAAGCCTGCCCTTTCTGTACAAAATCAACATAAAAAAAAAAAAAAACAAAAAAAACAAAAAACAAACAAAAATCCCCACACACAGCAAGTTTATAATTGCCCTTCTCTTCCTCCCTTTCTCTAAAACAACTCCCCCAGCAAATTGGCAGCAGGAGAATTTGTCGGCTGTTTTTTCCTCCTCTTTCATTTCATTCTAATCTTACTGTGGTATTTACCACAAGGATGGTTTGTGAAATTAAGTATTCCCAGAGAGCCAGAATGTACTCTAAATAGCTGCCGGGCTCCCTTCTTTACTCACGCATGGAAACAGCAAGCATGTATTGACCACTTACTATGTATGGGTCCCTGTACATGGATACTTTGTCTCCCATGTGCTGAGTGAAAAGTAAACCTCACTGAAATGCATGTGTCATTGCTTATAAAGATGTAGAAATAGCCTGACAGAAAATTGGCCCATTTCCCATTCTACAGAAGAGGAGAATGTTCTCTAAGAAGAAGCAAAGTGAATATATGAAAGCACTACCCAGCTCAGGAAGCATCACAAAAAATGATACTGTGCAAAACATTCTTCAGTGGGGGTCCTTTGGAAGTCCCAGGCTGCCTCTTCTGGCCTTCACTTTAATATATGTGCAGAAAATGAAAACAGACTTTAATCCATGGTTAAGTTGCAATGTAGTCTATCTAAAGTCAAGAACTCATGACATTTTGATGCTGTGCTTTGAAATTATCCCTCAAAAAAGCTTCCTCCACCTCAAGTGTCCTCTTCCACATCCTTTCCTTCTAATAAATTCTGGATTTATAACCAGCACTGAACTAGAACTCACAATCCATTCAGGAAACAAATAAACAAGGGAAAAAGAGAAAAAAATCCACGCTTCTTAAAATATAAAGGTGAATCGCAAGAAACTGGAGAGTATTTTTCAGCCATCTACTTGTAACAAAGCCATATAACTTCAAACAAAAGTATATCTGGCTTTCAACTAGAGTTTAAAAGGATAGCCATACTATGGCTTTTTTGTTCCATAACAGCATGCAGCTTTGAATTAAAAAAGCCAAAAGAATAATCCTTACATTTGGAAGCCTCTAAATTTCTTTGAAAAAGTTTATACATAGCACAATTATTTTATACTTTAACATAATAGAAACTGTTCTGAAAATGTTTGAGTTGCAACCTCTGAAAAAGTAAAATTTTCATTGAATCAAAGTGTTTGGGGCACAATAAAAAAATAAAATCCATCCGTTCATCCATCAGATTCTTTAAAAGAGCCTATGCTGAATATTTTCTAGTTGAACCATTATTTTAATAAAATGATCATTACCTTTAGCAACTTTCTCCAAATTACTTTAAATAAGAAATTTTGAAGAATTAATTTTAAGTCAAGATACAACTATTCACTCATTTAAAAAAATACCTTAATTGATTGCTTTTTTTCTGGTAAGCTCTTTCACACAGCCCAATACATATATACAAAATGCCTTTTCTGTTTTTCTACTTTTCACCCAAAATAAAAAAGGAATTGATCTTGATCACTTTTCTCTACTTTAAATATCCTCAAAGAACAGCTATTTACATTTTGTGAAAACAAACTAAGAAAAAAATAGGCAAACATTTCCTATAAAGAGCCAGACAGTAAGTATTTTCAGCTTTGCAGGTCAGGGTCTCTTGCAACTACTCAGCTTCTGCTATGTGGTGTGAAAACAGCCAAAGATGATATGTAAATGAATGAGCATGGCAGTGTCCCAATAAAATTTTACCTAAAAGAACAGGTGGTGGGCTTGCTTTGACCCTTCAGCTAAATTTTACAGACCCCTGGTCTGTACTTGACATATAATTTTATAAATGTTGAACTTTTTTCTAGGTAAAGGTCTTTTTGAACTTTTTTCTAGGTAAAGGTCTTTCAGACAATAATAATTTTATAATGAAGTCAATTTGTTAAGTGACTAATATAGGAGTGCAAAATGATGTCTATGCAATTTAGCAAGAGAAAAATACAAAAGAAAAGATCCTAATGTCATAAAATGTCGAATTTCCTGAAAATAGTCATTTATTTCATATGGCAAACCAATAAAATACAAAAGAAGCCATCAGGAGAATAACACTTATTTAAAGGGACTAGAACCTAATTAGGAATGGAACCTCTTAAGCACAGGAAATAATTCCAAAAAGTAAGAAAATACAGCAAGTTCTGATTTTCTTCTATGTCCTATATTTATTTTTAGTACTGACGGTTGTGACTAATGAGAAAGTCATCCTAGACATAAAATCAAAGAGGCATATTACCAATATCACGCTGTAATATTGCTACCCTTCCCTTTGGTCCATAACCACAGATAATGCCTGTTCAAACAGAGAAGCCATTTTATTTTACTAAAGACTAGAATTGGGCTATGTGTGCCACTGTATATCTCTGGTACACAGTGCCACGCTTTGAGATTGTTGTCATTATATCTATTTGGAATGCTTCACTCAGGCAAGTTGCCAGGACCAAAGCTTTAACTTGATCAGTTGAACATCAATCAGGAAGCCGAAAAAGTGGTTCAATATGGCTACCATAGTCAGTAAGACCTAGGACACTTTTCTTGGTTCAGCACTAGGTACTCTGGAGCTGAGAAAACTGTCTCTTTCAGTAAACAGCTAGAATCCATTGTTCAAATATTAGGGCCTGCGTGCCTTACAGGTGAGCTAAAGTCAGGGACTATAGATTGGCCTGATACCATTTCCTCTTTCTTGCTGAACACAACACTAGAATATGGGGGATTAAAAAAGTGAAAAATAGTTTTATAGATACCTACTAATGGCCATTAAAATAATATATGTTGGGCTTCATGTATACACATATATTTACTTATCAAATGTAAATTTAACAAGATATATACTACAGAACTTGAACAATTTTATGGTAACAGTATAATAAATGACCAGAAAACTTGCTTCTACTCTAATGGTTTCTCCATTAGAAGGTTGGCAGGCCACAAATACTTGCTATCCCATATTCAGTGTTTTCAAAACAAATTAAAATGTCATAAAATTGTCAATTTTCAGCCCCATTTCTTCAAAAAAATCATCTATTTTAAGTTCTCACAATTGGTTAATTTCTCTATCAATCTTAGTTCCACAATTTTATAGCCCTCACAGCATTTAGTCAGACGATGTGTTGAGAGTCCTTAGAGATTTATTACTCTGCATTAGTTTTACACATTTCTATAAATGATAAACTGACACTGTCGTGAAACAGTGAACACAAACCAGCTCCGCGGAACATCAATGGCTGTGGTGCTATTTTACAAATTGCAGTGCTCTGCACAATTAAAACTGGTCATTGTTCACTGTCAGGCCAATTGATCTGAAATGTGAGTTTGGTTTCCAAGATCTCCAAGAACAAGTGGTAACGAGTTTTGATGACAAAATATACCTCCTTGGTCCAGGAACCAGTGAGGACTCAAATGGGCTGAGAAGTATGTTTCAAATCAAACCTAAAATGAGGCTGCCATAGTATATAGAGAGTATAGTTGCCCCCCCCCCACATCTGCAGTTCCACTTTCCATGGTTTCAGTTACCCACAGTCAAAGGCAATCCAGTCTGGAAGTAGAGGATCCTCCTCCTGAGGGATCATCAGAAAGAAGGTCAAAAGTAGCCTAAGGTTACGTCACAGTGCCTACATCATTCACCTCACTTCATTTCATCATGTAGGCATTTTATCATCTCGTAGCATCACAGGGATGAGTACAGCACAATACAATATTCTGAGAGAGAGATCGCATTTACATAACTTTTGTTATAGTATATTGATGTAACTCTTCAGTTTTATAATCTTAGTTATTGTTGTTAATCTTTTACTGTGTCTAATTTAAAAATTAAACTTTATCACAGGTATGTGTGAATAGGAAAAAACAAAGTATATATAGGGTTCAGTACTACCCACAGTTTCAGGCATCTACTAGGGGTCTTGGAACATATCTCCCACCGACAAGAGTCGGGGGAACTACTATATTTTGGCCAAACTGACACAATGACACACAGAAGATACTGGAAGTGCATCTATGAAAGCCAACACTCAAAAGATATGCGTGTGCTTCTCTACTAGTGCTTTCTCTACCAGAAAAAAAAAGGAAAAATATAATAGGAATGAATATATATAATGTTATACTTTCCCCTTCAGTTACAGAGTAAAAACTGGGCAGCCCTTATGTCATAACATCAAGTCCAGCATTAATATGCAACTCAGGAACTAAATTCAAGTCCTCTTTCAAGGTATTTTTATTAGCTGGTGCCAGAGTTTCCAATGTCTATAAATGCTTTAGTATTCTGCAGAACTGTGCTGACTTACTTTACAGTCTAATACAAGAGACTGGTCTGAAATTGCGGCTGCATTATGAAAATTCTATGGGCCTCATTATAATTGCCAAATTGGAGAATTCACATCCCTTTAGGGAATTCATGGTCAAATCTACTCCCATTTTTCAATAAAGGCAAAATCTTAATGACAATACACCTTCCATACGTTTGAACCAAGGTCAAATGCTTTAGGCACTAATGCCTAAAGCTTTCCTCCACCTACCTTATTTCAAAACCTGTAACCAGTCAAACACTGCTTAATTTATTTACCTCTGTAGGTATTGTTTATAAGCTGAAATTAGTTTAGTTCTACCCCCATCCGTAAATCCCTGAGCATACAATTGCCACTTCTAGGAAATTAGATAAAATTTAAAAGCAAAGAAACCCATTTTTAACCTTATAAATTCAACTCCCACTGTTCAGGTGAGTAGTATTTTCCTAAATGTATTTTAATGTTTTTTGAATTTTTTTATAGTTTATTTATTTTTGAGACAGAGAGAGACAGAGCACGAGTGGGGGTGGAGCAGAGAGAGAGGGAGACACAGAATCTGAAGCAGGCTCCAGGCTCTGAGCAGTCAGCACAGAACCAGACGCCAGGCTCAAACCCATAAACTGTGAGATCATGACCTGAGCCAAAGTCGGACGCTTAACCGACTGAGCCACCCAGGCGCCCCAATTTTAATGTTTTAATATAGGAATATCACTGTTCAATAGTTCTCATTGCAAATTAAAATACTGATTTTTTAAAAAGTAACTTTTATAATCGCATTCAAACCTGCCAGTCGCTTTTATTTTCACCTTTGAGTTCTTCAAAAGAGTTATATTAACCAAAATGATATCCATACGTGCAATCAAAATCATTTACTGCTCAACCTCGAAGAGAGAGTAATCTTTCCCTATCATCTTTATACCACCTCGCAGGTCATCCCTAAATCCTCCCTAATTCATCCACAAAAGCTGGATCATTCCACTCAAACCTTCAGTTCTTCCAAATAGTTTTTATTCACTGGTAGAACATATTTATAGCTAAACATTTAAAGTTCTTTTGATTCTATTGGTGAGAGCTCCAAAACCAAACTCACTATTGCCAATTCCATTTTATCATCAGGAACTGGAAATAATGGGATGGTTTATACGTATTTAAGGGGAAAAAAGCTCCAGTTACAGAATAACACGTCAAACCCAAATTCTTCAACATCTCCATTTCTTCACAGAAGGCCGTGTCTTTTTCCCGACTAGCTCATCTCATTAGAAATGGTGGCATTTAATTATTTCAGTCAACTGTACTTTAAGAATTTATTTTGAGATTAATGCTATATACTTCCGAGTTGGACAATAAGTCCATATCCTCATATATGAAAAATGAATCAAAATGGTGCTGTTATTTTGTGTAAAAGGAAGGTAACTATTGACTTAACAGCCAAAGTATTTCCAGAGCTATCAAATGACATACTTGAATTTTTAGTCTCCATGAGGCAAATGAAGTGGAAAACCGAAAGCATTACTGAGGGAATTGAAACTTTGTTTTCTTGGCTAAGTTGCATTCTGACCTAAATCCGTCAGTGTTGCATTAATTTTCCACTATTCCATGAGATGTAGACACAAACATAGGCAGGGAAAGAAGAATTCAGATTCTCATTTCAATAATTAAAATGGCAACGTCTTTTCAAGCAACTAATACCAAATTTAACATTCTTCATGTGCAAACAAATGTTTAAAGCAAACAACTATGTGTCTTTTACAAAATGACAATATAGACACTGCCATGTGCTACACAAAGTGAAATGGAATATTAGAGAAGCACCTACTTGAGGTACCATGTCAATCAAGTTACAGTGATATAAATTAGAGTCCTACTCTTCAGGACAATTTGTAGATTAAAAAATGTCTCAAAAGTGCAGGGCCAACCTGATTTTAAGCACATAAATGACCTTGGGTAACCACGCAAATAAGTGATGCAACAACTTTAATGACCAAAGTGCAGGTCAATTTTGCCAAAATTCTGGAAAATTCTGGTTGTCCAAAAGTGCCAGACAGGTTACTAATTTCCAATTTACAACAGCTTCGTTCAAGCCTTTTGAATTATTTTGTGTTGGTGTTAGAAGAATACGCATCTCTTTTTCTTTAACAAATAAAGGGTCGTTTTAGCTGCTTCACAGAATCCTGTCTTAGAAAATTTGGTGAAAATGAAATTTATCATCTAAATACCATAACATATGGGATCTTTCCCCCCAAATAAAACCATAATATAGATAGTGCTTAGCAAAGAGCCATTCTATTAAAGAAAGCATGTTTCAGAATTTAGATAAAAACGAAAACAAAAAACAAAACCACGCCATCACCACTAACACATGCTGTTTCTTACCATGTTAGAAAGCTTTCATTAACATCTGATGGTAACTAATATCATCTAATAGGTACTGGTATTTCTCAATAGTAATTTCTAATCATAGTATTTCCATAATGTTGTGATGAGTTTGTTACACTAAACATTTTTCCTTCCCCACTCTTAGGAAAAAACCTAAGAAGGTTCAATTTTGCAATTTAGGATACTTGTTTATCTGTAAAAGCAGGAAGAAAACCTGCACATGGAAGAGGAGTGGGTGACCTTCCTCTAAGCAACTAAAAATCTTCTGTGATGGGTTTAGAGTAGCTAATAATAAAAGGGTAGACGGAAGACAGCCAGACAGTCACCCACGATCAGTATTAAGATACCCTCTTAGTAAATATGGAAGGGATAAAACTAGCAATCCAGCAGATCCCTGTCAGCAAACTTCTTCAGATGAGATCTCTTCTATCCCTTTGTGGAAGTTGAACTTACATTTCCTCATTTACATTAGTTTGTACGTTTATATTATTTTTGTTAATTTGTTTAAAGGAAAGTGTTTCATTCATCACCTTACCGTCACCACCTGGCACAGCACTGGCACTGACTGGCTAACTGTACCAGGGTAATGCCTACTCCCTGCTATTAAGTCAATGACCATGTTTTAATGAAGTTAACTCCTTGGGTATGTGTGAGAAGTTAGGAAAGAGGAAAGATCATTTCTCTCCTTAAGTCACTTAGTCATGCCAGGAATGGACACCAGGTTGCATTCACAAAGTATTATGGCAACATTTTGAAGAACTTTTGCTTTAGAGACCTTGAAACATCAGAGTAATAAAACACCCTTTGATGGAAATTTGAGTTCTTTGTGGGTGTGCCTTTATACACATTTGAGGCTACGTCACTCAGGGGCCCCAACTTCTATGTTTAAACATCTTCTTACTAATAAACATGTATTTTGAAAAGAGAATTGATAGGTGACATTATGTTGAAACATGGCTCATTAAACTATCATTTAAAATCTCCCAAAGTTAATAAGCTGGTAGCAACAAAAATGATCTCCTAGGTAGTTTTTCTTTGTGCCCTGGGAACCACGGAGGCCTCATTTTTATAGGTTTTCTGTCTTTTGTTTTTTTTTTTAATGGGAGTCTTTGGTGCCAAAAGCACGAAGACTACAGCAGACTGGAAAGTGATGGTCTACTAGTGTCTTAAAATCCCACACAAATATAGAAGCAAAAAAGGGCAAGGAAAGGTGTCCCTGTCTAATTTTCAAGGGAGATGATCCAATACTTTGAAAAGACTGGTAAGATTTAACTGTCAGTGCCTTTCACATATAAGGATGAAATTCTGTTTAAGGAAAAATCCATCTCTTTTGATAAATAAATGTATCCTTTTTTTAAAATAAGGCCAGAATGCAGTAAAAACTTGATCTAGTGAAATTTATATTCACTTAATCAATTTAAGAAACTTACATGGCTGCCTTCCACATATATTTGCAATTGTGATTCAAAGTACAATTAAACAGATGTTTTAATGTATCCTATCACGGGGTGCCTGGATGGCTCAGTTGGTTGAGCGTCTGACTTTGGCCCAGGTCATGATCTCACTGTTGTGAGTTTAAGCCCTGCATCAGGCTCTGTGCTGACAGCTTGGAGCTCAGAGCCTGGGCCTGCTTCAGATTCTGTGTCTCCCTCTCCCTCCCTGCCCCCCCACTGCTTATGTTCTTGTCTCTCTCTCTCTCTCTCTCAAAATGAATAAACATTAATAAAAAATAAAGTATCCTATCATGGAGAAATTTAAAGAAAAACAAGGTTTGTTGATTTTTAAGGACTAGTCATGCCAACAATGTAAATTTAATGATAATAAACATCTAAAACTTAATAGATTTATCAGTATATGAGTCTATTTGAAAACCTTAAATTCTTTGTGAAATCAAATCTTAGATGATAAATAATCTTATAAAAAGTAGACATCTAGGGGTGCCTGGGTGGCTTAGTCAGTTGAGTGACCAACTCTTGATTTCGGCTCAGGTCATGATCTCACAGTTCTTGAGTTTGAACCCTGTGTCGGGCTCTGTGCTCACAGTTCAGAGCCTGGAGACTGCTTCAGATTCTGTGTCTTCCTCTCTCTCTGCCCCTCCCCTGCTCACACTCCCATCTCTCAATAAATAAACATCAAAAAAAATTTTTTTAAGAATTTTGAAATCATTTCTACCCCAAATGTGCTATGATTCTACAATTTAGTATATGGGCAATTATCAGGAAAAGAACTATGTTATTAAAACAAGGGAAAAACAAGCAAACAAAAACCAATTCTGCAACTCTAATACCTTTCCAGCACTACAAAACTTGGCTCCTGTCTTAAATTTTAACATTTTAGTGTACATGTACAAAGCATCTATCTCATCAGACTCATACAAAACTTTCTTTAAAAAAACTGAAATTTTGGGGCATCTGGGGGGGTCAGTCAGTTAAGCGTCTGGCTTCGGCTCAGGTCATGATCTGGCAGTTTGTGAATTCGAATCCCGCTGACACCTCAGAGCCTGGAACCTGCTTCAGATTCTGTGTCCCCCTCTCTCTGGTCCACCCCTGCTTGTGTTCTGTCTCTCTCTGTCTTTCAAACATGAATAAACATTTAAAAAAACTAAAATTTAATCAAAAATACGAATAAAATGATTGTTGTTTTATACCACTAATTTTTGGGGTGGTTTGTTTCCCAGAATTAGTAACTGTACTCTCTTGGAAAAATGTCTGTCTCTACCACTGACTGAAAACGTGGTAAACTTACAAAAATGCCTGGTCTCTTCAATAACATATAGGGATAACATTAGCTACCTTGCAAGTTTACTGGGACACTTGGAATAATTGAGATGTCTGCCCTGTAACAGTACTGACAAAACAGGTAGCTATTAGAAAATAGTTGTATGATCATGATCTACCAAGAGCACTGTTACATGCTTGGTAATCCACAGCAAAATTCAAAATCAAAACTAACAGCATACTTCACTATTCAATGCAAAGATAGTTTACCTTTTAAGTAGGGGTGGTCCTCAATTATCCAAAAAAAAAAAATCTGCAATATTTTAGTTTGTTTTTCTGAATACGTAATAAGGAAGAAACACAACCCTATGGAGCAGGTACTTATATCTATTTAATCTTAATGACAGACCATTTGAGGACATTAAATTGTATGAGTTCACATGACTGGTCAAGTGGCCAAGTTCAGGGAAGTTTGAATCCAAAGCTTTCTATATTCTCCACAACACTACTCTGCCCTCCCACAGGATTAAGTTATAATTTAGCACTGTTCATAGATAAGTTTACAGTGGTATTGAGGTGACATATTCCAGGGACTTATTTTGAAGCATCTACAATCCTTTTCACTAATATATCTAGTAGTACTGGATGTACCTATGGTCTTGCTAAGTGGTCTTACTATTAACAGAAACTTAAAAGAAATTCCTAAAATATATTCCTGACAGTAGGCAAAATCTATTGCTTGAGATATGCTTTTGTTTGTTTTGGTTTTATTGTTAAATGGTTTATGAAAGTCAAGGCTTCTCACACACCCATCAAATCCCTTTGCTGACAAAGACTGATCTAAATGGTTCCCTGGAGATTACAATCATTCTGTAAATGTGAGCAAACGAGGAATTATATCTGCCCACAAATTAAAACGTCCTTTGTAAAAGTCAATCTTGGGAGCTTGAAAATCCTAGGAGATGTTAAAAGAACATCATCATGAAGATCGTGAAAGAAGTTATACCTGGTTTTCTCCAGTTTATTGAGAAGGTTTTGGTGCGGAGTGCTATTCTTTGTATACTTTTCTACCCAACTATGCTGTGCAGGTTAAGTAAAACTGCATTTGTTCTACTTAAGTACTTTTTCAGAAAGCCAGAAGAATATCTAACCATCGTGACCTCCAGGCTTGAGGAGCAATTTGTAAACAAGCATCAATATCAACTCATAACAAGCAACAAGCTGAACCTTTCCTGGGGTACATCACATTGTGAGGTTTCCCAATAAAATTCTCTTTCCCAATGAAGGTATGGATTCAAAATATGCACAGATGATATACATCTGAATTCAGCGTCACTATACCTCAGATTTTCTAAGATTTGCAGGTGTTTAGGTAGTTTGGTTTATCATAAACTACCACCTAAGATGGGTTTTCTTATACTGCTTTTAAAGTAAAGTTTTATACTACAGTTTTAAGAAAATGAGCTACATATACAGCACTCTTAAGAGAACCTCTTGTCAACTGAAAATAATAATATTTACCTGTTATTAGCACACGGTGCACTGCCATTTCCAAAGTGCCAGTGACTTACGTTACAAATGTAGCTATTTTTAGGACAGTGCACAATGATGTTAACAATATTCCTTGAAAAAGGCACTAACTGATCAAGAATTTCATGGATGAAAAGGATGGATAGATTTTGTAGATGGAAAGATGGATAAATGCACTTGTTATATCCTAAAATCACTATAATCCGTAAAATGTGTTCATTTGGCCATCTGCACGTCCTTGCTTTTTGCTTAGTCAATAAATCACATAGACATCAAAAAAAAGCAATCTGCTTTATATCAAATAGCTATACATATTTATAAATTTTCAAAAAGAAACACAAAACCACCCTAGAGGTTACACAGTACATGTGATATAGAGTTTAAGGCATCAGCACTCTGCAACCACTTGGATTTGCACTAAGGATTCTTTTGTACATGGCTGTGCCCGTGAAACCCTAACAACTGTATTCTAAACCAAAGTTATCAAAACTAAATGTGACTAGGCAAAAGCCACAAATAGGACTGCCATTTAAAAAACATAGGATTAAAGATTTGTTAAAAGGCTGCCAAAATCAGTAGTGGGGAAAACTATCCTTAGAAATTCTGTGGCCCGCATGTGATTACTACCTATTCTAAACTTCCTAACAAGCCTACTTTATTATTATTTGTTTCCACCACGAATGACAATCCCTTAGCCTGTCCTCTCATCTGACCTTTTGGAAAACTTATAGCTTTAGATGAATGCCTGGACTGTCCCCCATACACTGAACTGGGACACCAGAGAAAAGCATTACAGTTGACTGACACCGGATTACTGGTTCGTACTAGAAATGCTGACGCAGTCTTCCACAGACCAGCACACAAAAGGCATGTTTCTGCTTTCGCTTAAAACCATAAAACGGGTATAAGCAGCAAACACCGCATATTTGGTACCAAAATTAAAACGCAGCTTTAAAAATAACAGCTAAGGGGAAAGTTTCCGTAGGAACTGGGCCTAAGTAGGACATATTGTCGTCAGTAGAAACATTCCTGAAATTTCCCTTCTGTAAATACAAGCTTGCCTCTTCATAGCAGTTTTAATTCTAATTAAGACAAAGGTTTTTAATTAAGCCCTGAAGATGCTAGTGAAGGGCCTTAGGTAAAATTGTCCTTGGTGGTTCCTCCCAAGGTAATTCATTTCAAGAGACAATGAAGTGGATCTCTTAAAATCTTCAGAAGACATTTCCCTCCCTGCTTTCTGCTATTCCACACAGCAAACAGACTAAGCAGCCTGCCCTTTGGAATGGGCAAGAAAATTGCTCGTTTCAATTCACGCTTCCCTCTTCATTTCAAAACATTTGTGGATAGAACGTTCAAGTTCACAGAACATTTTAAGAAAGCACATTTTGTAAAGTGGAGAGAGAGAGCAATTTTCTGTATTTTGTTTCCTTTCCTCCTGCACCCCCCACGTATCCCCTTGGAGAGGAAAAATGACCTGCTACTACATAAAGTCAAGAACTTGTTTCAGTTAGCATCAGACAAAACCATTTCTATGCCTCCCACCTCATTTGCTCGCCAACTATACTTTTTCTGGGATGAAAACTATTTTAAGCAAAATAAAACTGAAGCTGATTTTCAGAAACTCAAATAGAAATAAATGCTGTGGTGTGAGTTTCAAGAGGGTAGAATAATGGGATTGGGGGGGGGACAGCCAAGGAACCTGCCTCCAATTTCTACCTTGCAGACAGACCTCTTATCACTACGTTGGCATTAAGCTTGTGTCTCCCTATTTCCTCGCCTAGAGAGGGGAAAAAGCTGAGATAAGTGGGTATGGAGGCAATTAAGTGAAGATTAGCAAACACTGCATACCGCTGGCTTCTCCCCAGTCCCCACATTCCTGGCCAAGAGAAAAGGGTACAGGTCTGAAAAGAAAATAGGAGTAGAAGCTAGTTTCTCTAACCTATTTGAAAAGTCTTTATGCAATCAGGGGGCTATTATTTCAGGAGACAGGAGAAAGGGGCAAAAGATTCACGTTGCTAAGGAGACATGCTGAAGCTGGCATTCCTACATAAATTTCCATTTCTATTGGAGAGGGGAAAGAAAAGATATTTTCTCCAAAGTTTATTTGGATCTCCCGGTTACTGGAGAAAGGCATTTTGCCAATTTATTTTATCTTTAGTTGTAAACAACCAACCCTGAAAGAATTAAAAGACCTAAATGTTGACCTCCTGCTGCCAACCAGTCCCCTCCACAGTGAATTAAACAACAAAGACGAAACCTATCAATGGGAATTTTGAAGTAAAATCAAAGAAAAAGCCTTTGGTAAACAGAAAATAAAATTTATGGAAGAACCTTAACCAAGTGAACTAATCTTTCTTAAAACAAGAAACCAAAGACAAAAGTAAATCGGATTTGTTTGGCATTTGTGCTATTTCAACTTTCTTGGAACTTGAAACGTTTCCAGGAAAGCTTCATAAATAGTCCCAGAGAAGACAAACTGTCAGGAATGAATTTAATCAGTTTCTTAGGGGTGCATGTGGGTAAGTGGGTAAAATCACGGGCAGGTCCTCTGCTTTTATTACCCTTTCTCTGCACTGACACCAGCAGCTGAAGAATCAAGATTAGCGAGGAAAAGGGTTTGCTGCAAGAAATCGGAAGTTGGCAGATTTCTGCTTACGGCATAACTGGGGCTCAGGGGAAGGCAAATAAAGGGTCAAGGAGAGTAAATTCCCCCTGGAGCTGGGTAACCCCAGTGATGACCTTTTTCTCCACCCTGCACCCCATCCATTTGCAGCTTCCAGTACTAGCTGAATAAGCCACAACTTTCCAGGCATCTGTGAGTAAGTAGCTCATGGAGAAGAAAAAGAAAGGTCTGGAGGAGAGACGAGGTGTTTGTAGAGGAAGAAAAAGAAGAGCAACTCACAATCAACGACGTGTCACCAAAAAAGGAAAGGAAATTACGCCTGTCGTCCAACTCTCCACATCCCTCAAAAATTTAAGGAAATAAAACCCAAACCGAAACTCCTTGGGGAAAACCCAAAGTGGAGTAGAGCTGGCAGAAACGTGGGCACAAAGAGGTAAACTCAGGCAAATTCCTCCTTGAGAGCAGAGGGAGAATAGAGTGGAGAAGAGCGAGCAGAGAACCCACAACGTCTCGGTGGAGTTGGGGCGTTTTTGCTTGTCTTTTTTTTTTTTTTTTTTTTTTTAACGAGAGTGTGGAAGGCGTTGCATTTTT
>CM053579.1:79007073-79032925 GCA_028646485.1 Cryptoprocta ferox | reverse complement strand
TCCCCCCCCCCCCCCCCCCGCCCAGCGAATTTCTCCTCCCGGGGGATTTGGAGGAAGGAGGAGAAAAGTGACAAAAGACATTTTAGCCCTCTTTTCAAACCCAGGACCAACTCACTCTCGGACCCAGGAACCCCGCAGTTTTTCCTATTTCCTAACTTTCCCCCAGTCCTGCTGCCGCTCTATTCTCTGGGCTCATCTCCTTTTGCGCCTCCCATGAAGGGCAACTGCTCTGGGAGCGCAGGCGCTAAAACGGAGATGAGAGCTCTTGCAAAATGTGAAGTAAACCTTACTTGATTTTCTGCTGCCCTGTTCTTTGATTGCGTGTTGACTAAAACCTTTTTTCATTCGGCTTTGCACTATGCCAAGTTGGATCTGAATTCCTCCCAGGTCATTAACCTGTTCTTGTGCACCGCAAGACCTGGCCCAGGGCCTGGCATAGGAAAAGTGGCATAGCTTTAAGCAATCAATCTACATATATTTATTGAACACCTAGTGTTCTAAATGAGGACTCAACCCAGTAAGACCTAGCCCCTATTCTGAATGAGAGTCACTCACTCACTCGTTTGTTTGTTTGTTTTCCTATATGTGAGGAATAAACACCCCTAGAAATTGACTTTGCAGTTCTGTAATTGACTAGTTCAGCTTGTGCTTGGCGGGTTGTCTATTGTATCTCTTTGACTACTTTCCATTTTTCCTATACAAGAAGCAATTTATTGAATTGGCGATTGGGATGTTCCTAGATCTTTCACCATCTGGAAAATTTGGTAGAAACCCAAAATAGTGGTTTAGATCTAAAGAATGAAAGAAATGCCTTCTCTCTTTTATTGAAACACTGTCCTTGGCACTGAGGGATTTCATACTTATCTGTTAACAATTTCTTTCCGCGTCTTTGTTGTAACCACATCTTTCCATAGGGCTGACTACATTTTGACCAAAGCAACATTTTGAATGTAAGTAACAATCGAGTTAGCATCAAATGATTTGAGAATAAGAATCCACCCAATGTGAAATAAAAACCCATGGTTTTCTTACATTTGGATATTAGAGAACTAGCAACTTTCCCTTACCTCTCAATTATGATATAATAGTGCCCTTACAAAGGAATGCCTAGACCCCTCTGAGGTCCCTAACCTCTAACATCCAGTAAGTTTCTTGGTGTCCCAACCTTACAAGGAGAAAGAAGCCTAGTGCTTTTCTATGAAAATTAATGGAACACTGGAAAATTCAAAACCAGAATAATTAATAGGGATGACCAGGATTGTGATACTTTTATTTTCGCTGGATTTATGTTCATAGGTTTACAATGTACATTTGAAAATAATATTTAAGAAAATCTCTTGACCATGCCTCAAAGTTATAAAGAAATCTTTTTTTCTCCAACTTCTATAACTTGCCCTTTAATAACTTTTATTTCCAGCCAGCCAATATTTTTCTTTATCCTTGTTTCCTCTAATTTGAGCTTCCATCCTTCTCCACCTCTACCCTAGCGGCTCTGCCTCCCCAGGAGGAGTGTGTGTGGGGGGGAGGTTCCATTTGCTTCATTTTTCTGGCTTGTTCTCAACTGCTTACTTGAATGAATTCATCTTTCTTTGTACTACCTACAAAATTGTCTCTGTACTGTCTCCAAAATTAGAAAAATAAGCCATTTTTAACTACAAAAACCCAAATTCTCCTAAAATACTCCATTCCTCTGTTAATCATTTTAGAATTTGCATAACATAATACAGATCTACCATCCTTAATCCTCACTTTTAAAATATGAAACGCTTTCAGGGGCACCTGGGTGGCTCAATCAGTTAAGTGGCATGATCTTGCAGTTCTTGAGTTCCAGCCCTGCACTGGGCTCTGTGCTGACAGCTCAGAGCCTGGGGCATGCTTCAGATTCTGTGTATCCCTCTCTCTCTCTGCCCCTCCCCTGCTTGCGCTCTGACTCTCTCTCTCTCTCTCTCTCTCTCTGAGGAATAAATAAGCATTAAAAAATTTAAAAAAATAAAATATGAAAAGCTCTCAAGACAAAGTATGTTCTTGTTGTTGTTCTCATAAGTTTGCAGCATACTCATTTGGTGGAAAAAACAGTTCCAAACTAATGTGACGCTATTTATGGTTTTGGTTTATCCCCACCTAGCATGAATAAATATGCAGCCACAGACCCTGTTGGGTATTGTTTAAATTTACAATATATGCACCATAGTATTCTTTAAAGATCTGAAAAAGGGTGAATTCCTCAACACAGCTAGCCCCAAAGGCTTTATATAAAGGGTGGTGGACTTACATTTACCCTAAAAATGGAAAAAGTAGTATGGAGGATTCCAACAATTAGTAAACATTGAATAAAAACTACAAAAAAAAATAGCTAGGGGTGCCTGGGTGGCTCGGTCAGTTAAGGTCTGATTCTTGATATTGGCTTAGATCATGATGGGTTCAAGCCCCACATTGGGCTCCATGCTGACAATTGACAGTGCACAGCTTGCCTGGAGTTCTCTTTCCTCTCTTTCTGCCCCCCCCCCCATAAAAAAAATTTTAAACCTATAAAAAATAGTTAATTGACTGGAAGTGGGCTGGGGTGTGTTTGGGGGGGAGAGGCAAGGGAGGCAGAAATGAGGATTGAAATAGACCTCTATCTGAGAAATGATGTGGGCCTACCTTGAACTGTGAAGAAAGAGTTCCTAGCTTAAAAGAATTGACATGGAATCTCTTAGAAGCAATGCCTTTGTTGGCCTTGTACTATGCAGTATCACAGAAAGGCCAGAGGCCACCTTTTTTAGGAAACCTCATCACTGTGGTCCCCGGCCTCCCTAGGTCTCAGGGCAGGGCAAAGACAAGAGGCCCTAACTCTATCCCATGATATAGGAGCTCCATGAAAATTGGAGTCATAGAACTCTGATTTGTGACTCTGTGTGAGTTGTATAGCCAAGGAAACACAGGGAGGAGTCATTCTCTATACCCCGAAGTAAAAGAAAAGACAAGCCCCATGCTTGAATCAGGCCAGGAAAATGGGGCAGCAATGTGAAGGGTGAGGTTTGATGGAAGAGATTGGGAAGTTCATCAGAAAAGTAGAAAAGTGTCATGGTGGGACATGGTGGGAAGTAGAGGGTATGGAAGAGATGGGGAAGAACAGTACATTCTAGACTTTGAGCATATCTTAAGAGAATAAGGATGAGTAAATGCCATGCTGTCTGCTCATAGTCTGTCAGCAGAGGCACCATCTCTGCATTTGCTTAGCGTTTGAAATGTGCAAGTACTAATGTGCAGCTACTAATGTTCTTTCAGCCCTGGGATGGCATCCAGACGCATACTGGTTAGACCTGTTTGCTCTGAGAGAGGAAGAAATAGAAAGGAGGGGAAAGGGGGCGCCTGGGTGGCTCAGTTAAGCTTCTCAACTTAGGTTCAGGTCATGACCTTGCAGTTTGTGGATTTGAGCTGCTGCAGGGGCTCAGCACTGAGTGCTGAACTTGTTTGGGATTCTCACTCTCCTTCTCTCTGCCCCTCCCCACTTGCATTCCCTTTCTCTCTCTCTCTCTCTCTCTCTCTCTCTGTCTCTCTCTCTCACTCAAAATAAATAAATAAATAAATAAACTAAAAAAAAAGAAAAGGGAAAATTGTGTAGCAATCACTAAAAAATTAGATATATGTACTGTTTTTCCAATGTCACACCTAATAATACTGGCAAAATATTCTAAAAATCAGAAACAAAGGGTACTTCAGTGGTTTATTCTCTTTACTATAATTCCATTCTCGACTTCCATGCTAGAAGGGTTCTGATGTGAGTGAAACCATGATATAATGAGGCCTGCCTGCTATTTATGATAATAACATCCAAGAGAGTTTCAGGTTATGGCATATTCAGTATTGCATTATCGAGATTTCTTGTTGCATTGTGGCAATGTTCTTGGCTTCGAGTTATCACAAAAAATTGTGACTAATAATTGCTCTTTCTGCTTTTATTAAAAAAAACATTGATGAAAATAAAGAATTCCACATCTAAAAAAACTAAATTTTATCATTTGCTAATGTCTTTTCTGATTTAAAAATGTGTGATATTGTTGAATCAGTTAGATTTAAGTCAATAATAGAGCATTCACTATTTACATTATGTGTTGACATTTTGACTTCAAGTTAATTGTTGTTTCATAATAGTACCTATGACCATAATAATTTACTCATTCACAAATAAAGGAAATAAATCTTGGAAGTGAAAACACAAGAGGCAACTGGAATTGAAGGATGATTAGTTTTAAAATAAATGTTTGTTGAAATGAAAGAAGCATGAGTCAGATGCCCAGGAGGTAGGAATACCCAGAAAGTTAGAATATTCCCAGTGGGACTAATTCTAAATGCCTTTTCCATCTTTCTCAAGCATCTATTTCCTTAATAGTAATCACTTATAGGCACAAAACTTCCTCCATATTTATGTTTTATTTGTATTCACTTACAGCTTTGTGGATAAAGGAACAGGTATAAGCATTTCAGGCACCTCATGGCTGCATTTTTATACTTTTTGTTTCTTTCATTGTTTCTACAAGTTGAAGTTTTTGCTTTCCCTAAAGCAAGTACATGTCTACCAACATATTCTCATCCTGGTGGAATTTCATTTATCCTTGGCCACCACCAGCATGATACATCATTTCTACATCTCTCCTGGTGTGCCCCATGCTTGAGGACTAAATCGAAAATGGAACCCTGGAAGCCTCGGAAGTGGCTTCCCTGAATAGTTGAATACTGTGGTAAGATGATCAAGTTTAGCTTGTGCTTGGTGGAACTTGGAGGGACTGAGTATTGAAATATGATTAAGATGTTAGAATATAGATGGAATCATTATCATCAGGAATCACCCTGGGAAATTGCTCACCATTTCCGTTGCTCTCTTTGGAGCTTGTTAGCTAAGCTTCCTCTGTAACTTTAGATTTTAGTCCAAAGCCATCTTGGCATATTTCTTGGTGAGTTCTCATAGAACTCTTTTACCTTTGGACCTTTAAATGAAGACATTTGGGACTAGATGGAAAAATTCTAAGACATGCCTGCTTAGGAACCCCCCCCTTCCCAAATGGCACTGCAACAGTGTCAATTTGTCATCTCAAAAATAGCTTCATCCACGATGATTTGCACTGTTGTATGATTTCTTGTGTGTTTGTTTTTTATAGTATGAACGATATCAAAATCATTATAGCTGGGAGCCCTTCCCAAGAGTTCTCCTGATAGAGACCACATCTATAGTATAAGAAAGTTCTCTTTCATTAGAAAGTGTGGATCCCTCTTCCTCTTTGTGGGCTGAAGGACTCACATTCACAGTTGGGAAAAACATGGATCCCAGATTCATAAATCTCAAGTACAGTGGTGGCTCAAAGTGAATTGAAGGTAAGGCTGAAATTTAAAAAAAGATTAAGTAGAAAGAGTACCTGGGGCAATTTATACTCATACTTCCAAGGAGAAGAATACAGCTAAGCTATTTCTCTCCGGAATTTCCAAAAGGTGGTCTTAAATGTCAGCAAAGTGAGGGGATCAAGGCTGGTGGAAAACAGATCCTCTTAGGAATTGTATTTCAGTGTAGCTCTCACCTCTAGATTTCACCTTTAAAATGTGTCTCTGAAATGACTGAGTAGTACTGCATGATTCGTCAGCAGTCTGTCAAAATTCAAAATGTCAGCTCATTCAGGTTCAAACAAATATAGGTGGAAATATCAGAACAATATGAAGATCATTGCTTTTTGTCATTCTGTGTGTCATTTTTTAAAAAAATTTTCCTTAGCCTATTTCACCGCCTCTCCTCCTTTTAAGCTTTTTAGTCTTTGGTAAACAAGAATGGGAATTACTTTTGTTTTAGCCAGACCAAGGTTAAGATACTCATTCCGGAACCTAGTGACTATATGGATTTGGGCATACCATTCACCTCAACTCCCTCTTTTATAAAATGAGGTGATACCTACATCATTGAGTTGTAAGAATTGATGAGGTAATTTATATAATGTACAATGTCTGCCATATGGTAGGCACTAATCATAATTATTGTATTACTATAATCCAGATGTCAGCTAGGGCCTTCTGGTCCCTGGGAGATTTAAATAAACTTTGTTTGAATCTCCATTTTATGATCTTTTAGAGCCCCAAATTCCCTCCTAATTCCTTGCTTCTGTTCTCTGTATCTAGTTCTGCATCTAGTAGAAAGCATGATTCTACCCCTAACCAAGCTAGGTGCAAATGTCAGCTTATTAACCAGGTTCCAGGAAAAACACAACAAATATTACCACTGTATATAGTTTTTAATTATTAAACTTGTGGACTCTTGAAAAGTCACAAGTAAGTGGTGCTACACTGAGAAGAGTAAAGCCTTCCACGTCTGACTTGCCTCATCAGCTCCATATCTGTCTCGCATCTCATTCAGTATAGTCCATCCCTAGTGCCCTCCATCCTTGCTACTCCACGTGTGGGCCAAGGACGCCAGCAGTACCGGAATCACCCAGAAGTTTGCTAGAAAAGCACAGTCGGGGGCACCTGGGTGGCTCAGTCTGTTGAGCATCCAGCTTCGACTCAGGTCATGATCTCGCGGTTTGTGGGTTCGAGCCCCGCGTCAGGCTCTGTGCTGACAGCTAGCTCAGAGCCTGGAGCCTGTCTTCAGATTGTATGTTTCCCTCTCTCTCTGACCCTCCCCTGCTCACGCTGTCTCTCTCTCTCTCTCTCTCTTTCTCTCTCTCTCTCTCTCTCTCAAAAATAAATAAAACATTAAAAAATTTAAAATAAAAAAGAAAAGCACAGTCGGGCCTTTCCCAGACCTAAATCAGAATCTGTAGTTTAACGGGATCCATAGTGATTGCATACAAGTTAAACTTTGAGAAACGTCTGATCTACATGATCTCAGGCCTCTTAGGGCTCAACTTCTACTACAAGTAGCGGTACCAAAGCAGCTGCTAAGCAAATAAAAATGCACCACTTCATGCCCTATCCTTCAACACGTTACCTGCTGCCCAGGAGATGGTGTTTTTCTCCTGTGCACTTCTCAGCAGGCTCTAATCCCATTGGGAATGATTAGTCAGCGAGGTTGACCTTAACTGGCATCAGTGTATTCTAGACTCACTGGTTCTAAACCACGTTGTCTCACTTTTGAGAGCTGTAATTCTCAGTTCAGTCCCAAGATTCTGATTATGTGTTAATTAACTGATAAATATAAATGTTGATCCCTCTTCAAGTACACCTTAAAAAATAAGTTCTAAGACTGAGGAACACTGAGAGTGACCCCTGGCTTCTTGTGAATTCACTCGGAGATATTTATGCAGCTGCACAATGTGTAAATAAACTCCTAAGGATCTAGAAGTAAAAGGCAAAAGTTCAATTATCCAAGTCATCTGAAAGTACATCATGGAACAAAGTACAAAAAGGCACCTAATCCCCACTGATAAAGACCATCAAATACAGAGAGTCACAGGCTTGGAAATGATATCTGTAAGTAAAGTAAGGGGATGAAACTGTATTGTAGTGGCCTCTGGCCACTTTGACATTTGCTCTCCAGACTCCTTTTAAGTTCCTTATCTTTACCCAACCCAGTTATTCGATTTTATATAGCCTGCTTAATTGACAAATCAACAAACAAAAAATGGTGTGCCAGCGAACAGTGTTGAGCACAGAAACTGCCTGTAGAAGCAAAATTAAGCTAAAGATGGCATTTGAGGAACTTGGTCCAGGGACATGATGGAGAGAGAGAGTGGATACAGGATTTTCAGTATGGTTGAAAGAACTAATGTGGCAGGCAAGTAAAATTTACTTAAGAAATTATAAAAGCTCAATTACATGTGGATAGTTGGCAGTTCAAGAGAAAAAAAATCAAAAACAAATAAAAGCTACTGATAACTAGAGTTGCCAATTAAGACTGAAGGACAGGCTGGTAACCTTGTAGGGACCCATGTTTCATAGCTGGCATAGACTCGGGGTGATTGACACCACCATTGTATGTTTTGACACCATTGCCCTACAGTGAACTAAGTGAAGCTGTGATTTCTGATATCCCTTTATTATTTCTTGACAAGGTATCACCAATTTTGATAAAGCAAGATTCCTAAGCACATTCAGAGAAGCACATTTTCCAATATATTCTGCTCTTCAATATCTATTGCAAGTTTTCTCAAAACGTTTTGAATCTTTTTACCAATTCACTATCACTTTCATTTCTATCTCTGGACACTTCTTCGGTCATACATTTTAATACTTTGTGTGGGCCCAGGAGGGAGAGCACATATTTTATATCTGTTGTACGTGCTTTGGTGTTTCTATTTTTTTAACATGTTTTTCATTGACTGAATTGATGTGTGCTGCTGCTGTTGTTCATGCCTTTTCTCTCTTAGAGAAACAAGGTTCCTTTTAGGAGCAAAACCAAATCTGGTTTTCATTCTTTGCTCGAGTTTCTGAGCACAGAATTAAGTAATGTAAGAAAAAAATAAATACATTAAAATTGTGCTTTGGAGGCAACAACACTAAAATAGAAATTATTTTAAAATATGTTGTTTTAATTATTGATAGACCTGCTGCAAAATACTTTCAGTTATTCCATGCTTCTTAATTCTACTTTCATTTAGCATATCCTTTTGAATTCATGGTGTTTTCCGGATGATTTTCAAAGTTTACCCTCATTCTCTAAGTCCAATGAAAGAAAAAGACAGAAAAAGAGAGAAATGAAAACAATCAAAAGACAGTTCTAGGGGAGCCTAGGTGGCTCAGTCAGTTAAGCTTCTGGCTTCGGCTCAGGTCATGATCTTGTGGTTCGTGGGTTCAAGCCCCAAGTTGGGCTCTGTGCTGACAGCTCAGAGCCAGAATCCTGTTTCAAATTCTTTGTCTCCTCTCCCTCTGCCCTCCCCTGCTCATACTGTCTCTTCCTCTCTCAAAAATAAATAAACATTAAAAAAAGACATTTCTAAAGTATGCATGCATGACTTGCTTTTTCCCGTTTTAAAAATCTTACTCCTCTTTATTCCTTTTTCTGCTGTTGTCATATTTAGTCTCTCACATGATCCACATTCTGACTTTTTTTGGAATAAGCAAGCAGTGAATCACATTGTCTGAAAACATATATACACACACACAGCATGCACAGCCCATACTGTATTATTTGTATGACATCCAATCCTCATTAATATCCTTGTCTCTCCCCAGGAAATATGTAGAACCATCTTTCCCTGAAGTATAGTCAAATTTCACTTGGATATGAGCAATTTCACCAAACCAAAAGCTCTGCATATTTGGGGATAATGTTCTTACTGCTGTTTTACTGAGTGTGAAGCTGTTTTTGCCATTACCTAGCCAGATTCATGCCATACGACAAGTCATCAAACCCAAATTTAGGACACAAGGTCTGACCAACTAACTGTTTTAAAGGAACGACTAGGCAAAACATTAAAAATCAGGAGTATCCTGCAAAACCCAGACTTGGGATTGCTCAATCTGTAGTACAAAACATTCACTCTGACCTTGATCTCTGTTCTTGGTCAGACTTTATTGTTTAAGCCAAGCATTTGAGTGGTTTTCTCACCACTCTATTTTTCCTTCACTCTTCCAAATGGTTTTCCAACCATGCCCAAGCTTCTCATCCTACCAGCTAACACTGCAGTGTTTAGTCTTGTAAGGTGCTTTTTGCCTCCTATCATCCCTTCTGGGAGCTATCAGAAATGTAAGATACTAGATTACATGCATAAATGAAAATAGTTTTGGTGGCAATCATTAATAGTGCTTTAACCCAAAAGAGATCAGAAGTAGAGAAATTAGTCTAGATTGAGCTAGAGTTGACTATACTCTGAATGATTTATTTGACAATGACTCCATGAGAAGAATAAGTATGGAAAAGCATTATATAGGAGAAAAAAATGCAAAGCCTCTTTGGAAACAGCCAAGATTGTGAATACTTAACAATGAGGAGTTGAAAATGATTCCACCGTTTATGAGTAACAGGTCTGTTTGAAAAAACATGATTCAAAAGGCAATTTACAGAATGTAGAATGGTGGTTGCCAGGGGCAAGGGGGAAGGGAGGAATAGAGAGTTATTGTTTAATGGGTTTAGAGTCAGTTTTACAAGATGGAAAGAGTTTTGGAGATCAATAGTAGTGCTGGTAAGCACAATATTATGAATGGATTTAATTCCACTGAACTGTACACTTAAAAGTGGTTAAAACAGTAAATTTTATGTTATATGTATTTTACCACAATAAAAAAAGTGGAAGAAAAAAAGCAACTTAATTTTTTTCTTCCTCCAAGATCTCTTTAAACATTTTTAGCGTGGGGCAATCTTCTTACACTCGTTGTTGAGATCTCCTACCGAGCTCATGGGTGTCTGGTTGCTTTCAGGTAATAGGGAGTCCCACGGTCCATTTAAGTGGCAAATACAAATCTCGATTCAGCAATTATAATGTCCAACTGCAATATAATAACCCAAACTCCAAACTTTAGTTAGCATTAAAACCTCTTTGCAGCTCAGGCTTAATTCATATTGGATATATAAAGCTACTCTTTTTTTCTTTTTTTTTTTCTTAAGGAATGCTGCTTCTATTATAGGTCTATTTTTATGCTGTTGATCAGGCTGAGGGGTTTAAGAGATAGGGAACTGGTCCTACTTTATATTCTTTGTAAATTCAGGAATTGGAAGAAGGAGTCTTTGTCACCCTCACTCTGGCATCCCAATATCTGTTCTGTTTGGTACCTTATTTAAATCTGAGACAAATTCCATTATAAGACCCTGTTACAATGTACTGTCATGTTTGGCCAGAAGGTTGGGAAAGAGAAAGGAAACTGTGGCTATCCCCCAGATGGCTGGTCCAGGACAGTCAGAGATTCAAATGTTGTGATACACGTGTACTAATGACCCAGTGTGTGAGAGATCTAAGTCATTCCAAATCAGATTTCATTGCACATCATTTTGCTAATATTACTATGAGCTAGGATTTATTGAGCGCCTGCCAACTGCTAGCATTTTTGAGGTGCCTTGCACATGCTTTTTTATTTACTAAGTGAATACAGCCACACAAAAAGATAGATGCCAGCACGGCTTTACAGGTGAGTTGACCAAATTGCACAAAAGTTGAGTCACTTACCTAAGGCCACACAATTAAGTAGTAAAGCTGAAGTTCTATTTTATGTCATCTGAAACTGATAGAACATCAAGCAAGATTGCTTCATTATTCCCCAACTAATGTTTTTTTAACAAAGAGACCTACAGCTATGGTATGCCCAGGGAACAAGAGTTGAAAAGCACTGCTAATTGCCTTCTGTTTTATTCCTGCTAGTAGACTTCAGCTCACTACTCACCCTCCATTCACCCTTTTCCTTCCCCTGGCATTACTAATCACCTTTCTTTCCACCTTGAGACTTAGTCTTTCAGACTAAGCAGTATTTATAAAAAACACCCACCTAGCTCACTTTGTGTAAAAGCGTTATCTGAATACAAATACAAACCAAAAATTTGTGAGACTACTATATTAATCACAGATGAATGAAAGCATCTTAAGTGAAAGATAATAAATGGAGGGAAACCTGTGTCTCTTAGCTCAGATTTCTTTTGTACTGTCATACTTCATATATCATTTAACATATCATGATCTCAAGTAAGAAATCGGTTTCTACTCAACCAACCAATCAAATTAACTAACACTCTCTGCTGTCTTTGTAAAGCAAGCCAACTGATGCCCAAGGCAAACTCAAGACTCAGGGCAAGTGGGCTACTCTATTGTAGCCCCACTCACCATGGACATGAATGTTTCCCAAGAACTATTTGTGTTCGTTATGATACCAGTTTATAGTGCTTGTGCATGTTCTGGTAATTGTCGAATTAACTATAGGAGAAGCAATGATAAAAATGGAAAATAATCAGATGAAAATCTAGATGCAGTTCAAATCCAGAATGATGTTAAGTTCTAATTTCCCTTTGTACTTAAAAAAAAAACCCAAACAACAAGATAATCATTTATTCATGAAAGATATTAGGAGACGTTTATCAGTGCACTTTTATTCAAAGGAAACATGTTGGGCCTATATCACAAAATTGGTAAGTAGTTGCTCAGTCTTTGAGGAGGTCCCATTTTACTTTGAAGAACAAGGACTGAGATTGTGAATGTGACATTAACAACCACCACCACCCCAGACACATACACACACAGTGATAAAATTGGATCCCTAGACCAGGGTACCCTGTGTCGCATAAAGGATCCAAACCACCAAAGGCTTCACTTCAGCAGTGGACAAGCCACCAGCAGAGAACAAGAGTCGAGCTGTGACTCCATATGGCAACAACACAATGATGGTAGAACCAGATTTTGTGGTTTTCTCTGTGGATAGATTTGGGGAAAATAATAGATTCTTTGGATCAAACTCTTTTTTTTCTTGGTTAATGCTAGCTAAAACCCTCAAAAGGGAGAAGCTGGACATAGTGCTAATAAGGACATGTGAGGTTTTCAGCAAACAATTTGAAAAATAAAAGAGAGATGACCTTGTTTACATCCCATCCTATTGAAAAAGATCATAAACATTAAGTTCCATCTTAGGAAATGTTGTTAGATTGAATATAAAATGATCTATCTAGTTACCTTTCCAAGACAAGAAAATTTATTTACTATTCATTTGTTTGCAAGTGTAAAAAGCTACAGATTTGGAGAAACTATGATTTGTATAAAAAGGCATTATAGTATCTGTATTTAATTTAAGGTTATTTTCTTGTCTTTGGTTCTTCCAGCAATTTCACTTACAGGTGCATGTGCCAGAAAAATTTCTTTGCAGTTTTTGATATTAACTTTACTGTTTTGATATTGTGGTGGGACCAGTATCTGCCCTGCCCTCCATCCAGGTTAGTTGGTTTTTGCATCACAAAAATCATGTGAATTTGCAGTTAAAAGAAGTAAGCCAAAGCAGGTAGATGGGCCCTTTCCTCGCTCATGAAAGAGCAGGGCAAGTTTTAGTTTTGGGCCAGAGCATTGCTTGTTCCTGGGCAGTGTAGCGAGTACAGATAATGGAAGAATGTAAGAAGCTGCATCCTGAGGAGAAGCCATGAGAAACCATGTAAACAGATTTTCAACCCTACAGTGCCAGACCAAGAAGTAAAATTTAGGGATATGAAAGCCAGATGGAACCTGAGGTAATAACATGACATCTAGGAGGTTTGCAAACACTGAAAAATTCTCTGAGAAGAAGCAGTAGCTGCCACACATCTTTACAAGGCATCCAAGGTCTTACACTGTTTGAGAGGGAGCATCACAGGTTTTCACATGGCCTGAAGGGCAGCAGGGAATTTATCAGCTAAAGACATATTTTTCAGTGTTCACTGGGTTTGTGTGCACTATCCTAACTTGGTGAAAACACCACCGGACATGCAGGAGGTGGGGATGGGTATTGTAGTGTTGTGTAATTATGTCCTTAGAGGGGGTTATGTCCTAATCACCATAAATATTGTAAATAAGTTCTTCCACTCTAAAGAAATAAATCTAGGGAAGCATCTGACAGATTCTGCCTCTGAGCAAATTGCCAACCCTAAAACCATTTTTCTTCACATATTTTTTTCACAACCAACTATTATTTTTATTATACTAACAAGCCAATAATGAGTACATTAGAATATGGCAGTATGTGTCAAAAAGACACTGCAGACAGTACCATGTACAGAATACTTTTAATCATTTCTTGTGACTCAGAATGTGCAGAGAGGAAAAGAAACACAACATTAATTTATGTTAAGGGTAATTTTTAGAAATAGAATGATAAGTGGTAAAAAGATGCATTTGTTTTTTAGGTCCTAATATAACAATAATTTTTAAGAAATGCCTCTGTAAATATTTTGTATATAGCCAAATACTATGAGAACATTGAAATTTTTCATTCATTGTTCAGTTTTATATACAACTCTGTTTATTTTAATTTTTAATTGTAGTTGATATATAATGTTATATTAGTTTCAGGTGTACAACAGAGTGATTTGGCAGTTATATACATCACTCAATGCTCACCACGGTAAGTGTAGCCACCATCTGTCCCCATACAACATTATTACAATATTATTGACTATATTCCCTATGCTGTACTTTTCATCTCTTTGCCTTACTTATTTTATAACTGTAAATTTGTAGCTAGGATCAGATTTTTTATTATGCATATTTACAAAAGGGAGGCATATCAGTTTAACCAATAACAATTAAATGAGTGGTCATGTATCAACACCTAATTGTGAACAGAGTATTAGCACCTGTGAGCCCCTGTATGCTCCTCTTTGATCTCCCTTTCCTTTCTTCAGTCCAGGTGTACTCACAGACCAAAAACCTATATTATTTTCTCTTTTATTTTATATTTTTACCACATAATATAGGATTTAGCTTTATCTGTTTTAGTGTGATATGAATAAAACTTTACAACATGGTTGAATTTCTTTTCTGAATTTCACAGATACTTATGCATGCGGTTGCCGGGTTTTTTTTTTTTCATTGTTTCTGGTGTATAATATTCCAGTGTTTATTTATACAGTGAAGGAATATTTGTTGATTCTCCTGTGGAAGCCCATAACAACTGATTCCATTTTTGCCTTTAAGAGCAATGCTGTTCAGAACATTCTGGTAAACATTGCTTAGTGCATATGTGCAAGTATTATGTACTAATGAGTGAAAATGTGGGTCATCAAGTATGCTCTTATTTACTTTTATTGGACAATGCCAAACTGTTTTCCAGTTTGTATTTCTACCAGCAGCACATGAATGTTGAAGGAGGTCATCCAGGGGACATGACCACAGGTTGATCTGTGATCTAAATTACTTCGATCAGAGACTCCTCACCCTCCCTTTCCCCTCTTTTGAAATGTATATTCCGCCTACCATTCCCACGCTAGGAGCTGTTCTAAGGATGTAGCCTTGAGAGAGTAAGGTGTTGTTAAGACCTTCTGGATGGTATATATGACCAAACCCTGTTAAACCCTATGTATAAACTTTAAGATTTTCGAAGGCAGCTGTGAAGATCTACTTGTTTTGAGGCCACCCAAGACAAGTCTTATAAGTAAGTTCCCTTGCTTATTAAACCTTCCCCCACCAATCTGCTGTGACCTGCCTTTCTTTGGTCTCTCCTCACCCTCTGTGCACAGGGGCCGGTTTGTGAACCAACAAATGTAATTTCTGTTGATCCTTCTCTTCACGAACTCTTGGAATTTCTGAAGAGCCTTAGGAGAAACATCTCAGAACAGTGTACCTGGAAGAAGAAGGAGGGAAACACTAACTAATATATGGGCTCTTTTATCCTGTGGGCTGAGACGGACTCAAGGGGTATTAACTACACTGTATTTTTAGGTTTCACATGCATAAGTACAAGTAGGTTCATGCAGGTACCTCTTGCCAGCATGGCTCCAGGAAGAGAGAGGTATGGGATGCAGCCCCAGGGGAGGGAGCTCCTGAAGTTAACTTTTTTAAGTTTATTTATTTGTTTTGAGAGAGAGAGAGAGAGAGAGAGAGAGAGAGAGAGAATATGAGCAGGGGATGAGCAGGGGAGGGGCAGAGAGAGAGAGGGAGAGAATCTCAGGCAGATTCCCAGAGCACTGAGCTGGAGGCAGGGCCCCATCTCATGAACCCTGAGATCATGACCTGAACTGAGATCATGAGTCAGGTGCTTAACCAACTGAGCCACCCAGGCGCCCCGCTGAAGGTAACTCTTGAACATAGTCATTAAAGGCAACATGGAAATGGTTGCTGCAGCAGGAAGTAAGAGTTTATATATGAGAATGGTGCAGGAAGTTGTATAGTTTTTGTAGTTTTTTCATTTTGTAGATGTCCTTTATCAAGTTAATAGCTACTTTTTTATTTTTGTCAGCTTTATTGAAGTAAAATAAATTTCACCATTTTTAACCATGCAATTAAATGAGTTTTGACTAATGTGTTTAGTTGTATAATCTCCACCATCATCATGATATACAACACTTCCATCATGCCAATAAGTTCCCTCATGTTCATTTGCAGTCAATCCCTCCTCACCCAATCCCACTCCCATACCATCACCTAGGTCTTGGCAACTGATGATTTGCCTTCCATAGTTAATGATAGAGGTTAATAATTCCCTTTTATTTGTAGTTCTCTAAAAATTCTTATTAGGAAAATATGTTGAATTCTATCAAATGCATCTTATTGATCTATTTAATGATCATGTATCTTTCCCTCCTGTAGTCTCCTAATGTAGTGAATTTTATTGATATTTTAATTTATTTTATTTACTGTTTAATATAATTTATTGTCAACTTGGCTAACATACGGTGTGTTCAGTGTGCTCTTGGTTTTGGGGGTAGATTCCCGTGATTCATTGCTTACACACAACACCCAGTGCTCATCCCAACAAGTGCCCTCCTCAATGCTCATCACCCATTTTCTCCTCTCCCCCGTCCCCCTCCACCATCAACCCTCAGTTTGTTCTCTGTGTTTAAGAGTCTCTTATGGCTTGCCTCCCTCCCTCTCTGTAACTATTTTTTCTCCTTCCCTTCCCCCACGGTCTTCTGTTAAGTTTCAAAATTATTCCTGGGATAACACCAATTTGGCAATGATGATTTTTTTTCAACAAGATTACATTGAAATGGTTAGTAATTTGTTTGTGAGTAGTGCATCTGTATTCATGAAATGTTTCTAAAACTTTCCAAACTATACTCTTTGAAAGGAAATCTTTACATAGTTCACAAATAAGGAGTGGAGACGTATGCTCTCCCTTCCTGAGGGAGAAGTATTTACATAAATTATATAGAATTCTTCCGCACAGAAGACTTGTTTCTTATCCCTTAATTATTTGTTTATTTAATCATTTATTTATATCACTACAGTATCATGGATATTTATTTTATACTTTGGGTTACAACTCAATACTATGTGATTTATTTTGTTACTCAAATGTTGGCTCTTATGTTCCTTTGACGTATCCAGATCATTGTGCTGTTTTGTTTTGTTTTGTTTTTTCAAACACTTCCTTTCTTTCTGCCCCTGCAGGATGCTCTAAGCTCACTGAGTGTGTTTTCAGCCCCAGTCCTAGAATTAATCATCCATTTCTCCTAGGAGTCCAGTCCTATAACTTTTTAATAAACTATTTAAAAAAATTTTTATTGCTATTAAGGTTATTATGTCATCATCAAATGAATTGGAAGAAGTAGTCCTTCTCCTTCTCTACTGGAAAACTTGGTTTATTTTTGGAATTTTTTGTTATTTCATGTTTTCTGGAACTTCCTTTATGTAAAGCCATCTGATTGTAATGTGTTTGGTTTTTTAAAATATTTATTTATTTATTTTTGAGAGAGAGAGTGAGCAGGGGGAGAGGCAGAGAGAGAGGGAGAGAGAGAATCCCAAGCAGGCCCTGCACTGTCAGCATAGAGCCTGATGCAGGGCTTGATCTCACACCCACACCCATGAGATTGTGACCTGAGCTGAAATCAAGAGTAGGATATTAAACTAACTGAGCCACCCAGGTACCCCACTAATGTGTTTTTTGAGGAGATAATTTAAACTATTGATTCTGTATTTTAATGTTTTCTATTTCTTCTAATTGAACCAGTTTAGGTAGGTTGCAATTTTCTAGAAATGTTTCTCATTTCATTTGATATTTTTCATTTATTCATTTGATATTATTCATAATTAAAATATCAAATTTTAATTATTATATAATTATTAACAGAATTATTCATAACATTATTTTATCCATTTAATCACTATTATGTCTGTAATTATGTCATCTCTTTCATGCCAAATATTGTCTATTTTGCCTTTTCTATTTTGTTTTATTGGCTAATAAGACTAGAGATTTGTGCAAGTTGTTAGTCTCTTCAAAAATTTTTTGAAGCTTTGTGGGCCTCTTATCTGTTGTTCCTATTTCATTTATTCACGATCCTTATTATTTACTCCCTACTATTTGTGGGAGGTTTATTATGTTGTTCTTTTTTTATTCTTAGGTTGTATGTCTGGCTAATTATTTTAAAATGATTCTTCTTTTCTAATATATATACTGAAGGCTATAAAATTGCTCTCAGTATCACTTTAAATATATCCTGCAGTTTTTGTATGTATGATTTTGGTCATTTAGTTTAAAATATTTTATAATTTTTTATGATTTTTTTCTCTGATTCAAAGATTATATAAAAAAGTACTTTCATTTTTATTTTTTTAATTTATTTTTTAACATTTATTTATTTTTGAGAAACAGAGAGAGGCAGAGCATGATCAGGGGAGGGGCAGAAAGATAGGAAGACACAGAATCCGAAGCAGGCTGCAGACTCTGAGCTGTCAGCACAGAGCCTGACACGGGGCTCGAATCCACAAACGGTGAGATCATGGCCTGAGCCGAAGTCACCACTTAACCCACCGAGCCACCCAGGCGCCCCTAAAAAAGTACTTTTAAATTTCCAAATTCATTCTTTATTTATTCAACCAGTATTTGTTACATGCAGACAAAATATCAGGAATTTCTATAGTTAGTAGTAATATAACAATAAATAAAGCAGAACAAAAACTTTAGGTTCTAGGGGTTTGCATTCTAGTGAAGGGAAACAGGTAATAAAATTACCTTGAGATGGTGTGAAATGATATAGGTAAAAATAAAGTAGGGAAGAAGGATAGAGAATGAGTTATGGACAGGATGTTGAAAGCCTCAGTAATAAATATCTGTAAAATAACCTAAAGGAGATAAAGGAGTGAATGTTCAGGTATCTGCAGGAAGGATCCTGGTAGAAGAAACCACAAGTGGAAAGTTCAGAGGTTGAGTGAGGCTTAATGTGTTAATGGGACAATAGAGGCCACTCACTGTACCTGGAGCACACTGAGTGAGGGAGAGAGAAGGAGATGAGATTGGAGAGGCAAAGCCAGCTGGAGAGGTAAATGGGTAGCCATTGTAGACTATTATAAGGACTATGGATTTGGGATTTCACTTTGTAGCATGATGTGAAGCCATTAGAGAAATCCGAAGGAAGATCTGACCCATCCAGGTTATGTTTACCCAGGATCTCTCTGGTTTGGAGTTGCAAATAGAGTCAGTACAGAGAAAGAAGAAACAAGAAGAAAAAAAATGTATTGCTATTTACTTAGTAGATTAGAATATGGTCAATTTTCATAATGTTCCTTAAGTTCTTCCGGAAAACATATTTTCTTTATTCATTGTATGCAATGTTACATGCACATTCATTGAGTCAAAGTTATTCATTGTGGCATTCAAATGTTTTGTATTCTTGCCAAGTTTTCATGTTTGATCGATTAGTTACTACAGATATGTGCGAAACTCTCACGGTGTAATAGTTTTTTTTAAATTTCCCATGTAGTTTTGTCAGTTTCTACTTTGTATGAAGTATTGAGGCATATTATTAAGCCCATATGAGTTAAAAATCATTATTATCTTCTAGAAAATTGAAACTCTTTATCCTTAACAATTCATTGGTCTTGAAATCTGCTTGGTTTATTACAAATATATTGACACTATCTTTGTTTTGGTTAGTGTTTGCCTGGTTTATCTTTCTATCATTTGACTTTCAATCTTTTCATATTTTGATAATTGAGGCAGGTCTCATGTAAACAACATATGGCTGGGTTTTATTTTATTTTGTATATAGTCTGGAAAATCATTGTCTTTCAGGTTGAGTTTAGTCCTACCTTGTTTTAGAATTACTGAAATAGTAGAATACATTTCTCATATCTTTATTTTGTACTATTTACCCCTTATTTTAGCATTGCTTGTGTTTTTTATTATAGATTTCCATTATATTTATTTTTTTAAACATTTTTTTAAACTTTATAGTTTATTGTCAGGTTGGTTTCCATATAACACCCAGTGCTCTTCCCCACAAGTGACCTCCACCAAGACCATTACCCCCCATTACCTTTCCCCCTTCCCCTTCCCCCCTCAGTTTGTTTTCAGTATTCAAGAGTCTCTCGTGTTTTGTCTCCCTCCCTCTCCCTAACTCTTTTTCCTCCTTCCCCTATTTTTTTAAACATTTTTAAAGTCTATTTATTTTGAGAAAGACAGAGACAGCACGAGCAGAGACAGGGAAGAGAGAGAGAAAGGGAGAGAAAGAATCCTAAGCAGGGTCTGCACTGTCGGTGCAGAGCCTGACACGGGGCTCCATCCCACGAACCAGGAGATCGTGACCTGAGCTGAAACCAAGAGTCGAATGCTTAACAAACTGAGCCACCTCGGTGCCCCGCCCATTATATTTAGATATAATACTCTATTTGTCTGTTTCTTTTGGTGTTTGTCCTAGCTATTTATATGTGCATGCTTTATTTAGTTTCACGTTTTCCAATGCTTTTTCTCCCTGAACTTCTTTCTGGAGAGTTCTTTTGCATACATCTTTAATTTTCTTCTCTCTTCAGCTAATTTGCTATTTAGTCCACTCTCAAAATCCTAACTTCAATTATTATGGTTTTCATTTCTACAGATTGTTTTGATTTTATTTCAGAAGTGCATTTTAATTTTTTTACTGTTTCTTATTTTATTGTTAGGGAAGATTGTATTCCCTTGCATTCAAGGTGAATATCAAGACAGGTGTGTTTTCTTGTTGTCCCCTTAGTGTGCCAGGTTTATTTCTCATTACCATACATGGAAGGTCTATCCCTTCTGGACCCTAGCTTTAATCTGTGAGTTGTATAGACTTGGGCAAGCCTTATGCTCCTGCTCCTTTTCCTGTGCCCTTCATAGCATCAGAGAATGCTCTGCTCAAGGTCACCAAGGTTTATACATCCCTGAGGATGTATATACCTTTATTCCTCTTTTATAGTCTGGGATTTTTGTTTTCATTTTATTTTTTGTAATTTGTCCATTATTTATTTCTTGCCAGATCAGCGGTAACATTTAAAAACAAGTATATATTTTATGTAACTTTTTATTATTTTCCTTAGAAGGGATGTTCAATGTCTCAAGTATCTGCTGTACTGATTGTAATAGAAGCCATTGCACACACTCTCCCCTTCCGTTCATATGTATTATTTTCCTCTCTTATGTGTTTCATCTATGTAAATATGAAGTATATTGTTTCACTTTGATCCTTTCCCAAACGATTATGTCCTGTGAAGAAAGAGGTAACTGTGATAATGAATTAAGTCTGATAATTTGATCATTGTTGGTAAAAATTGGTGACTAACAATATTTTAGTCTGTCACAGGAAAATATCCAAGTATACTATCACCCAAGACTACTAGAAATCAGCAAAATATAAACCATAATTATTAGTATAAAATGGGGACAACCATTTTCCGTATGGGTAGTCTGAAAGCTAGAGGTAAAAACCACTCAATTTAATTTCTATTTTAATGTTGTATTTCTTCACACATTCTCCAGCAATACTAGGAAATTGTACAGGTGCTATGACAGAGAGATGGATAAACAATCTCTGAACTTCTTTCTGATTTCTCCCTAGTCATTGATTTCCATTCTGACAGCCATGGAATATATACCTAAAAGCTTATGGGATTTGATCATAAATAATCAGAATCTTTTATAAAATACTGATAACATAAGCTCCTTCACAAGAGAAATTTATTTGCCCTTAAGAGCTTGGATCAAAAAGAAGACATCATCTCTATATTCAAGAGGCTCACTGGGTGGTATTTGAGCCTGACCCACAAAAATATAAATTATGTTGGTACAATTAATAGAGATTTATAAAAAGCATTATGAGATCACACGGGAAGACCTCCGCTCCAGTATCACGGGGCTGAGGTGGTGAACCATAATGGACTTTGTAGTAAAATGGGAGGTTAGGTAGGGGAGAAATAGCTGATGCTCACCAATTATTCCATCTATATTTTACAACTTGCTGTGCAGTTAGGTTAGATCGTGTGATGAGTTCTGGCCAGTGAACAATGAGAAAAAGTGGCACAAGTCACTTAGCCAAGGCAGCTGAGAGTGGGAGTGCATCATCCATTCTGCTGTGGCTGCTGACACGACTTAGGATAGTGTGTGTTCTAGATGCTATGGCAACAATATGGAGAAGAGCTGACCAGTCTTCATTAGACTTCACAAAAGTGAAAAAACACATGGTTTGTGTTTAGTTATGAGGTGTTCTGGCTATAGCTTCAGGTAACGTTAATTACCTAGATTAATATAGTAAAGTCTTAGCTTGAGATACCCCCAAAACAGACCCCAACAGTGGGATTTGAAAATAGGTCGTTTATTTGGGAGATGACACTAATGCACACCAGTGAGGAAGTAAGATGGTGAAGATGATGGTGAATAAAAAGATTATTTTTAAGCAGTTGCTGTGGGGAACTTGAGCTTAATCATGCTGGGGAATTCTGAGGGACAGTGTAGAATCTACACTTCAGAGTTATTCCTAAGTGATTCCTAAGGGATGAGGGAGTGGCAGTTTTTATACACCAGTTCTTGTTGGTCACTGACAGGGGGTTTTTTCCTGGGAAGTGTTGATTCTCCAGCACTTTTTGCCTGCCAGACAGGTGAGAAAATGGGTCTTTGTGACCAGAGAATGCTACCCATCCAAGAAATGCAGGTGGGCACAGCATGGTTTCACTTGTATAAAGGCACAATACAACATGACATACCCTGGGAACTATAAATAGTTGATGGCTGTTGAAGTGTAATGTGAAAGGCTGGATGGGTATAAGATAGGGCTGAAGAGGTAATATGATATCTAGTTATGGAGGCTCTTTTGTCAGTGGCAGGAAGCTTTTGGATAATAAGTGTAGGAGTGATGTGGTCAGATTTGTACTCTAGATTGGTCACTGTAGAGGTTATTTGGAGGATGGAATTGAAGTGGACCAATTCAGTGACTGTTACAGCTCTCCAGTGATGAGACCACAGGACCTGAAATATGACAGTGAAACAGTCCTGAAATATGACTTAGAAACAGTCCTGAAAAAGCTAATATTTATCAGGCAGTATATGCCACACACATTATTGGTTTTTTTACATAATAAGTTATTTAATACAACAACCATATCAATAGGAAGTATTATTATACCCATTTTAGGAAACTGTGGCCAAAAAAGCTTAAGAACATACTTTGCTGAATATCAGAGTTAAGAAACAGATGAACTTGGACACAAATCCAGGATATGTTGTTCCAGAGTCTACACTCTTATCAAGTTCCACACCAGCTGTTGGTCAAAAAGAATGGATTTGTTAACATTATTTGGTAAAATGAGCAAACTATGCTGATTTCTAAGGGAGAAGAAAGTGTGAAGGATGACTCCAACATTTTTACCATGGCTGAAAGGTAGGATACACCTTTATGAGAAATATTGTTAAAAGAAAATTCTTCATTGCCTAAAATGCCACAAAGAGGCATTTATTTTAACAATAGCACAAAGAGTCCGAAGTTTATTTTATTCTTACAGTTATAATAAAAGAAATGAACCCTGAACTGCACTAATTTCTTCCAAGAAACTGGCACACAAATTTGTGGCAAAAAAAGCTAAAATATGAGATAGCTCAATGGCAAAGAGTATCATATTTTGTTTACTGGCAATTTGGCAGAGAGTCTTCTGGCGTAGGAATACCGGGCCCTTCCAGCAGGAGAGGCTTATTTTTGTCGTGATGTGAAAAGCAAACCTATCCATAAATAAATAGTAGCCTTAGTTATGGCGTGCATTTTACATAGACTTGCATTTTTAAACATTTCTCTTAGAGACAAATATGTGCCATACTTCAAGTATTCTTTCTCTAACGATAGCTGAAATTATATGGAGAATGAGCTCAAATGTTCCTTTTGGTGTTACTGACGACCAAATAATCACGATGAGTGTTGTCGTGGTTCTCCATATACACTGAGGGTGATAGTCATTTAGCTCTTCATTTGAAAGTTCATTTCCTGAGGGGCGCCTGGGTGACTCCTTCAATTAAGCATCCGACTTCCTCTGATCTCTCTGTCCCTGAGTTTGAGTCCCGGATCATGCTCTGACAGCTCAGAGCCTGGAGCCTGCTTCAGATTCAGTGTCTCCCTCTCTCTTTGCCCCTCTCCTGCTCATATTCTGTCTCTCTCTCAAAAATAAATAGATAATATATATTTTTTTAAAAAGTGAAAGTACACTTCCTGAGAGCAGTGCTTTAGAAACACATTTTACAGACTATATGAGTGCTATAGGTGAGACTTGTCAAATATTGTTAGAAACTGCATTCTCTTATAAAACGATGGTTAGAATTGACAACATTCTTGTTGAGCTGATCTAGGTATAATGATTTTTTTCAATTGTGATTTAAAAATACATAGCATGAAATTTACCATCTTAGCCAGTTTTTGAGTAGAATTTAGTAGTATTAAGTATATTCACATTGTTGTGAAACAGATCTCCAGAACTTTTTCATCTTGTAAATCTGAAACTCTGTACCCATTAAACAATAATTCTTCCTTATTGCCCCCCCTTCCTTCGGTCCCTGGTACCCAACCCTTAACTTTCTGTTTTTATGAATTTGACTACTTTAGATACTTCTTATAAGTGAAATCATACATTATTTATATTTTTGTAGCTGGATTGATTCACTTAGTATTATGTCCTCAAAATTATCCCTGTTATAGCCTGTGACAAGATTTTCTTCCTTGTTAAGACGGAATAATATTTCATTGTATGTGTATACTCCATTTTATTTATTCATTTGTCCATGGACACTTAGGTTGCTCCCACCTCTCAGCTATTGTGAATAATGTTGCACTGAGCATGCAAGTGCAAATATCTTTTTGAAACCCTGCTACCAATCTTCTGGACATGGGATTGCTGGATCATAGGGTATTCCTATTTTTATTTTTTGAGGAATGGCCATACTGTTTTTCCTAGCAGTTGCACCATTTTACGATCCCATAATAATGCACAGGGGTTCCAATTTCTTCACATCCTTGATAATATGTGTTATTTTCTATTTTTTTTGATAGAAATTGCTGTGAGGTGATAGCTCATTGTGGTTTCAAATTGCATCTCTTTGATGATTAGTGATGTTCAACAACTGTTCATATGCTTGTTGGTCATTTATATATCATCTTAGGGGAAATGTCTATTAAAGTCCTTTGTCCATTTATTAATTGGCTTATTTTATTTTTTGTTGTCAAGTTGGGGGAGTTTTTTAAGATATATATTCTGGGTATCAATCCCTTATGAGATATATGGTTTGTAATTATTTTCTACCATTTTGGTAGGTTACCTACTTACTCTGTTGAGTGTTTCTTTTGATGTACAAAAGTTTTTAAGTTTGATGTGGTCCCTTATGTCTGTTGTTTTTTTTTTTTTTTTTTTTTTTTGCTTTTGTGGTTTGTGCTCTTGGTGCCATATCCAAGAAATCATTGCAAGTCTAACCTAATGAAGCTTTTGTCCTACATTTTCTCCTAGGAGTTTTACAATTATAAGTCTTACATGCAGTTCTTTAATTCATTTTGATTCACTTTTTGGATATGGTGTAAGGTAAAGATCCATTTTCCTTTTTTTTTCTCATGTGGATATCCAGTTTTGCCAGCACCATTTGTTGAAGAGTGTCTGCCGGAGTCCAGCTCCAGCAGGTCCAGGGTTCCCTGAAGAATGGACGGTGTCGGCATGAGAGAGTGATGAGAGAGCCTCACGTTTTTTGTTTTTTTTCTGATCACCAGGCAAGCATCTCTGCTCTGTCTGTTTTGGTGTCTTTATTTATAGGTCAAGCGATAACATGACATCAGAAAATAGAATTTTTTACAGTGCCTAATTCTTTGTGATAAGATGCTTTGATCAGCGAAAGTGTACAGAAACAGGTTTTACAGAAGTATTTTTGTAGAACCATCCCCTTCATTCTTCATGTCAGTCCCCCAGACAAGAAAGTAACAGACTTATCTTATTTTGCATGGGTTGGTTTTTTGCCAATATTTATGACTTTGTTTTTAATTAACAAGTTACAATCAAGTCATGTAACGTACTTATAGTGAGGTTGAGTAAATCTTATA
>CM053579.1:78995146-79006973 GCA_028646485.1 Cryptoprocta ferox | reverse complement strand
TGTTAGCCTTGCACCTGGGTTTCTATTTTCTTATCCATCCTCATAACTGAAGTCAGTACAAGGGAGGGTGTTTGTAGAATGTGGACCTTGGGAAGGGACTATATTCTGTCCTTGTTTTCTATTTCTTATCTCCAAATTAGGCTCCTTTTCTCCCGGCCAGACTTAAATGCAACTCTTGTGTTTTTAACCCCTTCTTCATAGTCTATGTTTCGAATCTACAGGGGCCTATTGGAAGAGTCTTTCAACGAACAGTGCTTTGATCTAAAATCTTTGTAGGGGTAGGATTATGCCTCCTCTCATGAGGTATCTGTGTGGGGAATATTGGTCTGATTTGGAATATTGTGAGGCCTAATCAATAACAGCAGTCCCATTCCCAATATGAGACAGTAGTAGAAGGAGATACAAGTTTCGCTTCATGGCAGGAGCTGTGCAAACATCTGCTATTTCCTCGCTGTGACTGTGTCATCCAGCGAGGCCGATGTGGCTCCCAGCAAGTGTCTTTTCCCCATTGTGTGGTCTTGGCACTCTTGCTGAAGACCATATGATCATATAGGTGAGGGTTTATTTCTGGGACTTCTGTTCTGTTCCACTGGTGTATTTGTCTGCCTTTTTTGCCAGTACCACACTGGTTTTTTTTTTTTTATTACTGTAGCTTTGTAATATGTTTTGAAATCAGGAAGTGCGATGCTTCTAACTTTTTTCTTCTTCCTTAATATTGTTTTGACTGCCTAGGGTCCTTTGAGATTACATATGAATTTTAGGATTTTTTTTCTATATCTGCAAAAAATGCTGTTGAGATTTTGATAGAGATTGTATTGAATCTATAAATCATTTTGGATAATATGGACATCTTAACAATGTTATATCTTTCAGTCCATGGACGCAGGATGTTTTTCCATTTTTTTGTGTCTTCTTTAATTCCTTTTAGCAGTGTTTTATAGTTTTTAGTGTGCAACCTTTTCATCTCCTTGGTTAAGTTTATTCCTAAGTGTCTTATTCTTTTACATGCTATTGTCAATTAAATTGTTTTCTTAATTTCCTTTTCAAATTGCTCTCTGCTGGTGTATAGAAATACAACTCATTTGTGTGTGTTGATTTTTTATCCTGCAGCCTTGATGGATTCATTTATTAGTTCTAACAGTTTTGGTGGAAACTTTAGAGTTTTCATGGAATCATAGGGTTTTCATATCATCTGTGAAAAAAAGATATAATAGTTTTGAAATGCATGTCAGGAGCCTGACACCACAGCATTGGCTGTAAGATTTTATCTTCATCAATTCACAATGAATTTTTTTCTATTGTTCTTTCCAGGGAAAGAAGTACATTGAGCTTTAATTTCAATGAGTCAGAAGAACTGACGTCAGACTGTATCCAAACAGGTATAATGTGTCATTTTTATTCACTGATTCTAATTACTGACATTTCTATTTACTTATGCTTTTGCATCAATGAACAGAAGTGAAGTTTAAGTTCTATATCCCACAAAGATTATTTCTGATAACACTGTACATAGACAAGTGTGTAGTATGAAGAGAAATGTCATCACTGCCTTAGAAAGGTATTCTTTTAAAGACTTTACAAATGAGATTAATAGTCAACCAAGAGCAATGTTATCTCATATTTGAAAGAAAAGCTTTGTCAATACCAATTCTTTCATCCCCACAATACTGTCACAGAAATAGCTATTGCCATTTCCTTTTACTAAGTAATTTAAAATATTTATTAAATTTTAATTATTCATTTAAGATTATTTTCTATTTCCTAGTCTTTTCTACTTATAAAACAAGTAGAAACATTCCCAGATTGTGAATCTTTTTGAAACTTCCACCAATAGGAATTTGAGTCACTGGTTTCATGGAAGTCTTATGAAACTATTATAATCTATCCAGAAAACGATCTACTGACTATAGAAATAAATATATAAGTAACAATTTGCAGATTGTGTGCCAACCATCCATTGAATTCCACAAGCACCCAACAAAGAAACACCTGCTTAAGAAGCACATCAGGGAAATAGGGAGCAGGTGCCACACTCCTGGGATTGGCTTGGAGTAAAGCAATCTCTGGTTCCACTGAGGCAGAAAGAGGGTGTTCGTTCTTGTAGCCATTATTGTTCTGTCCCCTAAAAATGCAGAGTTACATTTATGGTTTATTTATAAGTGGATTAAAAATACCTCCACATTTCTGAACTGACACATTTTGAATACCTATCAGTCTTTCAAATTTGCTAAAATTGTTGCCTGTTTACTTACTGGCTGACTGCTTGTGAAACTTTACTTTTTTTCAGTTACTTAATCTAGTTTATTTTGGAAACTCATAACAAAAATTAGGGTATATTCAATGAATTGTAGGATTTGAATTCAAAATGACCATTTCAAGCTATGACTCTTCCACTAACTACCTGTAAGATGTTGAGTGAGAGAGTTAACCTAACAGTTTTGTTTCTTATCTGCAAAATAAGGTTGCTCTGATTACTAAATGTACATGATCCAAGGTATAATTGCTGGATATATGTAAGCTGCTATTTTATTCTAAAATACCTGAGAAATACCAAGATATAATAACGAAATTTGAAGCGTTCCTTCCTGGTCACCTATCCCAATCCTACATTTATCTGGTGAGAAAATTGAGTGAATTGTTGGTGATTACAATATTAGTTAGCAGCAGAATGAAGGTTTGGATCTATATTTCTTAATTGATGCTCTGATTTTCATGAATATTTCTTAATTCTAGTTCTTAAAAAGAAGGTTTCTTAGTGAAAAAAGGAAAAGAAATGGTTAAAAGCAGTTGCTGACTACTCATGGCAATTTCTAGTTATAATGGCACTTTCGTGAATAAAGAATCCAATAGATAAATATAATAACTCTGGATGTTAGATGTAGAACAAGAGAAACTGGCCAGATGGTTCGTTTCAATGTAAAAATATTTTTCTTGCCTATTTAAAGACTTTTCAAAGTCTAAAAGAAAGCACTTTCTTCTCTAGTTTAGGAGGAGAAAACTCTGAACAGCAAAAGTACACCTGTTGAGGGTGGGAAGGGCCAGGTTAGGATAAGGCTGAAATCACCACCTCACAAAATTTTATCTTGTAACAAAGAGGGGATGGATCCATTCTGATTTTTCTATGGAGAAAGTAAACTCAAACAGAATAAAGAGAGGGAATTTCAAATTATTTTGAAAAGTAATGCTTTATGTATTGCTATAGCAAGTATATACTTGCTATGTTGATTATAAATTCAATCTTAAGCTAGTTGTCATTCACAACAGTGAGCATATTGCACCTGCTGAGTTCATTTCCTATGAGGGATGTACCATCTCTACTTTCGGTTGAGGAAATGGAGGCTCAAAGTAGTTGTTTATTGAAATTACAGAATCAAAATTTTATTCTGGTGTCCTTTTAAAAAATATTGGGCTATAATTCCACGAGGTCATTATGCCTCATTTAGGCCACAGGATCATCCAGCAGAAGCCTCATGCTCACTCCCACTCGCTGGGCCATGGATTAGTGCAAAACTAGGGTTGAAGTACAGCCAGTAAGAACCGATTCAGCTGAAATGATTGTTAACAGTTGGCAAAACGACTGCACCGCTTGGTGACTGCTGCTCCATGAACTTCCATGTGCATCCTCCACCTACTTTTTAGCAGCCTGACCAACACCTCCTTACCTGGGAATTTTTAGATTTCCCCACAGTCTGGGAGGCAGGAAGTATCGCTGGAATAGCAGAAGGTTACTGCAGGCTGACCAGGGCTTTGCCCAGCAGCAAAGTGAGGGAGACTAAACTAACTGCCTCCTGCTTTCTCAGTCCATTGGCCCAAAGCCTCCTGGAAGCCAGAGAATGAGGGAATCTGGGATACTCAGTCTGTAGAGGCCAGCCTCCTGGGGGCACAGAACCAAGCAGACTACAGATGAGAATGAACCTAGTGGGGCAAATGGGATAGAAGCAGCATGGTCGGGGAATCTGCAGTTCTGCAGTTCTGGCACAGCTGAGTTTATGGACCTATGTTCATGTCTGATACAGGAACCCTAAATTAAGAGAAAGAAAGTGGAGGATTTGGGTGTCAACTCTTTCAAGAGTTTATGCTGTGGTTGTTTCCTCTTTTGATCTAGAGGTTTCTGAAATAACCCCTCTAGAATCTACGTGGATGCAGGGCCCTGAATATGCCTATCATTGTCCAGCTGTTGGAAAACATAAGCTCTTACCTCAAATTTACTAATAGTCACATTGTTGAAGTGGGGATATCTGCTGAAGAGTTGGACTTATGATAATAATCCTTGGAGTTAGACTGTGGGGCTGTTGGCTTTCTCTGGAAAGCTGAGGCATGGATATTTTTTTTTTTAGGAAGACCTTACTTTCTCCTGATGAATAAATAATGTGAATATGCTCTTACTCAGTTTTGTTCAAGAGACAAAATATCTAGTATTTATAAACATCTGTTAAATAGAAACATATAGATTCTTTGGTTAAGTCTTCTAGGAGGATGATGTAAGCATGATTATAACAGAGCAATATAAAAGCCTGAGTAACAAAGGGCAGCAATTTGAATGTTTTGCAATTCTGATAGAAATTTACTTTCACGAGAGTATCACAGGAAGCTGTGTATGATGGAGGAAACCAGACACTAGTGAAAAGTCATGTAAATGTGTAACACCCCTGAATGAACTCTTGTGTTATCACTGTACTTCCATTCAGCTCTATATAGTTGGTTAATGAATTGGGAAATTACATTATTTCCATGTGTGAGTTCTCTGGGCTGCTATAACAAAATCCCATAGACTGGGTGACTTAAACAACAGAAATATATTTTTTCATAGCTCCGGAAGGTATAGGTGTAGATACATCTGGTTTCTTCTGAGGCATCGCTCCTTGGCTTGCAGATGGCCATCTTCTTGCTGTGCCCTCACATGGTTGTCCCTCTGTCTATGTTGTTTGTGCCCCAATTTCCTTTTCTTTTAGTGACACTGGTTATATTGGATTAGGGCCCACCCTAACAACACATTTTAACTTAATGACCTTTTAAAGACCCTATCTCCAAATATCGTCACATTCTGAGTTAATGGGGTTACGGCCTCAACATATGAATTTGGAAGGGACACAATTCAGTCCTCAACACTCTATGAGGTCTCCTATCACTGATCTGTAACCCTCTTGATGTGGTGTATTTAAATATGTACTGCATGCAATATGTGTTGACACATTTTAGTTAGGTGTCTATTCAATATCCATTTATCTCTTCCCTTTCTTCAGACTACCAAGATGTTCCCTTAGGTATCCACCTGTTTATGGTGGTCAGCTAGCATATTCCATTCTCTTTGGCCAGTCACTGGGCAGTGCTGGGCATATGATCTATGCTAGCCCAGTTACCATAAATCTGTAGGCTTCTTTCTTTTACTGCGGCAGGTATTTTTTCCTCTGAATACAGACAAGAAAGCATGTAACCTTTGGAGTTGTTGGCAGCCATTTTGTGACCATGGAGGGGAGACAGGTCTAGGATGATGCTGTAGAAGGAGAGAGATCAAAAGGATCAAGACTCTTGCAGACCCCATTGATCCATTGAATCAAACCATTCTTAAAATTCACCCCACACCTGGACTTTCTTGTGATGTAAACCCATAAGTAACCTTTATTGTTCGTACCATATTCAGCTTATCTTTTTGCAGTTGAATGCATTCTGATACAAGCCAGTGATGTTTTGTGTTTTTCCATCTTCCGGAGATAACTTCCATCAAATCAGTCAATCTTTATTGTTCATCTACTATGTATATGCCAGTTACTTTACTAAGTGTAGGGGGGGTATTGCTGTATGCATTAGATAACTCTTGCTATCTTACCTTATAGTATACAGGAGACAGCCTTTCATTAAATAATCACACAAATAAATGTACAATTGTAACCTTTTTTGAGCACAATAAAAGACATATACCCAAGGTGATAAAGGACTATAAAAGGAGAGGTTCACTTAGTACTTTCTCCAGTTAAGGTTTCCATAAGAAGGGGACATTTACTCCAGAATTTGGAATAAAAGTATCAGTTAATTATATAACAGAAAGGAACAACATGGAAGAAGTGTCTGAATCAAAAGGAAGATGGTACAGCATTTAAGGAAAGAAATAAATGCCAGTGTAGGTGGCCCACACAGATGAAGGGGAAAGGTACGGCAAGGTGTTCTTTTAAAACAATACTTGCCACGGGATCTGAGGTCTGGGGCTTCTCTCATGCCATTTCACAACAAATTAGGTGCCATTAGTTCATGGTTTTCCTTACCTCAATGGTGAGACAACAGAAACTTCTCATTGTAAATTTTATGTGGAAAACAACTTGGTTATTTCTTTCTCCATTTTACCTGGAGATCTGGTGTAGTCAATATATGTCGGGGATCTGTGCGTGCATGGATGTTTGTGTGTATGTGTGTATATATATTTATAGATGTGTGTGTTTATGAATGTGTGCCTATTTTTGAATGTGTGTGCATATGTGTATTTATGAATGCCTGTGTGCCTGTATGCATATTTATGAACGTATGTGTATGTGTTGGATATGTGTATATATTTATGAATGTGTGTATGTGTGTGTATGTGTAGCAAAGGCACTAAGTAGAGGCTTGGCTCTGTCTGTGCCATGGGGCCAGGGCTAGGCAAACATATATAATTACTTTCAGAATCCATTATTACAAAGGGATTTTCCTCTAAGATTGTCAAAAGGTTATCTTAGGACAAATGGAACGTTTACCAAATTCTTTAAAGTTTATTGCAAACATCAGCATCAGTCCTTTCTGGCTCCTTTTCTCTGGACTCCCAAAAGAACATTTTAGGCCTGTCTATCTTTCTGCCAAGAGTCAAGTTCCAAGAGCAGAGAGAAGTCATGGTTTGAACAAAAAACAAACTCTGAACTGACCCTTTGAGTATGACACTTAATTTCTTAATTTCTTCTCTCAAAGAAATCAATTTATAAACTAAGTCTTCCTTAAAGAATGTATCTGCAATGTTTTCCTCCAGGTTAATTATGCATTAGGATGTCAGCAGCACAGTCTGATGGATGTAGCAAAATATTCAGTGAAAAAAACTACCTGAGAGGACAATATTAGGTAACACCTTTACAGATACTTTACACACCTCAAATTTAATAATGAGGTGGACATGTTTTGATAAAATATTTTCAGGTATTATATGCTATAAAGTAGAAGGAAATACAAGAAGCTATACTTTCTGTTAAGTATGTTATATTTGTGAGTCATCTAATATAGCTGTTATGTTTAGTTATATAGGTACATATGAAAATAGTGAAGGTACCAAAATATTGCAATATTGAGGACAGACAGAAATTAAACTTAGCAAATGGAAGGGATTTAGAAATCAGTATTATACTTGCTTGCAAAAGAAAGTCCCCCAAAGAGTGGCTTTCACACATACAAAGTCTAAGAATAGGCAATCCATGGTATTGGGAGGCTCCATATTGTTTTCAAGCGCCCATGCTCCTTTGATCTTCCTACCTTACCACATGTGGTGTGTGTGGCTTTCACCCTTACGGTCACAAGGTGGCTATTGCACTTCCACTCATCATGTCTCCCCATTTTCCAGGTAGGAAGACAGGAAAAATGTAAAAGAAAAATGAAAAGGTTTTTCTCCTCATTATCATTTGCATTTGTATTTTTTGGTGATCTCTTCCCCAAGGACTTTTATGTGGAACTTGTCATATGGCCTCCCCTAGCTGCAAGAGTGGCTGGGGAATCAAGTATTTTCCTTTCTAGGTTCAATAGTAGAGGAAAGTGAAGAATAGGGAGTTGATATAGTTGTTGAGTGAGCCAACATATAGGATCTGCCTCAATGGTAAATGAGCCTAGCACATAGTCTGTAAGTCTGAATTGGCAGAGGAAGAAAGCACAGCGTATATTATAGGGGACAGTAATGAAATCTTATTGGTTGAAATATAGGAAACACTAAAAGAGTAGTGAGGGAAAATACTACAGAGATGGTTGGGACCTCTACTAGGTTGAATAGTGTCCCCTCAAAATTCATGACCACCTAGAACCTCAGAATGTGACCTCAGAGTATGGCCCTGCTGACACTTTGATTTTGGACTTTGAGGATTTAGAACTGTGAGAGAATACATTTCTTTTGTTTTAAGGCATTCAGTTTATGGTACTTTGTTATGGCAGTCCTAGGAAACTAATACAGGGCCCTATTGTGAAGTTCATGGAATATCAGGTTTAGTATGTAGTCATTATACTGTCGACCAGTATCCCAAAAATGTTGTTAAGTGTCTTAGAAGATGTCAGAAGATGTTTTGCAGCAAATGATTTTGATGGACCAAGACATTTGAGAAGTACTTAATATCTTAGCTCTAACTTGGAAAGTCACATTGCGTTTTTGGAACATCAGAGCTTATGAAAAGTAGAGAAATTGACTTTACTCTGTTCACCCTGTATTTTCCATGTACATTTGATCACAGGTTACTTTTCTTTCCCTACCAAACAGCTTGTAATGTGTCCAAAAACATGGTGTTCTGAGGATGTTGGGTGAGAAATGCTAATTTAAAGAATGACAAGTCCCCAAAGGGGTGGCATGACCAGTGTTATATTTAGGAAAAGGAATCCTGCGGAAATGTGTAAGATAAAGTGGAGAAGAAAGGAGCAGGAGCCAAGGAGAGCATATCTGAGCAGGGTGGGTGGTGGTGATGAGAAAAAGATTAATGGTACAGAGAAAACCAAGTGAAAACACGTAGGTGTGACGACATTAGCTAGACACCTCTTTCCTATTTACAAAACAACTACAGCATTAAATAGTCCATTTTACATGTGAAATTTCTTTTGTGCAATTTTGGACTAGTGTTCACTATAGCCCTGTAGGAGTTTCATTATTGTGTTTATTTATTTATTTTGGTTTGTTTATTTTACCTGGATATTTGTAAAATATATTTTTCTATTTTACCTGAGTGTGATATTTCTGATTGCACATGCTCAAGAATTTAGCCAATGGTTTGGTCCCAAAAAGTATATGAAGGGCGTGAAAAAAAAAAAACAATCATGCAAGAGCAGATGAAAGAAAAGAGGATCTACAATGAAAATGTATTCTTAAGTTACTCAGATGGCATTTCTGACTGTGGGAAAGAAGGTGTCAACCTCTAAGGAACTCCCCCACCTCATCTCCCAGCCTAGAGTGAGCTAAGTCTACTTGACTCCTTACCTTCAAGAGAAGCCAGTAAGAATTTTTCTACTCATTGAACTTCCCGGAAGTGATTATTGTGTACCATCAATCTGCAATTGCAGAATTTAGATGAAATGTCCATCAAGAGGCCAGGGGAGCAAAAATGCCACATAGGGTGGGAAAATTTCTAGTTTTCCAGTGAGAGGTGGTGTTCATTTCTAAGCAAGGTCTGGTATCAGTATATTAGTTTAAAAGGTTTATCTAAAAACACCTGCCGTAAACTCATTTGTACTCTCTCTCTTACTTAGCATCTGTCTAAAGTTAATATCAGAATATTCTAGGCTGTGATGACAGGTAATTCTCTACAACTTTGTGCTGCCTCTGCACCAGATGATTCTATGCCCAGGTGCTTACCTCAGGTTGAGTGCTGTAGATTTGTTTTGTTTCTACTTGAGGGCAAACTGAATAAGAAATGGCTGCTGCATTTTAAATTGAGGTAACATTTAGAAATGATTTAAGAAACTTGATTAATGACAACACAGACTTTTAAGATTCAGTCATTAGGAGGCTTGTTTTTACCTTTTTCATGTTTGAAACAGGTTCTAAATAATATTCCATCAACCTGTTATAAAGCATTTATAAATGGCATTGCATAGAATTATTTAAATGTCTCTCGAACATGATAAAACACTTCTTATAATAAATTATTATGGAAAAGACAGTACTATTAATCATTCATTAAATGTTAATAACATTTGTCAATGTTTATTTCCCTTAAAGTGGCAAGAAAAATAGATATTTAATGTTGAAAAATATCAGCTGAAATAAGGATTTTGTTTTTTCTCCAGATTTGACTCAGATTTTCACCTTTAAAAAATTCTAGTTACTGACATTAGTGTAAATGAAAAGAATATGTTTGAATATTTTGTGACACCCAGTCTCTACAGTAAAGGACTCTTTACTGCAAGTAAGGAAAATACATAAGTAAGGAAAAAAATTAAAGTTGGATCATGCACTATAATTTTATCTATTTATCTATTTATTTTCATGCACTATAATTTTAAAACATCCTTTGTATTCCGTAACAAGGAAACAGTCTCTAAGTATTTATTCACATTCTTATTTAGTGTATTTAGGCCACCTTCTGGTGATGATCAGTTAAATTGGAAATACTCAAATTAATAGGTCCTGATAGCATCAAAAAAATTCAGTATTTTCATAAAGAATCACTGGCTGACATGGAGACACCAAAGTGTCTCTCCTTAGTAAATGGAGACATGGTGGTTTTTAAAAATTTTTTTAATGTTTATTATTAACTTTTGAGAGAGAGAGAGAGACAAGAGTACAGCAGGGGAGGGACAGAGAGAGAGGGAAACACAGAACCTGATGCAGGCTCCAGGCTGAGCTGTCCACACAGAGCCCAACGTGGGGCTCGAACTCACAAATCACAAGATCATGACCTGAGCTGAAGTCAGACACTTAACCGACTGAGCCACCTAGGGGCCCCAAGATAGGTTTTATATAATCAACACTCCGTTAGTTGGCTAGTCCCAATATACCAGAATGGGTGTTAAATAAAATTAGGACTTCGACTTTTGAGGGGATGGGGAATACTGTATTATGAAACCATATCTGATATGGTAGTGGATCTATTGTATGCTATGTTGGAGTATGACAGTGTATTCTGATAAGGTTTTCCTGCGCAGTCCTCCTTTAAGAGAGTGGGTCTTACTTGTATCAATGCTTGAGAAGAGTTAAGGTCTTAGACTAGAAAGTAGAACCTGGAAGAAAAGTCAAATTTGGGCCAGATTGAATAAAAGAGCCTCATTTTGAACTTTGCTTTGTTGAGTTTAGACCTTCAGGAATCTGGAATTATATATGGGCTCCTCGTCATGACAGGTATTAGAGTTTTTACTTCATGGAAATATGTTATGAGTTTCACAGAGAGGCTCTTTTTGTGGAAATCCTCAAACTGAAAACAGGCAAACTGCACCTTATAAATCAAATGATCAAAGTTCATATTTTCCTTTTTGTTTACTTCCCTTTAATTATCCTAAAACACAGGTCTTTTAAAGCCCTGTTCAGTGGAAAAATCAAGGGGTTCCAACGACCCCCTTTGTGAAAGTAGGCATTGGGATTCCTGAATCGACTTCATCTGGAACAGCTCCATGTTAATTGCATTTTTAAAAAATGTCAAACTGAGGGGTGCCTGGGTGGCCCAGTCGGTTAGGCGTCTGACCTCAGCTCAGGTCATGATCTCCTCGTCCATGAGTTCGATCCCCGCATCGGGCTCTGTGCTGACAGCTCAGAGCCTGGAGCCTGTTTCAGATTCTGGGTCTCCCTCTCTCTCTGCCCCTCCCCTGCTCATGCTCTCTCTCTCTCTGTCTCTCAAAAATAAATAAACATTCAAAAAATTTTAAAAAATTTAGATGCTGGCGAGGATGTGGAGAAACGGGTACCGTCCTACACTGTTGGTGGGAATGTAAACCGGTACAGCCGCTCTGGAAAACAGTGTGGAGGTTCCTCAAAAAACTATCAATAAAACTCCCGTATGACCCAGCCATAGCACTGCTGGGGATTTACCCAAGGGATACAGAAGTGCTGATGCATAGGGGCACTTGTACCCCAATGTTCGTAGCGGCACTTTCAACAATAGCCAAATCATGGAAAGAGCCTAAATGTCCATCA
>CM053579.1:78925920-78980114 GCA_028646485.1 Cryptoprocta ferox | reverse complement strand
CTATATAAAACGTTTATATATATATATATATATATAGTTTACTGAGGATCTGAAACATTTTTCATAAAGAACCTTAGGAAAAAAATTTTATATGATATAGATAGGATAGGCAGTGTTATTTCATGGAAATATACTAAGTTGAGGATGCAATAAAATAGAAAGAGCTTTCCTTATGTCATGCTACCTCCCTGTAAAGGAATAAACATGAATCTTACCTTGCAACAATAATGGTGCAACACTTAAAGGTTTTACACCATTCCCGAGCTCTTCCTTATCTTAATCCCAAGTTCTCCACCTGTGCACACACGCGCGCGTGCACACACACACACACACCTTGTCATGAATAGTGATGTTTAATTAATTATGCACATAATTTCCAATAGCTAATTGTGGATTAGCTTACTAATGTCAGTGGGGGGGCTTCATATGTGCTTAGTACTGGCCTGCTTCTTCTGGGAAGGTAACAAGAAGATTTTGAGCCCCATTGCTGAGGTCCCACAAGCCATTTAAAAATACTGAAGTAATGTTCACTTGGAAATCTCTCATTATAAGTCTCTTTCCGCCCCGCACCTCCCCCCCACCCGCCACACACACACACACACACACACACACAAACACACACATAGTTTGTCAGTTAATTGCCTGTGGCAAAAGTTAATGTTCTAATAAACTAGGTATTAACTGATGTAATGAGTGGTATCATGTGGGTTATTGCCATTATAAACCATACTTAACAGTTTAGAAAATCAATAACATATTAAACAAAGGTTAGTGCTTCTGGAAGAGTTCCTTGGCAAACAGTTGTTTTCTGACAGATTGTGACTGATTCTTCTGCTTCTTGGAAGGTAGACGTGTTCTGCTGCCTTCATAACTATTAACAGCTTGTGTCTATGGAAAAATCATATACACGCACAAACACAGACACCAATGAACCAGAGAACCATGTCTCAGCTCCCATCAATGGAGCTATTCATTTATAGATCTACAGATTAGGGAGGAGGCAGAGAAAGAGAGGGCAGCTAAAATCCAGACCTGATGCTCATTTCCTTTGCTTTCCCCACACACAGTCCCATTTACCGACAAAGGATAATTAAACAAAAAGCAGGGAGTAGGGTGACATATCAGGTGGTTTTCGTTAAATGTGAGTTTGCTGTGCCCAGCAGTCAGGCATGGTGCTGATGTGGTGAAAGTACTCTTCGTGCTGTGCTAGTTACTTAACATCGCTGCTTATTGTAAATGTCATCTTAAAGCAGCCACTTAGAGAAATGCAGATTCACAGGAGACTTAGTGACAACTAAGTGACAACAGTTCCCAAGGCAAGATGGTCTGTGTTATGTCATAAATATTCCTCTACGTGTGCTTCTGGGGAATCAAGTCAGAGAAGAATCGGGAAATATTTGTAAGGACAAGAAATGAAAATAGCATCATGCTGACTAATCATCCTTGAAGGAAAGAGTTCATAGCCTATATTAAAGGTGTGCCTTTATATAGGTGTCAGTGGAACCCCTCACACCACACTCCAAGTCCCTTCGATAGGCATATCTCTACAAGTTTTATCCTTTATGCGTAAGACCTCATTTCCTGTTGACTTTCCCCTCTTCCCTACTCTGTGTTCTATGGCAAAAAGTTATTAACATGAACACATGTCTTATGAATGTACCACAGGGGCAAAGTTACTGTAAATTATTTGTGAAAGGATCAAGGAGATATAGTGTAATGTAGAATGAAGAACTTTCCACTGGGAAACAGGACATCTGTGTTCCTCTTCTGAGCTTGTGATGAACTACTGGGTAATCATGAGGAAGTGACCATCCCTGGATGTAAAGTTTCTCACATGTACAAGAAAGGATTGGATGAGATCTTACCTAGGCCCCTTCTGGTGTACCATTATGTTCTGGTGGTTACTGCACAATGTCTATGTGTAGTCACTACGCTAAGCACTTTCCCATTTCCTTTGATCTTCACAACACCCCTGTGAGGTATGGTATGTGTCATCACCCCCATTTCACTGCTGGAGATCCACGGCTTGAAGAATGAAGAACACAGACACATAGACACAACCTGTAAGTGGCTTAGCTGGTTCTCTGAATCCTAATATCTATGCTGTGTTCCACACCTGGACCAAAATGTCATTAATGGGAAAAACTAAACTTTGTCATCAAAGCTGCCCCGCTAGGATCCTGGATTTAAGATCTAGTACCCGAGCGGTGAGCAAACTATGTTAATACATTGAGGTGTTTAAGTCCCAATGGATTAAAAGCTACTTCCCTAAGCTACCAGACCTTTTCCTTGTTATTTCCCTAGACATCTCTCTCCCCTCACTACCCAATGATCCATTCAGCAACTAGGGGGGCATGCCTACTAGAAGTGCTTTCCAGGACCCTCTTATGTATTTAGGACCTGTCTCCACTTTGCCTGGACACTCCACTGAAATACTGGTTGTGAAGTACTTTAAATACTGCCCCTGAAATTACTATCATAGCCACTTTTGCTTCCTTTTACCTGTAGGCCCAGACATGATAAGTTGACTTTTGCCCTCAGAAGATGTTTTTCAAAGCTCCTGCTTGAAAGTGAATGTTGATTTAGAGTTGAGGTTAATTTGGTTGAGTTGTTACAAATATGCTTCTCAAGTCCTTTGCCTGGATTCTGTCTCCAATTACTGTAATCCTGTCTGGGAATCTGGTTCTCAGTTACCCCTACCTATCTCTGAGCTCCTAATAGGACACTGTTTTCAGCTTTGCCTGCTTTATGTCTGGGTGTATCTTCAGTACATGCCTGACATTTCTTTTTCTGATTACTAGGTTTCTAGATCTATTCTTTGTTTTTAATTGCTTTGTGGCCTTATCCCACACCTCCCCTCATCTTCAGTAAAATTCATTCCCTCTGGTGGATTTGGCTGGTTTGAGGCCCCCGACTTCTGGTCCACCTGAGATTATAGGCCAATGGGGAGTTGTTACCCACAGATGGATTTGTCCAAGTGAGAGGTTTTCTCAATGTTCCTTTTGAAACTTGAGGATATAAAAGTGTGACATTCATGGGATGTTTTCCAGTCTTACTAAGGTTACCCTCTACATTAAAAGTAACAAAGTTATTTCCTTTGCTGCTCTGTTAAAAAAAATCCATTTCTTACCACTCTCCACCATCCTGTGTATTTTACTTATTTATCTTGTTTATTTTCTATCTTCAGAGAGGGTAAGCCCTGGTAAGGGATTTTTTTTTGTCTTGTCCATGAATATATCTCAAGTACTTGAAACAAGGTCTAAGATAAGTGGGTCCTTGGAAAATATTTTCTAAATGAGTAAGTGAATGAATGAATGGAACCTGACCCTAATGTCTTGCTGTCTTTAACAAATGAGTTACAAAAGTTATTTCTTAGTAGCTTTAAAATGAAGTGAATGAAAAAGAAATAAATCACTGTACCAAAGTAGACAATAATTTGGCAATAAAGTTATGCCCTACAGTAGCCAGTATTGTGCTTGGTCCGAAGAGTGCTGGAGAACAGGTCTGTTTGACTGAGTGGGCAAATGGTGTCCGCTGAGTCAGAGGGGGGCGAGAAGCCAGAATAGCTATTGTCCTAATTACTCAGCCAGCAAACCTCACGGAACTGGCTTGTAAATAACATACTCATCAGCTTCACAGAGCTTTCTGCACAGATGATTTCATCTGAATTTGATCTCCCAATCCCCCTTTCTAGTAGGTTTATGCGGATGTTTTCTGGCATGTGTGCCTGCTATATGAATCTAATGTACCCCAGGAAGATGCTCACCACACAGGCAATGGCAGATAGAGTTTAGGTTCACCCCACCCACTGCCATGACAGAAACTGATCACTGTGAAGGCAGTTTAATGGAAACAATTTTATTTTGTATTTCTAGAATGGTCTTTGAATTATTTTTACTGATCTTAAACTACCACAGAAGTTCTCCATGTAAGTAGGCTTGAGTAAAAGACAGATGTACACTACCAGCTAAACTCACAAAAGCCAATAACAAGCATTTGCCAGAGTTATTTCTGGTATAAAGGGATATTGTTTCAATATTGTGAACACTTATAAACAAACCCTTTCTAGGATGCTGATCAGTACCAACCAACTCTGCCTCTACTTCAGGAAACTTCTCCCATAGCCTCTGCTGCCTTGTTAGGCAGGTTTTGCAACCTAAACTCATGTCCAGCCTATGGTGAGGTAGTCAGGAGAGGGTAACTGACTGAAGACTCATTAATTCTTGGACAGCCTTATAGCTGTGTGATTTGAAAGGAAAGCTATGCCAACCTGATTTTCTTTCTTAGGAATGTGAACAAAGAGAGTTAGAAATTATTTATGGGGGAGTCTGGATGGCTCAGTCAGTAAAGCAACTGACTCTTGATTTTGGCTCAAGTCATGACCTCACAGTGCGTGGGTTTGAGCTGGCTTTGCACTGGCAGTGCAGAGCCTGCTTGGAATTCTCTCTCTAGCTCTCTCTCTCTCTCTCTGCCCCTTCCCAGCTTGTGTTCATTCTCTCTCTCTCTCAATCTCTCTCTCTCTCTCCCAAAATAAATAAATAAACTTAAAAAAAGAAATAGTTTATGAATCAGAACTAGAGGCAGAAGCTGAAGGGATGAGGTAAGAATATAAAAAACTAACATTTACTGGGTCCCTACAATGTGCCTGATGCTGTCTAGCACATTACATGGGCTATCTTTTACATCCCATAATAAGCTCCATGACCTAGGCACTCTTCTTAATTTGCAGGAAGGTAAGTTACTTGACCATATAATAATAACTGGTGGGGCCATGATTCAACCCAAGGTCTATGTGATTCCAGAGCCTCTTCTTTTTTTTTCAAATTTTTATTTAAATTGTAGTTAATGTATAGTGTCATATTGGTTTCAGGAGTAGAATTTAGTGATTCATCACTCATATAACACCCAGTGCTCATCATAACAAGTGTCCTCCTTAATACTCATCACCCATTTAGACCATGTGCCTCCACCCACCTCCCCCATTAACCCTCAGTTTGTTCTCTATCATTAAGAGTCTGTTATGGTTTGTTTTCCTCTCTTTTTTTCCTTCCCATATATTCATCTGTTTTGTTTCTTTTTGTTGTTGTTGTTTATTTATTTATTTTGAGAGAGAGAGAGACAGTGAGTGGGAGACGGACAGAGATGGAGAGAGAGAGAGAATCTCAAGCAGGCTCCATGCTGTCAGCACCGAGCCAGACTCAGGGCTCTATCTCATGAACCGTGAGATCATGACCTAAGCAGAAATCAAGAGCCAGACACTTAACTGAGCCACCCAGGCGCTCCTCATTTGTTTTGTTTCTTAAATTCCACATATGAGTGAAATCATATGGTGTTTGTCTTTCTCTGGCTGGTTTACAGAGCCTCTTCTAATCACTGCATGACACTGACTACAGAGGAGAGTGAATCTGGTAAAGGTTACGTTAAAATTGAGACGGAGGAAAACCCATGAGTAAACAGAGAATACCAGTTGTTTGAAAAGAGGAAATGGAATGGAAGAAACCAAAGAGAAGCAAGGATAGCTTGTGGAAAAACACATTTCCCAGGAGAAAGAAAAGAGAAGTAATCTCAAGAACTGCCTTGGTTTAGTATGGCATTCTGCTGTCAGGTCCAATTTCAAACCACCTGTATCCCTCCCTGCATATTACTTGAAAAATTCTCTATCCTTTGCCAATAAAAGAATCTTTATAGATACTAATTAATACCATAAAAGTCCATTTTGGAGGGAGAACAAACACAATCATAGCATGTATGCTACAAGTATCCAGTTCTTTCCTCCTGTTTCTATGCTTAGCTGCCAACCTATCTCTCCGGGGGAGACTGGCATGGGGTTGGGCCTCCGAAATCCAGGTCCAGGATGACCTGATGCTCATTTCTTGTTTTAGCATCTCCTTACCAGATGGGCCATTGACGCTTAGCAAGACTATAGCCCCAACAAAGCATCTAGAACCCAGTGCCACCTTCTCTTTCTTGTTATGCCAGAGGACTTCCTTCAGAGCTTTATTCTGATGACTCAAGCATTTCTTAGAAAATCAGTTTTGAGATGGTCCCAAGACTACAGAAAAGCACAATTCTGTTCATTAGAATGCCTAAACTTCCAGGACGCCTGGGTGGCTCAGTTGATTAAGCGTCCAACTCTTGGTTTTAGCTCAGGTCATGATCTTACGATTTTGTGGGTTTGAGCCCCTCATCAGGCTCTGTGCTGGCAGCACAGAGCCTGCTTGGGATTCTCTCTCTCCCTCTCTCTGTCCTCCCCCCACTGGCACTCTCCCTGTCTCTCTCTCTAAAAAAAAAAAAAAAAAAAAAAGAAGAATGCCTAAATTCCCTGACCTAGCAAGAGAAATAAATCACATATGAATCTGTACCATGCCCTTCTGTTGGGAAGCATTGATCATAGGAGTTGTACAACTGTGGATGTGTGTTTCCTCACGGTGTGTTACCCAGGCAATATGGGTATCAACTACTCCTTTGAGCATCCACTGCTGGACCCTAGGATGTGAGGTACCCTAAAAGGTTTTGGCTGAACTCCTAGCACCCATGAATGTAAAAACCTTTTCTACTCATAATATTCTCATCAAGAGTGACTCTCGTCTCTTAGCCTGGGGTTGTCTCTAGGAATTTGTTTTCTTCATCTTTGGATTCCTTCACTTAGTTCTTTGCCTTCACTTTATTCTTTCAACAAGACTGGGTTAAGTTTCAAATTCATCATTTGGAGCACCTAGGAATCCTGTTCTTTTGAAAATTGTAAATGAACAAATTTCCTATGAAGGAAAGACCAGAATGACCTAGTCAATGATTGAATTGATTTTTTCCATTTTACAAGGTCCCAGTAACCTCACATTGATTAAATGGCAATCTACTTAGTTTTCAGAATGTGCTATGATAAATTAGATATCTAAATGTCAGATGAAACGAGGGCTTTCTGAAATTTCCTGATATGCTCCGTGGGCTTGTGTGTATGTATCTAGAGAGTATATGCAGGCCAGCTTTTCATAAAAAAGAACAAAACTGAGATGTTTTCCTACATTGCTTAGATTATGAATGGGTTGATCAACACAACCTCACTGTCCAATCCGTCAAAAGGCATTATTTTTAATTAAAGTAATGAATAATCACAAGATTACAGGACACGGTTGAATTTTGAAATATATATTATATAAACAAAACCTGTTTTGTGGGTTTAAAGAATAGAACATTTGTGTGCTGTATTCATTATCTATCTTGACTATATATTCCTTTTATTTTATTTTTTAGAGTCAGATTTATTGAGGTATAATTTAGACATATTAGAATTCACCATTTTTGGGTGCACAGTTTAATGAATTTTGACAAATATAAACAGACATGTACCATAATCATAATATAGAGCATTTCCCAAAAGTTCTTCATGGCCCTTTGTAGTCAGTCCCCTCCTGAATTCCCAGCACTGATCTGATTTCTGTTCCTATAGTTTTGCCTTTTCCAGAATGATGTCCTGTAATAGAATCACACAGTATGTTAGCCTTTAGTTCCTGGAGTTCTTCACTTAGCATAAGGCATTTGAAATTCTTTCATATTGTTGCCTCTACCAGGAGCTTGCTTCTTTTTAATGCTGAGTAGTGTTCCATTATCTGGTGTATTGTAATTAGTTTATTCATTTACTAGTGGAAAGACGTTTAGGTTATTTCCATTTTGGGCTTTTACAAACAAAACTGTTAGGAACATTCGTGTGTAAATCTTTGTGTGAACATTTTATTTCTTTTGGGAAAATACCTAAGTGTGGGTATTCATTTTATTTTCAAATGAATACACACACATATTAAATAATATATGAAAGCTATATGTATGAAAGAACCCAGAATACTAAGTAAATTTTATTCTTGCCAATGAGACAAATCTATTCATTAGCTGGGGAAGCCTAGTTGTTACATGAACTAAGTTTTTCATTTGGTCAAGACTAGCATATATTTAATGTTTGATACTCTGCTCCTTTCCAAAACTTCCAGAGAGATAATTCAGAAATTTCAATGGCATCTAAACTTTTTGAATTTAACATTTTGGTTTTGTTTTTCTATTTTAGACAAGGTGAAATATGTGTTGCCTATACCAGTAGCTTGCTCTTTTTCAAGGATTTTGAATTTGAACTTTGAATTTCAAGATTTTGAAAACCTTTGTAAAATAATTTTCAAATTTTTTCTATAGAGCAATAAAAAATGAACCATTTTTCTTTACTATAAGCAAAACTCTTTAAGATAAAATGTGTTCATAGAGTAAAAAGTATACATTTAGTTTAATTATCCTTTGATACAGGGTTGAAAAACAATATGGAGTGGTAAGAAGTTTGAATAAGTACAGTAGATCATTTTAAAGTGTCTCTCCACCTTACGGTGATTCTTCCTAATCTAGAAATCAACATATCCTTGAATCCACAGGGTGAGTCTCTCTCTAGCCCTCATAGTAGTTCATGATTTTACCCTTCTGCCTGTAGCGTTTGGACCAGGATGGACATGCAGACCTGTCTAGGCCAGTCAAATGCTCTTCCACAAAATCTGGACTGGGGCTAAACTAAGACTTTTTCTCTGTGCCTGAGTCATTGATGTTCAGGGCCTGTGAAACAGCTGTTTTTCCACCATTTAACTGAGAAGCAGAGCATGCTCATATACAAGGAGGAATGAAGCAGATGTGCAGAGGAAACAAGAAGTGAGATGAATGCTCCCAGTGACTATCTCAGCCTTGCTTCCAATCTGTAGTTTCCATGGTTCCTGAGGCTCAGAACCCAGTCTCTTTTCTGGTGATCTGTGAAACACTTAAAAAGCAAAATTTTGGTTTAACTGAGCTTGATATGGTTTCTGTCACTTGACTTCAAAGAGTTTTTAAGCACTAGAATTGGGAGCCTTCCACTACTCTCCTGCTAACTAGTTATGGGATCAGGTTAAATACTCAAATTCTCTGGGCTCTGGTGTTTTCTGGGCCTGGTAGATAAGAACACAAGATTTGGAGTTAGTCAAAAGTGGCTTCAGATGTGGATTTTACCACTTTTCATTTCTGTGAGTGCAAGAAAGCTTAACTCTTTAGAACTCAGTTTCAGTTTCCTCTAAGGAAAGAAAGATAATATAACTTAGAGTTTCAAGAGAAAATATTTATTAAGCAAGCAAGATCATTCCTATTGTTTACTAAGCATTCGAAGATGGAGACAATTATTATTATTTATAATTCTGTAATCTTTCCTTCTCTCTTTCTTCGCTCCTCTTTTTTCTTTCTTCTATAAATATTTCATTTTTCCATGCACTAAGTCTGCTATTGAGAATGCTACATATCAATAAATGTTTAATACACCTTCCCCTAAAGAACTGGCATTCTCCCTGGGAAGACGGACTCATAGAGTCATGACGTCCCTTTCCAGGGCAATAACAGATGTGTGTACCAGAGGGCACTGACCCAGTGGGCAAGCTGAGGAGAGATGCAGCTAGAGTCCAAATCACCCTTTTGGAGCTTTATTGCCAGAAATCTAGAGGTGGCACATAAAGGGTGTAGGCAACAGCATTTTCTGACTTGAAAAACCCACAGGGTAAGCTCTTTATGAAGTGCTTCTTGAAATTTGGTGATGTCAACTTAGGTCCCGAGGTCAGATAGAGTCTCATGGTGTCATGCTCCTGGGGAGGAGGATTCTGGGTGGTGGGCTGGCTGCTAAGGTTGCTGACCTAGTCCTAAAAATGACAAAAGGTTACCATCTGGTCAGCAGGCAAATGGCCAAATGGTCTCTAATGGGCTTCCCCTAGCATCCTGGAAAATTCACTTGATCTTTGTTCCTTCAAGGGCAAATGTTTTCTTAACTTATAACCTGAGGCCTGTCTTCCAGCGACTAGTGCCTGCGCCTGTTGCGCAGTCTCAGAGAGCTCTGAGCCAGCATTCAAACAGAACAGCAATGCAAGTTAAACGAAGATCGTCTCTCCTAAAAGACTCCCTCTGAACCAAACTGTTTCATTCCCTTACCCAAGTCGGAATCAGTGTTGCAGTTTGGTGGTCTTTTAAATAAAAGTAAATTACTTTTTTTGGTCTCTTCTAAGTCAAAAGTATCTTGACATATGTATCTGCTTTCTTCCAAACATGCTGATGCTGCTGCAGATTTAGGTATTCATGAAGACAAACAGGCTCGTCCACATGGGTTGTGGTGAGTATGTCTGTTTGTCCAGTTGCTTGTAGCAGCTGAGCATCTGTGGTGCCCACTTAGTCTGCCCAGAGTGACTGCAACTCTTGTGTTCTCTCTATAACCTGCCTGACAGAGCTCTCTGCAGAATGGCCCTGGGGTGGTTCTGTGGGTGGTGGCAGGTACTCAAGGGAAAGGACTATGTCTTCCATGTAAGAAATCTGTTTCCTGAGGGGTGCCTAGGTGGCTCAGTTGGTTAAGCTTCTGACTCTTGACTTCGGCTTAGGTCATGATATCACGGTTTGTGAGTATGAGCCCTGTGTGGGGCTCTGCACTGACAGTGCAGAGCCTACTTGGGATCCTCTCTCTCTTTCCCTCTCTCACTGCCCCTCCCCTGCTAGCAGTCTCTCTCTCTCTCTCTGTCTCTCAAATAAATAAACTTTAAAAATGTTTAAAAACTAAAACAAGAAATCTGTTTCCTGAGAGCACCTTGCAGATGATTCTGCATCTGTGCTGCTCAGTGAATATTGACTTTGCAGAAATTCTTCAGGGTAAACTGGTGATACCGAGTTGGCAGCCTCTGCAGCCTGTTTTTCTTCTTGAGGTCCTAAAGGGGAAATTGAACTTCATTGAAATTGGTGTTCATTCTTCACCATTCTGAGTATGTCCCTGAATTGTTTCAGTGTCCTCAATTCGGATGGAAAAGTGGATGGCTGAGTGTTGGTGATTGTTAGGGTTTTATCACTTTGAGAGATCCTGGCATCTCTGTTGGGCTTTGGAAGCTACATGTTCTTTGTGAAGCCCAGCTTCATAGTATTCTCTGGCTGCTTTTATATTAAGTATAGTTCAGGGAAAGATCTGTTTTCCTTCTGTGGTAGAGCTGACTCTACCAGTTCTGAGTCAAGTGATTCCTCTGAAAAGTATGATTGAGTAAATCCTTGTGTTTTTTTGTTGTTGTTGTTGTTGTTGTGGAGGCTGTTTTATTGGAAGGTTATCAAAATCTACTGAAAATGGTGGAAGCCATCCAACATTGGACAATTCAGCAAAGGTTTTAGTCAGAAAGACTGTCCCTGTCCATTGTATAGACCCTCTCAAAGTCTACTGAGACCACCTCAACCTCTGTTATATAAAGAAAAATTGTCCACTACGCACTGTTGTCAAGATATATAAATCAAGCCATAAACAGACATTGAAGCCAAAATTCTGATACCAAACTAAGTCAATTCAAGTTTATTTACTCATTCTTCACTTAGCCTTTTCATTTGAATTCTATGAAGAATGTTCGGACATATTAATTACAGGTTAAGATAGTAGCATGTTTTGCACATTTCCTTTCATGTCAAACAAATACCATGCCAAGGAAGGAAATATTCTCATCTTTAATTGATGGTTGTCATCAATAATACTATAAATCTATCACTTTCTACAAAGTGTTCCAATATGTATTACCTCACTTGATCTTCACAACGTTACAAGCAATAAGTTCTATGGGAATTTAATTTTATGTGGTGGTTTCAGTTTCAGGGAGGCTTCAAAAGAAAGGTGGAATTTGACTTGACCCTTGTGGGAGAGGGAGTGAGATTTGCATGAGTGCTTCTCCATGAACAGATTGCAATCTGTCTACCTCTGAGGGGTGTAGCCTCCCTTATAACACTGTTGACACCAATGCAGGTGCACAGACCATCCTTTCTCTTCGTGCCCTTTCACACTTTCTCATTATGGATGTGCCATGGCCTTTCCACTTACTACTATAACCTCTGCCTCCTGGGCCTCCCTCCATATGGGACTAAGGCAGAGGGTTATGTAGAGGCACTTCCTAGCCTGGGATTCCAGAGACTTAAATTCTAACCCTAATTTGGCAATAGCTGTATGTTGTTTGACTAATTTCATCTGTTAAAAAACAAGGAGAGTGGCTCGCAGGATCGTCCTTTAGGTGATTTCTTTAGTATGGGGCTCTTTACAAAGGAATGGACAGGATTAGGGAAGCCCACGGGAATTATTGAGGCACCCAGGGACCCACTACAACCGAAGCCTTTACTACATCAGAAGGAGAAAGGTGTTTTGGCAAGTGGTTGAGAGAGGGAGTTGCAGGAAGGGTTGCTAGCAGAAGCTGTAGCTATAGAGGGGTACAGCCACTGCCAGAGCTGCCCTAGCCAGGAAAAGGAACAGAGACAAATTCCATGACCTTGCTCTCTTCCTGCCCTCCAAGCTCCTGCTGGTGCCTCCCATTGACCAAACCCAACAGAAGCCAGCATGCAGAGGAAGCCAGGCAGTGTACATTGCAGGGCTCAGCCTCCCTGAGCACTGAGAAGAATGAGTATGGCTTTCAGTGGGTCTAAGAGCAGATGGAACATATGTCCTGGAGACCCCAAATCATGATTCATTTGTTCTTTTTGAGGTGGTAAGTGCTAGCTGCCATTATTTTGGTTTGATTGTTTATTCATTTAAACAGCCTTCATTTCCATCTCTATTTCTAAACGCTCTCTGGTAATTTGCTAATAGAGTATCCATTGAACAAATCAGCCAGTTTCTCCATGATTGCTGAAAACATTCATTTTTGATGACCGGTTGAAGTTTACAAATTCCAAAATAGAAACCAGTACCACAGTTTCTTGCAGAACGAAAAATTTTATCGGTAAAATAGCTTTGGTAGCCCTCTTAAGGTAGGTGATATTAGAATAATTACAACTTGGGCAACACGCGTTTAGTGTTGATGAACTTATAATGGGGAAAACATTAAAGCATTTGGAACTTTACAACTAGCATTATTCTATTTAACATTGCAAATGAAAGCATGAGGAATGAAAAATTCCTAGTCTTATTCTTTATAAGAATCAACATGTGTTTATATACTGGTGTGTGTGTGTGTGTTTGTGTGTGTGTGTGTGTGTGTGTGTGTGTGTGTCTATCTGTCCTTTGACTAATGGCTTTTTTTTCCAAATAGACAAAACATAATCAAACGCTTATGAAGCAAAATACCATATTATACAACGGCATAGTTTTTCCTTTGATTATATTGAACTAATGGAGTTTCTTCATAAGTATGATGAAAGATTTTTTGTATCTAACTTATGAAACCACTCACTCTGATTTTCTACTTTGTTACTACCCCAATAATCTATTGGCATGCCCCGCTCTCTAAAGTTTAGGACCAAAATGTAGAAGGGAACAATGTGTCTGCAATACCATATGAGATCTAATTTTAGGACTGATGTTCAATAAACCTGAGAGTAAATATTAAGTGAAAAAAGCATCTTATCTTTAAACTCCAGGTTTAGGATCTGTGCTCTTTTATTTCATTCAATTAATGTATGAAATACAAGTTTGTTTTATAACACTGTAACACCATACATTTCAACAAGCATTAAAATGCATTGCGTCTTTAAGCCTGTGTTTTAAAAATTTAACAAATAACATTAGGTGGTTCCTAAGGGATCTGCATGGTATATAATAGGACAAGTGGTTCTATCTATAGTCCGAGATGAGGACACAATTGACATTTCGAGTTTCACATGGTTTCCCCAAAGAATGTCATGCTGTGAAGAGCAGCAGGGTTGCCGAACTGAAAGGCAGGGAATCAAGAGAAGTACACAGTCCATAAATATGAACTTGGGAATGCTGTATGGCCAGAACTGTGTGAAGTGAAGAAAAACAGGGTCATGTCACGAAGTCTTGGTAGAGAATGGGATTGGAAGGATCAACCTCCCATTCTATTCCTCACTCCTCTCGGGAGACTGTGTCTGCCTCAAGATGCTATGATTTCAGACCTCATGCAAGAGGTATGTGGGGGAGTCCAGGATGTACATGTCTATGAATAACTAGTCAGTAAAAACAGAAGAGAAAAGAGCAGATATTTTCTACTCAGGTCCTTGGTGCTCATGATTCAGTGGGCTGCTAAAATCTTGTTTAATCCCGTTGTAGTCAAAGTAGTAGGCAATCAGTGGCCTATAGGGTATCATCTGGATGGACCTAGTACAAATGTCCCTGTTCCTAAATACCTTCAACAGCCCACTCCCACCCATTCCCACTACTTATTACCCCTCTCCTCCTACCTTGATAAAGTCCCATATTCAGACCTCCCTGAAGGAAGAACTCTAAAGAACCTTATAACATGTAAAGCTGTTAGTTCCCATGGGGTTATGGAACAGCAACCATTCAAATTTGGAGCATAGATGAGTTCACTGATTACTGAGACACTTAACTAGCGTGGTATGGAGAGAAGAAAGAAAGCAGTCAGTCAGAATGGGAAGGCAGGATATTTTACCCCAGCCTCAGGGTGGCTGGGAGATGAAGGCATTTAACCCTCAACGGTTGTGTGGGTTGTGGAGACACCGGATAGAGAGGGCCTTTGACAGGATCAGTCTCCTTGAAACCCCATTGGGCCCAGTTCTTCCCTCGTGATGTAACTAATAGGAACACAGTCCAGATGGGGTCTGTCTGAAACACATCCAGGGAAAGGCAAACATGCCCTGTTCAAGCTCATCTCTGAGTCAGTCACCTGTATGGGTTCCTTAGCCCTGTGCTCTTTAATGTCCCTTGATTCTGCTTCACTCGTGTTCTTTTGTGATAAGAGTCTTCCCTCTCCTTTCAGGAAATTTTTGGGGATGAACAAACAGGAGGCCTGTAAGGGTCCCTCAAGCTCATGTGCTTTAGTGTCATAGCCTGTGGCTTATGTAGAGCAACCACGTGGGACTTGAGCACCCTGCTCCCCAAATGGCAGGTGCTTGTCTAAGATTCCACTGCACGATAAAGTTAGGAAGCAAAGCAAAATGTGAGAGAATTGTCCTTACCTGGGATGTTTTCTGTGTCTGTGTATCTGAAGGGAAAAAGATCTTTGAAGTTCATATATATAACTAGACAGTGTCTTTTTGGGTTGTAATGTGCCCTGTAACCATTTGTTTTGATTCTTCTTTGGTAGAGCAAAAAAAAAAATTTCACTGTTAATATCATATTTTTGAAAAAGTAACCTATTAAAATTAAAGAAGTAAGAATGAACTAATTATTTCATGGAAGTTGCTCAGTGTTGGCATACTGCTCTGCACATCCCTGTTATGGTCTTATGAAATACAAAGTTGTAGAATTGCTTGAGTTGATATTGGTAATCTGTTTATTTATAACTATGATTTATAAATGCCAACCTTCACCTGATTTTAAATGCAATTTCTTTTTCTGCTTATTTATATACACAATTCTTGAGGTAACCTACTTATAAATCAAAAGCTACAAATCTCTAATTTAGTGTCTGGATTTACATATCCCTGACTCTTCATTAACTTCTTGATTTATAAACAATGGACCAAAAGTCTCAGTTGATACATGCAAAAATCTTCTGCTAGATATATGCACTGTCACCAAGAGCCCGGCTATAAATCATTGTCGTGTTTGCAAATGTTCCCATTAGTTAGTGCTTTGGATGTCTGATTTGAAACCACCTTCTCTCTTTACTATTTAATTCTGACTTATCTTTTTAATATATGGCACATTCTGATAATTTGTTACTATGAAGTGCTGATTTATAAGGGCACTATAATAAATTTTATAACATAAATTTTAAAGGTTTTGAATTAGGTATACCAGCTTTTTGAAAGCTTTATGGCGAAAAAACAATTCTCAGAAGCAAGAAGTAAATTTTACAACCAAATCCTACAAAACAAAACATGGAGTGTTGCCCATAAGAATGTTTGCCTTTCCTATCTATACTGTCTCCCCACCCCCTGTGTTAAGACTTTCCTTTCTAAATAAATGTGTACAGTTGTTGGCTAGACCTAAGAAACTTCCAAGGGCAGAAAGGATTAGTGTTTGTATGACCTGAACAAATTGATATGATTACTGGGTACTAAGCCTCTTGTTGAATTTTGGGGGGGGACCTGCATGCTTTTATCATGGTTCTCTCTTTTGTTTGTGCTTTCGTCTGCTGGGGACACACTGGTGCATATTTGGACTTAAATCCCTGCTTGGGGAGCTCAGAACACTGGCTGGGCAGCCTGTTCATTACGTATCCGTTGAATTTATTTATTGTTTCCTTGGCTAAGCGTGCAGGGATTTATGTTTATCAGTTTTATGACTTTGCCTACTGGTGACTGAACTACTGCCCGCTGTCAGAGAGAATTGCTCCTATAGAGGTTGAGGCCAAGGCCTGGGAGCGCTGAGTAAGGATTAGCATTTTAGAGTGATGCTATTCTCAGGAGCGTTATGTATGATAAAGGAAATGGATTATTTCCCTCTTGATTATATCAAATCTAGCAGATATGTGTGGTTTACTTTGTTCCTTAGGTTCATGTGGTTTACCTTTGTACTCTTCTCCCACTGGAGGAGGCAGGGAATGATATATATTGTTGCATGGTATCTTTACTACACAGGTTTTACCTTACTGAATTTCCAAGAGCTGAAAAGTATCTAAAGTGGGCAGTCAAAGCCATAGATATATTTTTGGATGAACTACCAAACAGTAGACAAAAAGTTTTACTCTGTGGTTTCTACATTGCCCTGAGATTTATAGGAATCTGGGAGATTTTTTGGCAAGGAAAAATGGTGGGTCAACAATTTTACAGTGTATGTAGCATCTGGGTTTGACCATTAAAGATTTTTTTTTCATAAAGCATTTTTTTAACAACAAAATTTGTAGAATAAAGTAGTTCATGGGGCGCCTGGGTGGCTCAGTCGGGTAAGCGTCCGACTTCGGCTCAGGTCATGATCTCGCAGTTCATGGGTTCGAGCCCCGCATCAGACTCTGTGCTGACATCTAGCTCAGAGCCTGGAGCCTGTCTTCGGATTCTGTGTCTCCCTCTCTCTCTGACCCTCCTCTGCTCACGCTGTCTCTCTCTGTCTCTCAAAAATAAATAAAACATTTAAAAAATTTAAAAAAATTTAAAAAAGTAAAGTAGTTCATATGTTTTCTAAAAGACCTCCTTTGGAGCATTCTCTGAGCCAGGCATTTGTATTGGAATTGGGCACGTGGAGGAACAAAGACAATTTTCTAGAATTTCAACACATGGTTTGTGTTCTTAAGGCAAGTCAAGGAAGCAAGGCAAGATTCAAATCCAAAATAGTTAATAACATAATATTTTTACTGGGAGATCCAGGGCTTTAGCTAGGTTTCCCTGCTGAGTAGCTGTGTAAGCCACTGCAAATCACATCAATCTTTCAGGTTTTAGTTCCTCTACCTTACATAGAGAAGATTTTATTAACAAATATTCACTGAATACCTATTATTTGCCAGGCATGATCAGACCCATTGGGGAATGAGTGATCAATTAAAACACAGTTAACTTCACAGAATTAAAGTCCAGGAAAGAAGGAAGAAATTTCTGTAACTAATAATGGCACATATGTTAGCATGTTCTCTCTTTCTCTCAAAGAAAGTAAAATAAACTTTAAAAAAAGAAAAATTTAAAAACTGTAGAACAGGAGAAAAATACATGAAGTCTCTTTTAGCCCTGTAATAGTAGTGATTTTGTGATAGATGTTTATGAATCTGTAAGTAATGAATGGCATGTACATTACCGTTACTTGTTCTATTTACTCCGTAGACCAAAAATGACCTTTACAGCATAGTTATCTTCCTCCTACTGTTGCAATAATTTTGCAGAGTCATGTTGTTAAGCTAAGTAGTTACTGCATAGAATTAGTAATTTCAAATAGGAAAGAGAGGGAGAAATAAAATGGAATCAAAGAAGAAAGTGAAATACAAAGAAAAAATATCTAGGAGGGATTATATTTGTTATTTATTTCTTGCATGCAAGAAAAATAGCAGTGGTGTGTGCCCATGGCTATTTCAATACTAGACTTGATCATATGGACAAGGAGACTGGTCACATTTGTATTACATCTTGAAATATGAATAAATTTGGTGGAATGATCAAGGGCTGAGTTTTCTACTTTGAACAGTATTTTAAGTGCAAAATAGGACCATGCTGTAAAGTCCCCAAAGAGCAGCAACTGGTCAGGAAGTGTTGCCCTCTTGAGCAGACCCTGGAATTGAGGATTAGCCATGTAGGTAACATCTGTGGGCTTCACAGACCTCTCATACAGCAGTGTTTCTGCTTCCTCCTTCCCTGAAAGGTTTGGGATTTCCTTATCTTCCGGATATTGCCTAGCACAATATCCTTCAGTGCCTTGGGGATGCAATTGTAATGGATTTATCCTCTCAAGCTTGGGTGTAGTCCAAATTTGATCACTGCTTTGCTATGACCACTAGAGAATTAACCTAATTATAATATTTAAAAACATAAGTTGGGTCATCTCACTGTTACAGGAGCAAATTGCCAATGGAAACTTAACTGAGAAAAAGAAAGTTTCTTCTTCATCTTGAAAATAGGAAACTTCTAAGTAAAAATGAAAGAAAATGGTTTTATACCTAAAGTTCTTCTGGACTGGTCTTTAATTAAGACCACAATTACATATGGACATTTAAAGTATCATTTCCTTCATATCCAATGTTATCATTCTGCCTTTTTCTACATTCAATGCATTTATTAGACATGAAAGTTTTTAACATAATCATGCAAATATAAGCATTGAAACATAATTGCCAAAAAAAAGAAACAATTCAGCAGGTGAATGACCTCTGAAAAAAGGAACAATAGGAGCTGATAAAGCTGCCAAGTGGATATGAGAAATTCACTGCTTTCTGCAAATCTAAGAAGAGAAAGGGCATTTTTAATTATTCATTACACTGATGCTCAGGAAAAAATAAATTAAGGGCATCTCATTTTATGAGAATTTAATTCAATTTGTATGCTGTCCTTCTCTACTACCTTTCCCATGAGGTCTGTTTAACTATAGATCTGTGTGAAAAATAGCAGCTTTCTCCTTTCCATTAGTGTTTCTTCCTGCCACAGTCATCTCATATGCCCTGTGTCTGGGCTAGTGACATCAGACTCATTTCAATTCAGGGCAATGGCTCTCCTGATGAAAAGTAAGACAGGGTTGCAAATGGAATGGTGTCCACCTTTGGACAAGATGCTGGTAGAACAGACATGTGCTTGGGTTTGGATGTATCCTGTTCAACATTTTAGTGAGTTGAGTGAATTCATGGAGAGGACACGTATTTGTTAAATTCATGGATGATGCAGGATTGGGAGAGCCAGCTAATATGATAGATGACAGAATCAAGTGTCAAAAAGCTCTTGACACATAGGAGATATGAGCTAACAGCAATATGGCACATTTATATCTTGCAACAATAATTTCTGAAGTTCTTCTGTCAAGAATAAAAAATCAATCCCATATGTAAAACAGGTTGGGGGAAACCCTGATAAGTGGTACATTATGTTAAAGCAGCAATAATGACCACGACCCCAGCACAAAAGGAATCTGAAGTTTTAGTTGACTTCAAGTTCAGTATGAGTCCCTGGTTGCAAGTCCACTGCTATGAAACTCAATTTTGGAAAATGTGATGAAGCTATATAGTAAAGTTGCCTTTGGGGGATGAAATACATTCTAGAAATGCTCCAGTAAGAAGTTCTTGCATTCTTTTTGATGTATGACATCCTGGACTACACATACCTTATTTGTGTCAGGGGAAACCAGTAGCACTGGATACAAAATATAAGAAATTAGCAACAGAAGTTCTGATTACATCTATTTTTTTCCATAGCTTCCTCATTTACTGAAATGCCTCACTTTGCTCATTTAAAGTTGGAACTAATAATAGCCAGATCCCAGGGTCTGTGCAGGGATAAATGTAATAGAGAGGACAAAAATTGCATTAAAACCCAAGGTACTATCCAATGATCATTTTAAACCATGTCTTTCCATAGGTGTATCCTTAGTAGGGACATATACATAGTTTAACAGACATAGGATAACAGGACGTGGACACTTTCAGGTGCTGTTGGAGTAATATAAGTCAACACAGGCAACTTGTATATATCCTTCAAATTTTCAGTGCACAAGTCTTTGATCAAGTAATACCATTTCTATTTATTTTTCTTGCAGAAATACTCAGACATATGCACAAAGATATAAAAAGGCTGTATAAAGGCTGTTTTCCCAGCATTTTTTTTATAATAAGACATTCAGAAATATCTGAAAGTTCATTCATAGGGAAATGACTCAAACCTGTAATAAATCATGGTATATAAATACTACAGAATACGGTGTAGTTGCTAAAAAGAATAAGGTATGCTAACAAGGAAAGATGCCCATGGAAAAAGCATGTCACAAAATATATTAAAATTGATCCAATGTATGCAAAAATAAGTTTTATGAGTGTGAAGAGTACAAATATTATATGTGTAAGTGTGCATGCATACATATATATTTGGTAGACAAGCATCCATGGATTTCTCATATTTTGCATATCTCCTACCAGCTTTTGTTTTGATCAGCATTTCAAGGATGTTTGTACAGCAAACATAGAAAATGTCTTACTCTGGGACAGGAGACAGAGGGCAGAATTTTTGCTGTCAAGAATAAAAACAATAATGTTTCCCTTAAGAGTAAAGGCTAGCAGCCCCTTTGTGGTTTCCTGAAGTCAGGGCTCCTTGTGCATTTATATATTACCTTTTGCTACCTATTTGTGTATGTGTATGGGGAGGGAGTAGTGACTAAGTTTTCCATATGAGGTGAGAAAGAGTAAATCCTGAATTCCAGCCACTTTTTGAACAATGATTGAATTGGCTTTACCTGTTTACATCCAGAGCACAGGGCTAGAAGAACTCATTGAAAGGAAGTTACAAAGAAAACAGAGATATAACTGGGATTATTAAGAGGAGAAATTTTCAAATGTTAAACAAAATAAATAAGCAACTTCCCCATTATTAAATTACTATTGCTGACCTTAACTTAGGCTTTCTTTTCCTCATTATTCGTTCTTTAATAAAATGTTATGATCCTCATCTGGTGAGTTAGTCCTTCATTGGACTTAATGTTCTGAGTGTGTAAAGGCCCCTGCTCAAATGACTTTGATCTTTCTCTCCTTTCTCCACACTCTCTCCACCTGTATGATTTGGCCTCATCTGAGAAGTTCTTTTTTTCTCCATTCAATGTTTTTCTTGTTCATAGAAGTGGAATCCAAGGGCCAGGATTTAACATGAAAATTTGGTGCAGCCTTTTGTCTAGTTGAAATAGTAAACAAAAACGTTTGATTATGGGTCTGTGGAAGCCAGAAGGCCACTCAGCCTGCTTTGATTCTGAGCTCCAAGTATCCTTCTTCCTGACTCTAGGATTATGGATGCTGGCAGGTGACCTGGATCATCTTGTAGTGCTCTGTGTGAAACCCCTGTGCCGACCCCCCATTGAACAATAAAGGTTCTCTTTATTTTCTGTTCCTATCATGTACCTTCCTTAGGAAGGTGATAGGGAAGATCTTGCTGGGCTAAGCAGAACTGAAGTAATTCTGGATTCCTGGCCAAGAGCCATAGTTAACACCATTCCATAATAGGACCTCAATCATTTATGTTTCCTATTAAGTAATGACAAGAATTTTGATGAGGAGTATCTTCTATTGGGCCAATGAAGTTAGAGTAGAGTCCTAGTATGAAGTTTCTACAAAGTATTCCCTTCATGTAAGAATTGGTTTCTGACCAAACTTCCAGGGAGGATGGCAGAGTAGGAGGACTCTAAATGTACCTCATCCCACAGTTAAACTAGATAACACCCACAACAGTGTAATGACCTAACGACTGGCCAACAGAGATGACATCAAATTAGGTAGGATGGCAGAGATGAGGTTGGGAGCTAAATGGACCCATGGGGACTGTCAGTGAGAGGGTGGAATGCTAAGAGAATGAAAAGGGGAAAAGAACAGATCCCACCCCACGTGCCCCAGTCACTGGTGACCTGCATGAAAACCATAATTTCATGAGTTCTTACAATCAATGGGGCTTAACACCTGGAACTTTAAAAATCGGCTGGTTTGGCTCTGGGAGAGCTGGGAGGATGAGAGTAAACTTGAGTTCCTGCCCTTAAAGACACAGCACAACAAACAGCCCCACAGAGATATAGCATAGAAATAGCAGTTTGAAAAATGCCTGGGGTATACGGGAGGGAGATTTGTTCACTAATTTCAGAGCATGTGGCAGGGGGCCAGGGATTGTTGGGAGTCTTCTCCAAGAGCTGGTGGGTGCCATTTCCCTCCCCTGCCCCCCAGCCTAGACACATGGACACCTGCGGGAACGAGTGCAGCAATGATACTTGTTACCTCACTTGCTAACAAGGCTCCTGGCCCTGCCTTCTCCTTTAGACCTGCCCCTACCAATACACCTTTAGCTGAGCCCAATCAAAAGGGTGCTACAACAACAAAGGAAACAACAAAACTAAAAGACAACCTACTGCATGGGAGAAGATATTTGTAAATGACATCCGATAAAGGGTTAGTATCCTAAGTATGTAAAGAACTGATGCAACTCAACACAAAAACCACAAATGATCCAATTAAAAATTGGGTAGATGCATGAACACACATTTCTCCAACGAACACATTCAGGTGGCCAACAGACACATAAAAAGATGCTCAACATTACTCATCATCAAGGAAATGCAAATCGAGACCACAAGTAGATATCACCTCACACCTGTCAGAATGGCTAAAATGAAAAACACAGGAAGCAACAAGTGTTGAGGAGAATGTGGAGAAAATAAAATGCTCCTGTACTGTCGGTGGGAATGCAAACTCGTGCACCCACTGCGGAAAACAGTATGGAGGTTCCTCAAAAAAATAAAAACAGAATTACCATAGAATCCAGTAATTCTAGATATTTCTATGGGTAAATACCACTACTGGGTATTTACCCGAAGAAAACAAAAACACTAATTCAAAAAGATATATGCAGTCCTGTGTTTATTGCAGCATTATTTATAATAGCCAAAATATGGAGTCATAGGTGGAACTTAAGAAACAAAACAAATGAACAAAGAAAAAAAGACAACACCTATCCCCCCAAAAAGATTCTTAAGTATAGAGAATAAACTGATGGTTGCCAGAGGGGAGATGGGTGGGGGGATGAGTGAAATAGGTGAACGGGTTTAAAAGTACACTCATCATGATGAGCACTTAATAATGGATAGAATTGTTGAATGACTATATTGTAAACCTGAAACTAATATAACAGTGTATATAAAATATACTGGAATTTTAAAAAAGAATTGTTTTTTGTATCATCTTCACATATCACAGATATTAGTAAAATTAAGGTTATAAATGGAAGGAGGAGTAAAAATTTAAACGCTTATCTGCAAAAACATGCATCTGAAAACATTTTATTATGTCTCACTGTTTTACAAACCAAATTACAAATGAATTCTATATATCGGGGAATCAAAGAAGATAAATATCAGACAAATCTCAAGTGCATTTCAAAATCATTCTGTCACAAGCATAGCAGCCTAATGACCACAGCAGTAAACAGTACATTAATTCATCTCTCCCCTTTTTACATGTCAAAAGCAGCCATGATGCCTAAATATTTCTTAGAGTAAATTTACTGGAGTTTTCTAACCTTCACTATTGGGATCTTTATCTTCCTTTTCGGTCAGTTTCCATTTTATAGAGACATCATGCTGTCACACTCTCCAGACAGGGATGATGGGGATTGGCCTGTCCTCCTCAAGCAAAGCTAATAGAATATCCATTCCTTTTGTTAACCCTTTGGAAATGTCAAGCCATGATTTACAGCTCCTCGCCCCTGCAGGGCCTTTGTAAAGAAGTTGCCCAGATGGTGTGAAACACTCCTGAACAGTGGAGGGCTGTGGGTCTCAGGAATGTCTTGGAAGCTTTGTGCATTCAGGATGAGGCGTGAAACATCCATAAAAAAGGGAGATAAAGAAAAAATAATGGAACCCAAACTTGAGGCCTATACTCTAGAGTCCTCAAGAATGAAGCTATACAAAAGAATCATATTCTGGATTTATGGAATGTGATGTTTAATTGAAACTGAATAAAATATCAAATGGGTGCATTAAAGAAAAAATAGGATCATAGATACATACACATAGATACATACATTACACTTACTAAATATAATATATGCATGCATTCTTTCTTTTTAGGGTGGTTTTTAGAACACACCCTAAATATAAAATAAAAATATTTTATATTTTATTTATTTTTTAATTCTTAGAGTGAAAGAGAGCCCATGAGAGGCGGAGAGGGCAGAGGGAGAGGGAGAGAGAATCTGAACCAGGCTCCATGATCCCACCACCCTGGAATCATGACCTGATCTGAAATCAAGAGTCGGATGCTCAACCAACAGAACCACTAGGGCACCCTGAACACAACATGTTTTAGAGAAAGAATCAGCAAACTTTTTCTGAGAAGGGGCAGGTATTATGTTAAGTTTTGCAGGCTACAACCAGTCTCTATTTCAACTACTTATTTCTATTGGCAGAGCTTGAAAACAGCCATAGACAATATGTAACTGAATGTGTGTGGCTGGGTTCCAATAACACTTTATTTGTCTGTGCTGGCACTTGAATATCATGGTTTTCAGGTCATTAGATATTATTTTTCTTTTCATTGTGTTCAACCATTTAAAAATGTAAAAGCCACTCTTAGCTTGTGTATGGTACAAAAACAAGAGTAGGCTGTATTTGGCTGAGAGACCATAGTTTGATGATCCTTGCCTTAAAAGGGTCAAGATCCATGAGATAAAATAAAATGTTATGATATCTAAAATTTGAAAGCATTTTATATTTGAAAAAATCTCCTAATACTCAACATAATTTAGTCATTTTAATGGATTTAGCTACTGCAAAGTGCTAAAATAATCACAAGTTAGCTCTGTATCCTGTACATTACCAGCAATTTTGACTGTGTTTTATTTAGCTATTCTGCACCAGAGAGACATAACATCCATTTGAAATTTCATAAAATGTATCAAAGATAACTACAGTAAATGGTCATCAGACCTAAATTACTAAATAAAGCTAAAAACACAGAAATCCGTATCATGTTCATATCATATACCTGTCATCACACGACCTTCCATTCACTGAAGTATTCTATTACAGAGCTTCAGACAAAATTTTCTTCCTAACTATCTCATTGCTAGATTTTTATTTTATTTATTTTATTTTTTTAAATGTTTATTTATTTTTGAGAGCGAGACAGAGTGTGAGCGGGGAAGGGGCAGAGAGAGAGGGAGATACAGAATCTGAAGCAGGCTCTAGGCTCTGAGCTGTCAGCACAGAGCCCGACACGGGGCTCGAACTCATGAACTGTGAGATCGATGACCTGAACCAAAGTTGGACGCTTAACCAACTGAGCCACCCAGGTGCCCCTCATTGCTAGATTAAAAAAAAAATTTTTTTTTAATGTTTATTCATTTTCACGAGAGAGAGAGAGAACACGAGTGGGGGTGGGGGAGGGGCAGAGACAGAGAGGGAGACGCAGAATCTGAAACAGGCTTCAGGCTCTGAGCTGTCAGCACAGAGCCTGACATGGGGCTGGAACCTATGAACCGCGAGATTATGACTTGAGAGGAAGTCGGACGCTTAACCGACTGAGACACCCAGGCGCCCCCATTGCTACATTTTTAAAGTGAAAACAAACCTTGGGAGGATCTTAAGGCATGTATTTAGATTAACGTGTATATTAATATAGTCCTTCAAATACAAAGAAGAAAAGGATTTGAAAGCAATCAATGGCTAGAAGCGAAAACAAGAAAATGTAAAAGAAAACTTAGAAATTGTCATACCTTATTAACTCAAGGCATTTGTGTTCACTTGCCCTGTTTCTCTCTGCCTCTTTTTTCCCCAATGGCATTTGTATTAGTTATCTGATGCAGCATAATAAATTATCATAAACATAATGGTTTAAAACAACATACATTTATTATGTCACAGTTTTCATGGGTCAGGGGCTTGGCAGGGTTTATCTGGGTTCTCTGCTCATAGTCTCATGAGGCTGCCATCAAGGTGTCAGCTGGCCTGTGTTCTCATCTGTAGTTTGGCATCCTCTTCCAAACCCTTGTGGTTGTTGGCAGAATTCAGTTCCTGACGGTTCCTTGTAATTGTAGGACTGAGTTTTTTGCTTTCGTGCAGGCTATTGGATGAACTCTCAGTTCCTAGACTCCCCCATAATCCTTCCTGAAAACACCGTTTGCTTCTTTAAGGGCCAGCAGGAGACTCAGTCTTGCTCCAATGTGCTAAAAGGGAGTTTTGTGTAATTTAATATAAACAAGAGAGTGCTTATCTCATCACCTTTGCTATATTCTATCGTCTAGGAGCAAGTCACGGGTTCCAGGTGGCCTCAAGAAGAAGGGACTATATAAAGACACCACTCACTCATACTGATCCAAAATAATCTCGTGATTCAGTTAATCATATAAGAATATTGGACTGTGCTCTTAGTGGCTTTACAATAGTTCTATAATCCAATCTGTAAATATGTCTTAAGAGTCCTCCCGTTGGAATACAAAACTGTAAGTCAGAGTTTCTCAGTTGAGATACTACTGACATTTTGGAGGGAGAATTCTTTGTTGTGGAGGACAGTCCTATGCATTGTAGTGTGTTTTGTGGTATCCCTGGTCTCTACCAACTATGCAGCACTCCCTCCCCTAGTTGTGACAATCAAAAACATCTTCTGACATTATCAAATGTCCCCTGGGGGTAAAATCATCCTTAGTTGAGAAGCACTGCTATAGACAATTCTCATCTTTACTTTGGTAAGAGTAATCTGAGCTAATCTTAGAATCATGGAACCATAGCACACAAATGCTACAGTGGTCCTTCAGGTGTTTTTAGAGAATAAAAGGAGAAGTAAATGAATAGGAGATATATTTTGAATATTTTTGAAGGTGTGGAGGAAAAAGAAATTTAGGAAGAATGTATTTCTGGCTTGGCTAACTTTATAAGCGGTACATTAACTGAGAAGTGGAATACAGGAATAGGTGCCGGTCTTAGGGTTGTGTAGTGAAGAATAAGGAAACTGACTTTGAGTTTTTTACGGAATATTCAAGTGGATGTATGCCACAAACAGTTGGATATAATGTAAAACTCTGGGGTGAGATAAGATCCAAGGGCCATTGGTATTTAAATAGGGTGAGTAAAACCACTCAGGCCTATGACTAGAAGTAACAGAGCAATGGTCTGGATAGAGCCCTTGGGATATGAAAAGTAAGGCAGGAGATGGGGAAGGAGAAGCTAATTATAGACTTCAGAAAGGAGTTAGGATGAAAAATAGGAGAAAATGAGAATGTTAGCATGAAATTGAAAGTAGTTGATACTTTAACCAAAGAATGTGGTAATTGGTGCCAAACAGAGTATCAAAATCCAGCAAGGTACCTATTGTATTTGGCAATATAAAATCAGTTTCTTGGATTTTTCAATGTGAAGTCTAGCGCCCATTGTGAAGTCAAATCCCACTTATGTCTCCTTAGTCAATGATAACTTGCTTCAGTCAGACCAGTTTATACTGATCTCTTATGCAGGCTTCCTGAGGCCCTTGCCATGCAATAATATCACACAATTTCATGTTTCATCACTGTTTTATCCAATATCTTGGCTTTCAGTTCAAGGGATCTCAAAAGAGAAGTATAACTTCCTTTGCCATGTTTGTCCTGTGTTTTACAGAGACACCACAAAGGAAATCTTGTTTAAGGCTTGCTTGAGACCACAGTTGTAAAGAGCAGAGTAAGAACCAAAATTTAAGACTATTGACTTCTAAAGAACACCATTGATTTTCAATTCACTGTTCCTTCTTCTTGGCCATATGTTTATATATAGATCTTTGTTAAGTATTTGCATTTTAGTAGTCTATATAGGAACTGCCAAGTGTTTTATTTGGGTCTTTATAAGGAAACAGTATGTGTTTCTAGAAACTTGTTATTTTGAACCCCAGTTTTAAGAAACTCTTAAGGATAGAGAACAAACTGAGTGTTGCTGAAGAGAAGGTGGGCAGGCGGATGGGCTAGATGGCCAATGAGTACTAAGGAGAGCATTTGTGATGCACACTGGGTGTTATATGGAAGTGATGAATCTCTGAATTCTACTCCTGAAACCAATATTGCACTGTATGTGAACTAACTGAAATTTAAATAAAATAAAATAAAAACCCAGTGATTTATTTGAATAAATTATATATACTCATTATGTAGATATTATCAGAGGATTTAAAAAGAAATCAGTGGTCTCCCCCTCCACCACACACCAGTGCCACCCCAGCAGTGTAACCACTGTTTGGAATCTAATGTGTTTTCTTTCATCCTTCTTCCTTCTTTATGCACATATATAAAAACAAATATGCCCTTATATGGTTGGAGATTTAAAAAAACAAAGTTTATGAAACTAGTATGATAAATTACAATATTATTGTGCATTTTAAAATTTAAGACCATGTCAAGGGTATACCTTCAAGTCAATACATCTGGATCTACTACATTCAATATAATAGAAGTGCACTATTTCAAAGTATCACTATGGAGTTATTAATTTAGTCACTTATCCATTGATGCATATTCATGTAGTTTTCAATTTGTTAAAAACAATTCTTTTATAATCAATATTTATGATTTTTATGGGTACATTCAAATAACAATGTTTTCTATATTTAAAATGTTATTGGGGCACCTGGGTGGCTCAGCCCATTAAGCATCCAATTTAGGATCTCAGCTCAGGTCTTGATCTCAGGGTTGTGAGTTCAAGCCACTCACTGGGCGTGAAGCTTGCTTAAAACAAAAAAAGCAAAAAAAAAATGTTGTTAATTATGAGGGGCCCTGCCCACCTTCCCTGACCTAGCTTTTTTTATTCTCTCCTTTCATTTCCTGGGACCTCTACTCTCCTGTTAATATAGTCTACTGTTTATCTGCTTCTGGGTAGAGTTAACAACCACTTAGATCAGTCATCTACCAATCACAGCAGTCTTTGAAGGGGGAGTTTTAGGATTGGACATGTTTTTGAATTATTTGTTGCTAAATTTTTTCAGTCACTTAGCCTTTTCTCAGTGTTTTGGAAATTCTTGATTTGCCAGATGCTTACAGTGCCACTAGCTTGGGTTCCAGGCAACCAGGACTTTTCATCTGTTGCAGTTAAAAACGACATGTGCTTGGTGCCTCCAGTGTTAATGTCCATACTGGGCACGAAGAGTCTTTAACTGAAACAACTAATTGAGCTAAAATAAAATATACTCCTTTCACTTGATCTTAGCTACTATTAGTTATGTCACTCATTATGGAATGCTTTGGAAAATATGAGTACTTGGTCATTCTGCTACAATTTTCTTCTTCTTTTTCTTCTTCTGGTCTTTTTAAAAATGTTTCTTTCTTATTCTCCATCACACGTTAGGAAGTTGAGGAACCTAAGATTGTTTGAGATGAGGATACTAGAAAAATAATGACCCAGTAAATTAAGAAAGTTACTTAAAGGAATCCTACTCAGAACAAATATTCATTGTGTCCCTCCCTGAATCCACTTTTACTATACTGGATTTCCTCATGAGGTCAAGTATTCAAACCTAGAAAATCTATAGGAATTTTTAGTGAGACAAATGCCCACTGAATGATTCCCATTCATTCTATTTCATGCCACACAATTGCTAAGAATAACTGCTTCCTAATATATATTTTAAATATCAGATTTTGTGTGTGGAACATAGGAAGAACTGAATTATGTATTTTTCTCTTCAATAATTGTGCTATATAAAAACATCAAAGGACTCAAAATTGGGCTCTGGTCAGAGCTATTTACTAGCCGTGTGATCTTGGTCAAATCATTTAACCTCTTTTGGCCCTTGGTTTCTCAGTATGTAAATTGAAGGGGGGAGGAATAGATTCTCTAAATAATTTTCTAACTCTGAAATTACCTTGTACAACCCTTAAATTCTATTGAGGATAGATTCTCATTAAACTTGGACCAGTGGTGTCCCTTAAAATGAAAATGTCTTGGTATGATTGCTGTTGTAATGTGCAAATGTTCTAAAATTAAATCAATAAAGTGAAATCCTTGCTGCTCTTTCATATGCATGATTATATTGTGTGATGTTAAATAGCTGCCGTATTCTATCATGGCTGTAGCCCTTCAGTTCTGGTTGGAATGACTCCTATGTGTATACTAAGAAATAAGACTAATGCATGATTCAGCGCCTTTATAAATCAAAGATTCTATTACAGGCAGAAAATAGCCCAACAATAGCTATTCTATTACACTTCAATGGCATTAGAAAAGAAGAGAATACATCAAGTGAGGAACATAGGCCTTGCCTTTTTATTCTGCAATGCAATAAAAAAGCCATGTAGGTTTTAGTAGTTTCTTGTGCCCAGTGGTTAGTGCATCAACACCTATGTTGAATGACATTGTCCAATACATACCTCTATTTTTTTTCAAAAAATTAATTCTCTTCTGTGCTTTGGTAAAGAAACAGAGTCTACTATACAGAGTCCAGCGATCATTTTTTCATTCTAGCTCATTTGGAATTTTACTTCCTCATGCCTCACAGTGAACAACTGCACAAAATACGTATTGGGAGAACAGTATATATGTCTTTTTGTATTTGTATATAAAATGAGTTTATTTGATAAAACTATTATATTTTATATAAAAATATAATTTAAATTGTTATTTATTTATTTGAGAGAGAGAGAGTGCGCACAAGTGGGGGAGAGGGGAAGAGGGAGAGAGAGAGAGAGAGAAAGGGAGAGAGAGAGAGAGAGAGAGAGAGAATCTTAAGCAGGCTCTACCCTCAGTGCAAAGCTCAACACGGGGCTTGATCCCACGACCCTACGATCATGATCTGAGCTGAAATCCAGAGTTGGACGCTCAACCGACTGAGCCACCCAGGCGCCCCTTAATATAAAATTTTAGTTGTGAAATGATTCTAAAGGCATTTCTGTTGTGTAGTCTATTCCCAGTCTTCCAGACCTATGTTTTATTCTATGGAGAAGAGTTAGACATTTATCCTTAACTTTTCCTCTGCCATTTCCTCCTCCAAGAAACTAGGAGCTGTCATTAAAGCGGCTATTTAAAAACCAACAACAATTGTAGACTCCATATATAGTAGGTTGATTAATTTACCTCATCCCACTCCCATATAGCACCAAATTTCAAACTTACGAAATTTATTTGGTATAGGCAATCAATTAATTTTACAACGGGCATGATATTAATAAATTATTGAATAAATGAAGCCTGTTCATCACATATTAGAACACCGTATACTAGACAGCAGCAACTGTAGAAAATATGTGATAATGATTCTACCTTACAAAATTTCAAAACTTGTAAGAAAAAAACAGAAAGGACAGAGGTAAACCCAATTTGTAAAAAATTTTAGGACACAGGAAGGTTTGAGAATGAAGCAGTGGGTGATGGAGAAGAGATGGTAAAAATAGGGCCATAACCCTCAGGAGGACATACATATGACTGTTATTTTGATTTTCTCATTAAAACCATTCAATTTTGAATATAGCCACCCTCCATGGTATAAAATAACATAATGAGAAAATAGTGTTTCCTTGATGACTTAGTGGATTGTATCTACTCTCTAAAGATATAAGCTCGCATGCTATCGTGTTTTGTTTTTCTTTTGCAGTTAATATTTATAAATATAGAAACTATTTTTCCTGAACAGCAACTTAGTCAACTTCTGTTCTTATTATGAGAAGGCTAACCAATGTCTTCATGTCAACTTAGAAAGTAGAATTTACACACATGCACTCTGATCTTAAGAAACATTTTTGTGTAATAAGAGATTAAAGCAATGCATTTGGCCAATAGAAGCTATATCGTTAGGAGCTGCATAAAATTAACCCAATACATTAAAGTAGTTTCCAAGGATTTAATTCTAAAAAAATTTCATAAAATAGGCAGGCATAAAATAATTTAGTAATTTAAAACCAGAGTTTACTTCACTGTTTTGTTTTTATAGTGAAATAAATCTGTTATTGGTGAAACCCAAAGAAATGACACATAAATACGTCCTCGGCGAAGTAAAATCAATCCTACGGGTCACTGCTTGACTTTGTGGGTTAAAATGGCTTTCAGAATCTTATTATTAGCACTGTTGCATTGGAGGCTTCTTACTGCATTACCATAGAGAGGAGATTTCATTTTTTATAACAGCTTGCTACGTTTCAAAATGCAAAGTTTTAAGTACAGGCCACTTTGAGTAGACTTGATTTTCTTAAATTGAAAGAGATTGAGCTTGTTGTCAGTAACTTGTCTCAAAGGCAAACTTTCAAAATTTACAAATTATGGAAAAATAAGGAAAAAATAGATGGATGAATGATTGCTGGCATGTTTAAGAATGAAATGCTTTTGAAACAGGTTGCTGTGTTTATGGTTGGCTCATTTTACTTTCTTTACCACCTTCTTAATTTAGATATCCCCCAAGCCGAAGAAGAATAGGAGAGGGAATCCACTTCTGTCATTTTATTGTACTGCCAAATCCATACTGTAATTTATTTTCCACAAGCTGTTTTCCAAATGTCATGAGATTAGAAGGGTGTTTGTTTTTACTCAATTTTAAGTGTTTTTGCATATGAGAAATGAACTGGATTCTGTGTGTGCATATCTGCTGCATCTCCGGGGGAAACGACAGCAAAAATAGCTTGCCAATCAACAAGTTTAAAACCCAATACAAATGTTTTTTCAGTGTAGCGCTACGCTTTTGGGCAGGGTTGCAAAAGCATGTTTACTTACCTCTATTTCTTCATTCCTTTTCATTTCCTAATGAAAAATAGTTTGCTTTGATCTGTTTTTTATTTATGTGTGCATTAAATCAAGAAAGTACATGATACAATTTATACATTTTGGAACCGATAGAATACTGTTATCAACTCAAAACAATGCTCATATATCGTCATAGCTATCTATCAACAGATTGATTATAATCTATAAAAATATATAAAGATGATATATTATTTTTGAAGTAGTATCTTTTACAAGGCTGGTTTTGTTTTTCATCCCGCAAACTTTATCACTGTCTATCTTTTTAACTAAATACGTTCTTTTGAATAGGAGAACTAAAGAAATTTTTTTGCTTAAATAGGATATCTTGTTTCATTAAAGAAACTAATTTCATGCTCCTTCTCAGAATTTTCAACCAAACCTTGGGGAGTAGTATATAAAAAATTCAAAAAGAAAAAAAGAAGGATGTGCCTACCTTATATTTAATTTTCTTATTTTAATTATATTTTTCCAATTTAGGAAATTTACATTTAAGCTGCATCTGCACAGCATAAAGTTGAAAAATTAGTTGAAATTATCTAATGGATTTGCATTTAAATAGACAATCTAAGAAAAAAGTCAGATCTTAATGTTTCCTATCAGGAAGACATTATAGCTTTTACCAAGTTGTGATTCCCACACAGAAATCTGGGCAGTTGAGGAAATGAGATAAGGCAAGAAGAAGAAGCTAGCAGAAACATTGGGAAAATATCGCATTAGAAGTTTTGGTGCTCACTCATCATGAAGAACGTTCTATAGTGCCTGAAGTTCATGGCAGATATCCATTAGGAATTTCGAAATCCATTATTTCTACTTCATTTTCTGTATCTGTGTTTATCAGTGATTCAAATTCAACCTCTCTTCTTTGAATTCCAAACTTATTAACAATTACTGTTTTCTGCCTTATCTTCTGTGAAACTGGTGTCTATCTAGGGCCACTGCCTATGGTTGTGGAGAGTGCTTACTGCAAAGTGGCCATATCCACATACCTCAGGAATGGGCGGCATCCACCTGGAAGCACACACAGGTGTTGTGTGGGCCAGCAGCCTTCTGTATCTATCTCACAGATAATAGCTTCCTCTGTAACCTGCCTTCTTGAGTGGATGGTGGCCATTGTCCAGGCTTCCTGCCTCATGGTTACTTATGCAAAAACATTTCAGAAATCTGAAGATCTCAAATTTGCCTCCGAATAGGGTACACAAATGTCAGGTCAAAACCTCCTCCAAGAGCAACAAAAAGGAGGTAAAGATTAGTATTCATGCAAATCATGAGTCAACTGGAGGCCAGACATTGAGAAATTCCTTATCTGAACATTTCCATTAATTAAATTGATTAATCATTATTAATTATTAATCTATTTTATTTTATTAACATTAATAAATATTAATCTATTGATTAAATAGATATTATATTCATCAGCTGAGAGCGAAGGAAAATGAGTAGAATGGGATGTAAGGACAGCCAAGAAATGGTGAACTTGCTGAGATGGAGATAGCGTGAGCATATAATTTATCTTCCATTATGGGGCACTTTTAATGATATGTTAGTTTCCTGTTGTAACAAATTACTATACACTTGGTTTGCTTAAAAAATAAAACAGAAATTTGTGCTCTCACAGACCCAGAGGCCAAAAGTCCCATATCAGTTTCACTGGGCTGAAATCAAAGTGTTGGCAGAGTCATGCTCCTTCCTCTCCAGAGTCTTTAATGAAGAATCTGTTCCCTGCCTCTTCCAGCTTCTGGTGCTTGTCAACTTTCCTTGTCATTTATCTGCATAACTCCATTCCCTGCCTCCGTGGTCACATCACCTTCTCCTCTTTTGTGTTTGTCCAATTTTCCTCTGCCTCTATCTCATAAAGATACATGTGATTGCGTTTAGGGCTCACCCTCATTATCAGGATAGGCTCCCAATCTCAAAATCCTTACCTTAACTACATAAGCGAAGACGTTTTTTTTTTTCTTACTATAGATGGTAGCATTTACAGGTCCCAGGTATTACGATATGGATATCTTGGAGAAGAGGGCATTATTCAGCCTACCACGGAAGGTAAAAGAGAGCACTGTGAATAATTACATGGCAGCAACAGAGGCAAACGGGGACTGTTCCAGGCAAACCAGAATACTGCCACTGAAGTGTTTTCACTTTTCTTCCAAGAATTTTATTTTTAATTAAATTGCATGATATATATGTATATGTTTATACACACACACATACACACACACACACGGTGTGTGTGTATATGTGTGTAGTGTAAGCCCTGACAGTTGATTTTCTTTTTTATGTAATGCAAGTGCCTGACTTAAGCTTTGGTTGCAGGGGCATCCACTTCAACAACAGTTATCTTGAATAAACACACTGCCAGTCACATGACCAGATAAAGAGCCAGGCCACCCACCCCACTCCTTTGTTTTAGAGATCTTGGTTTGCGCCAGTTGTTTTTTCTCTTCCCAAGCTTTAAATTCCCACTCTTACATTTTAAATTCACCAATAAGGAGTGAGCCTGTGAAATCTTAGCCCCTCACCCTTGACCCCAATCAAAGCAGAACCCCAGGCCTGTGCTCTCTGTCTGCCTGTGACCTTGATGTGTGGCCCCAGGAGTGCTATGTAATTTCCAGGATCTGTAAGTAATAAATGTTTTTTTTTTTCAAAGTTTCCTGGTGGTTATTACTGAAGGGCAGCTTGCAATCATAATAACCTTTAGGACCAGTCCAGCCACAACATTGGTTATTGATAAGCTGAGACTAGCACACAAAACAATATGTATATACATATGCACACACATACATAGTTTAAATATTCAAATACTTCATTATGGCTTATGGAAAAAAAACTACTTTTGTACTCACTTTCAAAAGTAATCATTTTCAACTCGTTTAGCTATATTATTTTTATATATAATATACTGTATATATCATTATATATAATATACTGTAAAATACTATAAAATATATATGTTGGTCTCTGCCCCTGTTTCCTGGCATAAAGCTCTTAAAGCCCTTGGAATTTCCTATAAGGAGCACGAGGAACATCTTTTAATATTTGGTCTTTAACTCCAGTTTCTGACACAGAACTCCCAAACCCCCTAGAATTTCCTGGGTGATGGGAGTGTTCTTTTGTTCCAATGAAGTAATTTTTGGTGGGCTCCTGGATAGTTTCAGGATGGGAGCTGGTAGCCAGAAAGACCAAGCCATGATTAGAAGCTTAGAACTTTCAATGCTACTCCCCATCCGCAGAAGGGGAAAAGGGCTGGAGATTGAGTTAACGATTGGATCATGCCTCCATGATCCATGGTGAATCCTCCGTAAAAATCACAAAAGTATGGGGCTCGAGGGGCTTCCAGATGGGTGAGCACATCTACATGCTGGGAGGGTGGCATACTCCAACTTGACAATGACAGAAGCCCCTATGCTTGGGATCCTTCCAGACCTTGCCCTGTGTTTTTCTTCATCTGACTGTTGATTTGTATCCATTAAAATATCCCTTGTAATAAATCAGCAACAGTAACTAAACTGTTCTCCTGGGTTCCGTGAGCCATTCTAGCAAATTTTCAAACCTGAGTAGAGGGTCATGGGAACCTCTTATTTGTCAGATAGAAGTTGTGGGTAACCTGGGGACCTACTACTTTCAACTGGCATGTGAAGTAGGGAGCAGTCTCAGGAGACTAAGCCCTTGACCTGTGGTGTCTGTGCTAAACTGTGGTGTCTGTGCTAACGCCAGTTAATATCATGATTGAATTGAATTGTGGGACATTTGATTGGTGTTGGAGAGTCAGTGTGGGAAAAAACTCACACATCCAGTGTCAGAAATGTCGTATGTGAGGAAACTCTTTTTCCCTAGACACATACTTTTACAGCTATTTCTTGATTTATTAGTTTTAGCAGGCACTCTCAACTTTCAACTCATTAGTTGGTTATGCTGTTCAATCTCTATTTGTTTTTCTAGATCCAATCTCTGTCGCTCCCTGCTCTATACTATGTGCTGACAGTATGACCTCTATGGACTGGACCACTAGAGCCCCCTTGGGCTTTGGCTTATAATTGCATTTTGCCAGTGACAGGTATTGGAAGGGGATCTAAGTAAGGTTAGGAGCAGAGGGAGGTCAGGTGTCTGTTCCCACTTCCAGATGATCCTTCTGTGCCAGATGACAGTTTAATAGTGGCCGTGTTCCCCTACCTATGGCCACAACTCCTGTCGGGGGCCCTTTCCCAGAGTTACAGATTTTGTCAGTTCCAGTATTACTGGTCTCTCCCTTGCCTTCTTTTGTAAGGCTGGGAATAGCTTCACACTATTGTCAGTCTCTGGGTGCATCACCATTCTATTGAGTTCTTTAATCTTTTTCTCAACTCTATAAATAGTCCTTTGATTAACTTTTCTTCCACTATCTTTTGAATAATCTGTTTTCTGCAGAAACCAGGACTAAAAAATGTTTATATCCCATATTTCTCATTCACACACCCTTCTCACCTTCTTTCAGCATAATTGTTCACTAGTTAGAATATAACTAGAGGGTCGCCCTGGTGGCTCAGTTGGTTAAGTGTCCAACTCTTGATCAGGTCATGATCTCAGGGTTTGTGAGATCAAGCCCCGCGTTGGGCTCTGCACTGACAATGTGGAGCTTGCTTGGGATTCTCTCTCTCCCCCTCTCTCTGTTCCTTCCCTGCTCTCTCTCTCTCTCTCTCAAATAAAATAAATGAACATTTTAAAAAAGACTATAACTAGAAAAAATAGGACTTAACAAAAAATACTTTAAAGAAGTATTTAAACAGAACGAGTTTAATTCAGGAAATCAGCTACTCAGTTGATAGATGTATTGGGAACCCAAAACTGAAGGGAGGTGGGGTAACACAGACATTAGTATCAGCCAGGAAACAATTACCACCTCGAGGCTAGAGGGAGAAACCGAGGGTGGTGTTACTGGTGTCCAGGGCTCAAGATCACCTCGTAAATGTTGGAGCTATGGCAGGACTGTTTGGAAGGGTTACTGGAACAAAGAAGGAGATGCAGACATTGCCAGAGAAGCCAGCTGATGCACAGAGGGAGGAGAAGAAAGCTGGATTTTCCTTACCTTCTACCATCCAGCCTCCCTTAAGTGCCCCCCACTGGCTAAAACCTACATGGAAGCCAGAGAACAAAAAACTTGGAAATGTAATTTGTAGGAGTCATACCTCTGAGATATAGAAAAATTGTCGCAGGGAAATTCTGGGGCATTTGTACCTTTTCATGTAGGCCACTATTCAGTCTGGGCTTTAGCAAACTATTAGATCTTCTTCTGGCTGCTTCACTTTTCCCATTAAATGCTAAATCTCAGGTAAGCTTACCTGTCTTGATCAATTTTACCTCATTTAGCCTTATGTTCTATTCTTCTTGGTCTAGCAAACTTAAAATCCATTTCCATTATACCTCCTGATTTCTTGCTTACACAAATTAGCAAGGATTTGCAACTACATTGGCTATAAGTGCTATCTCCTCCTCAGATCTTGAAATTCTTCCCTGGATCATGCCAGAATTTGCCTCATCAAGGGCGGTATGAGTGAAAGGTTTGTTCTTGATGAGTTGCCTTTCGTTTTGCAAGGCTGCTGAGTTTGTAAATTCATTAAAGACTCTTTTTTTTCCTTTCAAATAAACTTTATTTTTAATAATCAGAAAATGGAAACAACTTAAATGTCCATCAACAACTGATGGGTGAACAAGTGTATTACATCCATACACAGTGAAATATTACTCAGCAAAAATAAATAAATGAAATAAATAAAATAAATGAAAATAAATTAATCTGTGAGCAATTATGCTTACTGAAAGAAGGTAAAAAAGCTTTATTACTTAATATATATTATGTTATTGTTATTTTATTATTATATTATTTATTATATAAAATTCCAGAAAGTACAAATTAAACTACTGTGAAATAAAACAAATCAATGGTCGAATGAGAATGAGAGATTTGGGAGGGGCAAGAGGAAGAGATTATGAAGGGGCAGAAGAAAACATCTGGGGGTAATGATATACTCATTACTTTAATTATGGTGATGGTATTACAGGTGTATACAAATGTCAAAATTCATCAAATTTTACAATTCAAATATGTGCAGTTCATTATATTCCAATTATACCCACCAATAAAGCTATTAAGAGATAAGATGCTTCCACATAAAAATCTGGATCTCACATTTCTCTTGGAAAATCAACCAACCCTATATTGACTCAACTATTTTCCACTTCTCATGTCTTGGTAGGGTCAGCCCTGCCTCAGTGACAGCAAAAACTGGAGAACAATTAATACCATGTCCACCCGAACAGTGGCTCCGTCTCAAGACCCTCCTGAGACTACAGGATCTCTCTTCCCTGCCCCTGGGGTACCTGCCTATGCAGTGATGGCCTAAGGTCTACAGCCCAGGGAAGTATAGGAATCCAGAAACCCTTTAGATTATTTGCTCTGACACTGACCTCTGCCGGAGGAGATAAAGAGGTCTGTAGGTCCTAAGGATTTCTGTACACCTTTAACCCAGGGATACAGTCACGAAATTTGCATATGCCCTTCAGAATAGACACATAACCTCTAACTTGCCAGAAACTCCACCTCTGCCTAATTAATGTTTCTATACAGTGTTTCTATATTACATTTTTTAATCTCAAAGCTACACTTTATTTATTAAATTTAATTTTTGAAAGATTTGTTTTCTCTGAAGAAATTATAATCAAACCTTCTCTAAATAAATTATAATCAAAACTATTTTAGGATCTAGGGGCGCCCGGGTGGCTCAGTTGGTTAAGCGTCTGCCTTTGACTCAGGTCATGATCTCACAGTTCATGAACTCAGACCTTGGAGCCTGCTTCGGATTCTGTGTCTCCCTGTCTCTGTCCCTCCCTTACTTGTGCTTTTTTTTCTCTCTTTCTCTATGAAAAATAAGTAAATAAACATTTACAAAAGGATACCTAAATAAAACAATATTTACCAGACTTACTTAGCATTACTAAATGTTAATGCTTAAAATTTTGGAAAGTAGTAAAACAAAACTTGTATCTTTACCCTTAATAAATTTGAATGTCAGGAAAAATGACAACGTTCTGTGCATCAGAACAATAAATATATCAATTCTGTTTCCCACTTAGCCCCTGAAGGTCTTAGCTGCCTACTGTATTTTGTACTTCACCAGGGCTGTAACTTCTGGGTAGGTCTCGGGAGACAGCTGTACCTCAACAGTGTTGGGGAATGTGAGACATCCCTGGGCAAAAGGAACTTAAGTCATGCTATTCCCCAAAACACTAAAGGTTGTCATACCACTTATCCCTTCATCAGCGTGAGCTTAGGGCTCATAGGAGATCCTGACATCTAGGTCATACGATCAGTCCCACAAAGCTGAACAGTTTTTCATAAGAAGGCTTAAGCACAATTGCCAATTAGACCAAATTAGACTGAGAGCTGTTCTCTGTTTTCCTGCCATCTCTGATACACATAAAGTTTGGGGCCCCCACAAAACATATTCTTCTCTTTGGCCTGGCAAAGCCCATATCTCGCTCTCTTTTTTAAAAAAAAAATTTAGTGACATATTATACTTAGCCAAATGTACCCCAAATATTATCATTTTAACATATGGTCAATATAAAGCTAATAAGATGTTTTACATTCCCTCTCACTTTCTCTTTTTTTCATATTATGTTTTAGAAATCCAGTGTGTATTTTATACTTATAGCATATCTCAGCTCAGACCAACCACATTTCAAATGCTCAGTAGTCATATGCGACCAATGCCTACTGTATTGGACAGCACAACTCTATTTAGCCCACAGTCCTAGTTTTCTTCCAGACTGTGGAAAGCAATCAACACCCTTGTATACAGGTGTGAAGGGAAGAAATGAGCTCAGTGAGTCATGGCCTGTTTCTTGAAAGCCCATTTCTTTTCTCAATCAACCCCACACAGTGAATGAAATAGAATAAAGTCTTTAACAATAAGTCTATTTCGTTGCATAAATCAGATCAGTGTGGGGCAGGCAGTTCCAAGGCTGGGTGATTTGGAGGCTGGGGAAATCCATCTCAGCTGTCTCATGTAGAGTCAATACTGTCCATGGAAAACAAAAACCCCTGTAAAACTGCAGCAGATTCCAGATCAGATCTTTTTGGCTGGTGCTGGATCATGTCCACACTGAAACTATCCCCAGGTAGGAAACGAGGACCCCTAAATGGTTTCATATCACTCATGAGTCCCTCCAGGAAACAGGAGAGAGGGTGGAGGTGTGCCTTACCTGAGTACACTGGGGTGACAGGCACATAGTGTGGGTCTCTGACTGCTGGCAGAAGTGCAATGCCATCTGCAACAGATACAGGCGATGGCATAGCTTAGGCCAAGTGAAAGCCTTGGGAAGATTAAAAACATGTAAAAGTAGCACCTGAAACCTTCCCACATACTTGGCACCTGTAGTTCTGTTCCCAGCATGGATACTTAGATATATGAAGTTCAACTTCAGGTTGTAAACTTCATACCAAAGGCTACTTTCAAAGTTTTTCTTTTTTGTGAGTCATGCTGTATGGAGCAAGGAGAAAGCATGTTCCCCGATCCTGTAAGGCCTCTCTTGAGTGTGAAGTTTCTGGTGCTAAGTGAACTTGAAAGATGCAGCTAACAGATCACCAAAACCTCATACACACACGAGACCTTTCTTTGGAATGAACTTTTATATGCCAAGCCAGGTGGGAGTGTTTTCTGTAGATGTTCCTAGATTGACTGAACACATAAGCCCTTGCTCTGGTGTTATGTCTCCAGTGTATGATGAGGTTGGAATTCTTGCCAAAGAATTTCCCACATTCACTTCATCCGTAGGCCTTGCTGTGGTGTGAACTTTCTGGTGTTGAATAAGGTGGGGATGACTGATGTAGGCTTTCCCACATTCACTGCACACGTAGGGCCTTTGTCCACTGTGAATTCTCTTATGTACTTTAACATAGGAACTGTGGCTAAAGAATTTCCCACATACATCACACTCATAAGATCTTTCCCCAGTGTGGCTTTTCTGGTGCTCAGCAAGTCCATCTTTTCGGAGAAAGGCTTTCCCACATCTGCTGCACAGGAAAGACCTTTCTCCCCTGTGGATTTTCTGGTGCTGAATAAGGGTGTCTTTGCGGCCAAAGGCCTTCCCACATTCACTGCACTTAAAAGGTTTTGATCCAGTATGAATTCTCTGGTGCTGAACAAGATGGGATTTTCTGATAAAAGATTTCCCACATTCAGCACATTCATTACGCCTTAATCCCATGTGAGCACTCTGGCGTGCTTGGAGGCTGGAGTTGTGGAGAAAACAGTTCTCACAATCATTGCACTCATAAAGCTTTCCTCTCGAGGTATTCTGGTGCTTACCACATTTGTCTTTGTTGTTGAATGCTTCTCCACATTCACTGCACTGGCAATCTTGTTGTCCAGTGTGAAGGACTTCCTCACTCTTAGTGCTAATGCATAGCTGCATCTCATCTTGAGCGACATGGTGCTGGACACATCCAAAGCTGGCCAAGGAGCACTCCCCATCTTCCCTGTAAGTGAAGGCCTTTGACATGTGGCTTCTGCACGTCTTCACAGAGGAGGCCTGGTCTTTTTCCATTCTAGGGAATGCCTCTCCACTCTGTGACCTCAGGATTTGGTCAATACTTACAGTGACCCAGAAGGTTCTTCCACATGACTTACACGGGTATGCCTGCTGCCCATAAGATATTCTCTGTGGGCCAGCCAGGCGCAAAATGTCTTTCAAGATTGGGTCACACATGTCACATGGGTGGCTCTTTTGGTCGTCAGGATTCACCTTGAGCGTTCTCACCTGTGACTGTCTTTTAAAAACATCCTGCCCAGAAGATGCATCTTCATTCCCTGCTCCATGACAAGGACCAGGGCTCCCCTGGACCATCTCTGCCTTGGCTGGAACTATGGCTACATTTTCAGGAATCCGGGGCTCCCACGCTGCCCGTGTGTGGGGAAATAAATGGTATCTGGAAATTGGAAGTCCCAGTGAGGTCACCAGTAGGAAGTTCTCCAGAATCACATGACAGTATAGGCGTTTCTGACCTTCATCAAGTAGGTCCCACTCCTCTCGGGAGAAGTATATGCACACATCCTCAAAGGTTACAATGTTGCGATCTATCCCTGTGGCAGGCTCCGCCATTACCACAGTATCAAGGACCTGAGAGGGCGTGCCTCAGCAGGTACAACTCAGGGACGCGCCACAGCGGGTGAGAGAAAACATGAAGCACAAGACTGTCCACACCACGATCAGGGACACCAGATATTCACACTAAAGGATACCACACAAAACTAAAGCTGAGTTTCCGATAAAGCACAGCGGTAGGCCCTAACTTCGAAAACGGCTTCCGTTCGTCTACGCTAGCAACCGTCGCGAAACAGCCTCCGCCTAGAGCTTCCGGTTGGGTCTCTCAGATGAACCGGAACCAAAAAGACATTCCTCTGCTCGAGGAAAAGTCCTGCCTGGAGGTCGCGTTATTATGTACGTATTTATTTATTTATTAAGGAAAAAGGGCTGGCTTCCTTAAATTGCAGACGAGAAAGGAGGTTTGGTTTGCCAAAGGTGACTTGTAATTTTAAAGTTCATAGTTTCCAGCTTCATTCAAATCCGTCCAAATGCTTGCGTTCCAAATTTCATAGTCCTGAATTAGTTTCTGTTGTTGTTGTTTAATGTCTCATTGTTGCTATACAGGGTAGCTATTAATTGTTGTTTTTTTTCTGTGTTGATGTTGTACTTGGGCACTGTTGAATTTCCACTTTAGTTCTAATTGTCGGTTATCTTGGATTGATTAAATAGATGATCATATCTGCTGAAAATATTTTATTTCATATTTTCCAACTTCTACATACATTTTCCACTTATTTTTTCTCTCATCTTTTCAGTGGCTAGAACCTTTAGGGCAAGTTTAGGATTAGTAATGGTGATAAGAGATGACTTCTTTAATTTCTGAATTTAATGTAAAATATTCTAGACTTTTCATTTTATAGGGTACATGTTATTTGTTGTACATATCTGGTAGATATATTAAAGTTGGTTGCCAAGATTTTTTTTTATCATGAATGATTGCTAGATGTCATTCAATGGTATATTGATATATATTAACTTGATTATTTTTTTTCTCATTTAGGTAGATTATTTTGGTGAATTAACTTTGTTGGTAAATTTTCTTAAATTGTTTTGCCCTTGTAATTTTGAGATTCAATCGTTGGTCATAAGGTCATTATAATGAAGTGTTGATTGTGATTTGCTGATACTCTGTTTGAATTTTGCTTCTGAGTTTATAAGTGTGATTAATATATGTTTTTGCTTTCTTGTGCTTTTCTGTCTTGGGGGACAAAGATATTACTAAGCTCAGAAAATGAGAAATTGTCTATTTTCTGTTCTATATATCAGTTTATTTTTAGAATTCAAAATAGCTTTTTTAAAAAACCTTTAGTGGGTCTGATATCTTTGTGGTTCTAAAAATTTAACTACTCTTTCTTTGATTTTATGATTTTCTTCATGATGGGCCACTTTTGCTGGTTTATATTTCCCTAGATTTTTTCATTTTGTATAGATTTTCATTTTTATTTCTATTTTGTTGATCATTGTCTTTTGTTTACCTTTATTTAGTCTTTTCTTCCAGCTTTATTTAGGCATAATTATGAATAAAATTGTATATGTTTAAAGTATACAATGTGATGATTTGATATATGTATATATTATGAAATGAGTACCACTTAATCAAGTTAATTAACATATTGTTCACCTTATATCGTTACCTTTTTTTCTGCATGTGCATAGTGAGAATGCTTAGTCTCTCTATTCTTAGCAAATTTCAAGTCTACTGTATAGTTTATTAAGTGGAGTCACTATATTGTACATTAGGTCCCAGAGCTTCTTTATCTTTTTTTGTTTCATTGCAAGTTTTTATTTAAATTCCAGTTAATTAACATATAGTGTAATATTAGTTTTAAGAGTAAAATTTAGTGATTCATCACTTACATCTAATATAATTCTGCCATCCTTAATACCCCTCACCTATTTATCTCATCCCCCCCCAGCAACCTTCAGTTTGTTCTCTATAGTTAAGAGTCTGTTTTATGATTTGCCTCTCTCTCTCTTTTTGCCCCATGTTCATCTGTTTCATTTCTTAAATTCCACACATGAGTGAAATCATATGATGTTTAGCTTTCTCTGACTTATTTTGCTTAGCATAATACATTCTAGCTTCATCCATGTTGTTGCAAATGACAAGATTTCATTCTTTTTGATGGCTGAGTAATATTCCATTGCATATATGTGTGTGTGTGTATATATATATATATATATATATATATAATTTGGCTATTATTGATGATGCTGGTATAAATATTGAGGTACATGTGTCCCTTTCCCTTGGGACTTATTTCTATTTTTAACTTTTTGAGGAACCTCCATACTGTTTTCCAGAGTGGCTGCACCAGTCTTGCATTCCCACCAGCAGTGTAAGAGAGTTCCCCTTTCTCCCCATCCTTGGCAACATTTGTTGTTTCCTGTCCTTTCTGACAGGTGTGAGGTGATATCTCATTGTAGCTTTGATTTGTATTGCCCTGATGATGAGTGATATTGAGCATCTTTTCACATGTCTGTTAGCCACCTGTATGTCTTCTTGGGAAAAATATCTATTCATGTCTTCTGCCCACTTTTTCACTGGATTACTTGTTTTATGGGTGTTGAGTTTGGTAAGTTCTTTATAGATTTTAGATACTAACCCTTTATTTGATATGTCACTTGCAAATAATTCTCCCATTCTGAAGGTTGCATTTTAGTTTTGTTGATTATTTCCTTTGCTGTGCAGAATTTTTTATCTTGATGAAGTCCCAATCATTCATTTTTGCTTTTGTTTCCCTAGCTTCCAGAGACATATCTAGAAAGAAGTTGCTGTGGCTGATGTTAAGGAGGTTACTGCCTGTGTTCTCCTCGAGGATTTTTGATGGTTTACTACTCACATTTAGGTTTTTCATCCATTTTGAATCTACTTTTGTGTGTGGTGTTAGAAAATGGAAAGACATGGAATGCTTCACGAATTTGCATGTTATCTTTGCACAGGGGCCACACTAATCTTCTCTGTACTGATCCAATTTTAGTATATGTGTTGCCAAAGTGAGTGCGAGTACTTACTCACCTTATAACTGAAAGTGTGACCCTTTCTTTGATTAGCATCTCCCATTTTCCCCGCTAGCTAGCCTGAGGTGATCACCATTCTACTGTTTCTATGAATTTGACTTTGGTTTGGCTTTGTTTAGATTCCACATGTGGTTAAGTACATATGGTATGTATCTTTATGTGTCTAGTTTATTTCATTTAGTGTTAAGTATTCCAGGTTCATCCATATTGTCACAGCTGGCAGGATTTCCTTCTTTATTATGGCTGAATACTATTCCATTATATATACACACACCACATTCTCTTTAGCCATTCATCCATTGATGGACATTTAGATTGTTTCAGTATGTTGGCTATTGTGACTTGTGTTGCAATGAACATGAGAGTGCAAAAATCTCTGCAAAATACTGATTTAGTTTCTTTTGGATATATACTCAAAAGTGGGATTGCTGGGACTAATGTATGGTATTTAATCTTAAGTGATAAATTAATAATTAGTTACTCATTTTTTCATTGCTGATGTTGTTTATTCATATCTTTATTCTCTTTGAAAATAAAATCACACTGGCTAGTTTTGTCTTTTTTATTATTCTTTAAAAAATTATGTATCTGTTGATTGACTCTATGATTTTGTTTTATTATTTTGTTTAATAATTATTATTTTCTTCTATTTAGAGTGTTTTATTTTCTTGTTATTTTTCTACCTTCTTTCAATCAAATCTTAATTTGTTTATTTTCAGGCCTGGTAGTGCTCTTGTAAATGCAGTTGGGGGCTATACATCTCCTTTTCATTACTGCTTTAGCAAAACACTCAGGTGTGAAATGTAGTATGGTTTATTATGTTTTCCTTTTTTACAAAAAAAAATTTTAATATACATTTGATTTCCACTTTTTCCTGCAAATTATTCAAAATTGAGCATTTATTTTTGAGATATTTGGGCTAGTGTGCTTTTTCACATTGATTTTTTTAATATTATTTTCCTTTTTTTTGTTTGCGACTCTTGTATGATAGTTTTGGGTAAACTTGAAACTTTATTTTTGCTTTTATTCATATTTATGTAAATTTCTACAAATGCTTGAAAATAAATTTTATTTCCCTCATCTGGTGCATATATAATGGATGTATTAGCCTAAGGTTAATGTTGGGTTTATTGCATCCTTCACCCAATTCTTTGAATTCATGGTTTCTGAGATACATGTCTTATCTTTTTTCACTTTGAATTACTCCTTATAGTTCTAAGTTTTGCCTGATAAAACTTAGAATGGAAGGTTTTACTTAGGGCTGTCTCATCTAACATGGAGTTTGTTTTAAATCTTCACCATATATCAAGAGTAAAATAACTAAATGGACCCTTAGGCTGGTGGTTTTTACTAGTTTCTGTTCTTGCCTAATGTTCATTCCAGATTGGGTCCTTACATCCTTATTTTCAATTCCTTACACCTTTCTCCCTCTTCACACTTCCTCTATCCCTAGTCTCCCCCAAATCAGGGAATTTTCTTTCACTTTGGGAAAATGGAAAGGTAATAGGGAAACTATTAAATTTTTTCTACTGATCATAACTTCTCCTAAATATATTGACTCTGAATAAAAACTATTCCTGTTCCTCTGAACCTAGATGTTTGAAATTATAAAGACAAAATTTGATTATTTTTAGGTGCTCTTCTTTTCATTTCTTTTGAGTCATGAACAATGGCCATTTGGCTGAATAAGTTACAAAAGGTAGAAAGAAACATCCAGAATGAGGGGAACTTTGTTTAATTCTTCTTAAATAATCATTTCTTTCCTGGTGCTGATTGCACTCTGTTTTTTTTTTTTTCATGACCTGCTCTCTCCCCTTCATTCTTCTCCTGCTACAACCCACAGAATCAGACACTTTAAAGAATAAAAAACTTTATGACCTTTATCAAGATGAAGGAGATCCACCACACTGATCACTGAGCAGAAGAAATTGTAAATGGAACTTTTAATATTTTAAAGCCATTTGGAATACAGTTTGCATGAGTGATTCTGTACAATGTACAAATCGGTGGAGAGATGATGACCCTGGAGAATTTGCACTGACAGCCTTGGGAGGAAGACATGCGGGAATAACTTTTAATTGCATATTTAATTGACCTTGTAGAAAATGAATCTCATATTTTGTAGTGAGTACAATTACATAAAGATTTGAAAATATTATTATCCAAAAAAGTTACTCAGACTATTTTATGGTATTATTAGAATCATATAATGTCTATAGTCTGCATTCTTTTAACAGTGCTAAGATAATCACCATCCTGCCTTATAGCAGAGGGGTAGAAAGTAGTTAGGAGATAAAGCATTCCTTTTGCCAGTATTTTTAGTAATTTATGATAAATAACTTTATGAAAGGTTCTCTGAAAAATTTTTAGACATCATTTGAAACTATCAGATTTATAGTTAATACAGCTAAGATATGTAATTTTAAGGTGGCTTTTTTCCCCAGCCAATTAGGTATTAACATAATTTACAAATAAGTAAAATCAGTATTTTTTCCACATATGTTTTTACTTTGGATAGAGCTAAAGAAATAGTTGTTTTAAAGAATGAATGTGTCTGTTTTTCCCAAGGACATTTGTCCCGAGAGCACATCTTATAGATAACATATTTAGAAAAAGGCATTGGCTCATATAAAAATAGTACCCAGCTAAGGTCCTGTGTATAAGGGGAAATAGATAATTTTAGAAATAATGAAGTAAGAAATTATCACTGTTTAATATGAGATAAAGGAGGGGCGCCTGGGCGGCTCAGTCAGTTAAGCATCAAACTCTTGGTTTTGGCTCAAGTCGTGATCTCACGGTTTGTGAGTTTGAGCCCAGCATCAGGCTCCGTGCTGACAGTTGGGAGCCTGCTTGCGATTCTCTCTCTCTCCTTCTCTCTCTATGCCCTTTTCCCATTCACTCTCTCTGTATCTCAAAATAAATAAACTTCAAAAAATTAAAAAAAGTAATATTAGAGAAAGGAAAGGTATTTTCTCAGACTGAGGATATAGAGCAGGTAGTCAGCTGCCATGACTGCCAATGATTTGGGGTGAAAATAGAGAGCTCTAAGGACACATAGGAACTGTGACCTACACCTCTGTTTAGAATTCCATGAGTTGCAGTGATGACTCTCAGAATATAAACCATGAAACATCTGGCAATGCTTAATGCCACATCCCATCTGCTGCCATCTTAGGCTGCATTAAAAGAAACAGTATCCAGTTCACAGAAGGGGAGAGTCCCATTGTATTGATCAGAAACTACTTTTCTGAATTCATCCTAGGTGTAGCTCAAGGGAAATAACCCAGAGCAACAATGTAAGGAATGGAAACAGTATTCTATCATTTTCTTAGCCAAGAGTATAGACTTCAGAGGACATCAGTTGTATTCTTTTCAAAATCTTAGAGCTCGTATGGAGAAGACAGTTTGATTTAGTTTGTTCTGTTTTAGCAGAAAGTAATAAAGAGTTTAGCTTACTAGATGTATGGCCCTGTGCCACACTAAATCTTCATACCTGTATTACTAACTCTGAGGTAGTATGGTAGATGATCAAGGCCCAATTTACCTATGGAATTTTGGCTGAAATTTATAGGCAATCATTAAAGCCCTCAGATACTGGAAATGCAGCATTGCATAAAGCAGGATGCATAAAGCCAATGCTTTACATATCAGGAAGACCAGAGCTCCCATTGATGTAAGAGAGTGTAAAGATGTAAGTTCCCTTTCCCAACCCGGAGCCAGAGCAAGGACAGGACAAATAGGTGTGCAGGCCATATATCACCATACTAAAGAGCTTGCTGGCCAGCATTTTGGGAGCTTCATTCATTTAGCACCAACAAAAACGAAGACACTGAACATCAAGCAGTAAGATAGTGGGCTAGAAACTAAGAATAAAGTCAAAGAAGAAATAGTTACCGCCTCTAAACTATCCTACTAATGCGATGTAAAATGTGAGGTGCAAGGCTATGTTTGTATGTATGTGTATGTCTGTGTATGAATTCTCAAGGTGACCTTTATATTCTGAAAATAATATGTATTAGGTTAATTTTGTTTTTTTAACACCAATGTTTAATTTATTGAAGTCAGAAGTGAAAACACTTGATTTTTCATAGGCTTTAAATTTCACTTTATTTTTATTTTACTATTTGCAATCTAGAAATTTAACAGTCATTTTTATTTTATTATTCTTTTTAACTTTATTTATTTTGGGAGATATAGAGCACACATGCACTATCAGGGGAGGGGCAAAGAGAGAATCCCAAGCAGGCTCTGGGCTGTTAACACGGAGCCCGACGTGGGGTTGGATCTCACAAATCCGTGACATCATAACCTGAGCTGAAATCAGGAGTGGGATGCTTAACCAACTAAGCCACCCAGGCGCCCCTAACAACAATCACTTTTAAAAGACCTTTGGAAAATACTTGGTCTCATTTAAAAACACTTTAGAACAATTTCAAACTGAGTATATAATTGTAATATTCAGTTGCCATTTTACACACACCAGTTAGCTGAAGTAAAATGAAAGCCTTCCAAAATAATATTCTTATGAATTCAGCATATATATGTGTGTGTGTGTGTGTGTATATATATATATATATATATACACGTCTCTATGTATACATTCAGGTACATATAATGTGAAGCTAAAGGCTGGATATGGTGGTGAAGTAAAAGGTAAAACAAATCAGCCGGGTATAAATCTTCGCCAAATTCTGCATCTGGATTGCCCAACAGGACTGACTACTGGGGGAGAGGTTACTGTGGCTACAGCCCAGGGTGCAGAGAGTGTAATTCCGGGGTCAGTGGTGGGTGATGCATTTCTCCACATTTACATTTAGCTGATGTGGAGTAGAGTGCATGGGTCCTGGGCGCCTGTTCCCCACCCCTGCCCTCACCCTGCAAGCCTGGTGCATACCTGTGGAGGAGAAAGTGCTAGTCCCATACTGCCCCCACCTCCACTGCACTCTTGCCTTGCACAGTTTCAGCCTGTCCCCTGGAAACAAACAGTGGTCTTTCTCCGTCTCTGCCCACCTCCTTTTCACGTGATTGCCGTACAGGTTATTTATTTATTTATTTATTTGTTTGTTTGTTTTCGAGAGACAGAGCGAGACAGCGCGAGCAGGGGAGGGTAGAGAGAGAGGGAGATACAGAATCTGAAGCAGGCTCCAGGCTCTGAGCTAGCTGTCAGCACAGAGCCCAACGCGGGGCTCCAACCCACCAACCGTGAGATCATGACCTGTGCCGAAGCCAGACGCTTAACCGACTGAGCCACCCAGGTGCCCCAGGTTTGTTTTTTTTTTTTTTTAATTCACAAATTCTTATTCCTCTCCCCTCCCCTCTAGCCTTCAGCTTGTGATTTGTAACTTACTTGTCTGCTTCTCGGAGGTATCTCTGTAGGTTTGTCCTCAGTTACTCTTATAGATGTTTTCAGAAAATGGTTATTTCATATGATTTTTCATGGCATTTGTCCTAATCGTTCTTCTATCACAGGGCAACAATAAAAAAACTCATACAGCAGCACTGGGTTCAGGACTTGTTAAAAGGAATCTTCATGCCCCAGGACCTCCTTCTTACACTTTCTTAACACCAAAGGACTTTAAGGACGTTTCCTTAGTGTGAGGAGCGTATTAAGGGCTGAAGGCTAATGCCATCTGGGCTGACTTCGTTAATTGTAAGTGAGGCTCATAATTTTGATATTTATGGTAGAACTTTCTAACAATTAGAGTTTTTAACAGTGAATTGGCCTGCGTAACAACGTAATGAACTTCATGTTGGTGAGAAGGTTCCAGAAGGTGCCATATGAACATCAACTTTTAGGGTTGCTTTAGGGGGATTCCTTAATGATTTTGGACCTGAACTAGATAAAAAGTAAGTGCTTTCCAACATCTCCTAATGACTCTTTGATATTATTTTTAAAAATCACAGATTTAGTAAAAGCAGAAAAAGTCTAAGATCTTTGTGAGGCACTGATTTATATTGTAGTTTTTCACAGCAGCCTGATTTTCTTTTCACGTTAAGGTTACCAGAAAGAGTGCTTAATAGTAATATCTCTGTTTTTATCTGTTGTTAGAAAAAGCTATGTCCATTAAAATAGATATGTGTTTAAGCATTGAAAATTCTTTCTAATTAGTAATAAGTGTCCCTTTATTCTTTACTAGTTAACAGTAAACACTATGTTGTACAATATATAATTTTATCTACATTCTGAGAAATACCAGAAGTCAGATTCATGACTCTGATTCCGAAAATATTGTCCTTAATCATTAACCAGATTCAATATAACTTCTGAGTAAACATATGTTGAAATAAGTACTATATATTTTCTTGCTTTAGAGAAAGAAAATTTAAATTTCATTTCTAATTTTATTAAGCACTTTCTTTTTTATTCATGGAGCTCTTACATAAGAAATATATTCTTAATTTTTTTCCAGGGGGAGGGGAGGGAAGATATTTTTGTGTGACTCAGTTTTCTTGCATCTCATTTTGTTAAAACAAGAGAAAAAATCATCTTTGCCCCACACATTAATCAATTTGATGGAAGGTTGTTGATTTGGGCGGGGGAAAAAGTTCAAAGATGTCAGCTGAGGCAATTGTACTCAGGCCTCGGGGGTTCGAGAGAGGCAATCAAACCCTGTAAGACTTTTAAAAATCAATATATACCCAAGGTCTCTTACTATGTATACCTTATTTTTTGAAACACATTTAATTTACAAAGTGTTTAAACTGAAAATCATTACTTGGTAAAGTGAATGTGTCTAAAGGTCCACTAATCACTTTGGGGATATTCAAAGCCACTGAAAAATCTGATACTCATCTCTGGATATATACCTATTAAATAATCTCCATGCCCTCCAGGTTCTTATTTTTTAGGCAAGTTTTGCAAAAATGTTCTGTTGTAAAATGTATATTACTAAAAAGGAAAACACAAAAATTATGACCCTGCAGCTCCTTAACAACACCTTTGGCATTTTCTGGCTGATTAGCCCATTATAGGCAGAACTTGTGGTTCAGGTGAGGGCTGGTGGTTATGTATGAGTTAAGAGAAGGATAAATGGTTTGTTGTGGTCTATGCATGGGTCAGTGGCTTGTCACATAACTGCCATTTAGTATTTAGTGCCTTATGATGCTCAGTAAGGAAGATAGCATTAGAGATCATTAAGAAAACTTTTTTTTGGCTCTTGGATTACTTTTGCGTTTTTTTATCTCCCAATACTTTACATTTACATGAAACAGCTGAGCGATTTTCAACATCTTCCCTTTCTGGGATGTGAGATGAGAGTTCTGCTCACTTAGTACCTCAGAAACACCCATTGATTTGATTTTCCAGCATATTTCAGAGCTTTTTCTTTCCTAAATTGTGAGCCAACAGTTAGTAAGAATCAGCTAGTCTGTCACTGTGGGCCAGAGAAAGATTAACTAAATGGGACCCTTCTCCACAAAAAGCATACATAACTAGAGTTCAGTTGATATCTCAAAAAAAAGGGGGGGGGGCAAGTAGAAATTGCACAATAGAGAAATTGCCTCCAGTTGGTGAGACTAGCAGAGGCTTCCACACCTTTTAACTAGGCCTTAGACATAGGCAAAACCCTGATAGATGCATATGACCAAGAGTTGCTGTTGTTTTTTCTCTTTACTTCACCATCTTCTACTCCTTTGAATGCATGGTGTAAGTCTTTGGTCCCTGTCTACTGTCTAAATCCACTTGATAAGCTACCTTCACATGATCAAATCCAGTGGTCCAGTCTCAGTCCTCACCTTAACTGAACTCTCAATGGCATTTGACTTAATTAATTTGTCCTTCTTGAAACACTTTCTTTTCATGGCTTATGGGGTATGGCACTGCTCTCTTGATTTCCCCATGCCTTGGTGGCCATTTGGTTCTCGCTTCATTTTTGCAAACTGCTTTTACAGATCTCTACAGTTTGGCGTGCCCTAGAGCTAAGTACTCAGACATCCACCCATACCATTCCATTTCTTTTTTTTTTTTTTTAGGTATATATTTTTTTCTTTTATAGTTTATTGTCCAGTTGGTTTCCATTAACACCCAGTGCTCATCCCCACAAGTGCCCTCCTCCATGCCCATCACCTCCCTTCCTCTCTCCCCCTCCCCCATCAGCCCTCAGTTTGTTCTCAGTATTCAAGAGTCTCTCATGATTTGCCTCCCTCCCTCTCCCCAACTATTTTTCCCCTTCCCCTCCCCCATGGTCCTCTGTTAAGTTTCTCCTATTCCACTTATGAGTGAAAACATATGGAATCTATCCTTCTCTGCCTGACATTTTGCTTAGCATAACACCCTCGAGTTCCATCCACATTGCTACGAATGGCCAGATTTCATTCTTTCTCA
>CM053579.1:78908034-78925420 GCA_028646485.1 Cryptoprocta ferox | reverse complement strand
CAGAAGCTTTTTATCTTGATGAGGTCCCAATAGTTCATTTTTGCTCTTGATTCCCTTGCCTTTGGAGATGTGTCGAGTAATAAATTGCTGCGGTTGAGGACAAGGAGGCTGTTTCCTGCTTTCTCCTCTAGGGTTTTGATGGTTTCCTGTGTTTTGAGAAATTTTTAATTTCAATTTTAATTTCTTCTTTGACTCACTGGTTGTTCAGGAGTATATTATTTAATATCCACATATATGTGAATTCTCCAGTTTTCTTCCTATTACTGATTTTTACATTCAGACTATTGTGGTCAAAAAAGATACTTGGTATGATTTCAAATATTTTTAATTTGTTAAGACTTGTTTTGTGAACAAGTGATTTATGATTTATGCTGTAGAATATTCTAGAAGTGTATGCTTGAGAAGAACGAATATTCTGCTGCTGTTTAATGGCATTGTCTATATATGTGTTAGGTCCATATGCTCTAAAGTATGATACAAATTTAACATTTTGTGTTGATTTTTCTGTCTGATCTGGATTATTGAAAGTAGGATATTAAAGATGCCTAATATTGCTATACTATTGTCTATTTCTACCTTCAGATTTTTTAGTATTTGCTTAATACATAAAGATACGGAAAATTTTTTAACATTTTTTTCTCCCCTTAAATTCTTTAAAACACATAAGTGAAACTAAAAACTATAACATTATCTAGAGAGACTAGCAATATATTATATGTAATAAGAAACAATGGTGGACGTTACAGGGTATATATTTAGGTATCCTGACATTGGGTGCTTACATATTTATGATTGTGATGCCTTCTCTCTAAAAATAAAAGTCTGTTTTATGTTTGTAATAATTTAACTTCGATTACATATAAAATACTGTCCTTTATTTTAAGTTCATTTATTTATTATTTTGAGAGAAAGAGAGTGAGTGCAAGTGGGAGAGGGGCAGACAGGTGGAAAGAGAGAATCCCAAGCAGATTCTGCCCTGTCAAGTAAGGAGCCTGATGCAGGGCTTGATCTCATGAACTGTGAGATCATGACCTGAGCTGAAGTCATACGCTTAACAGACTGAGCCATCCAGGTGCTCCCAAAATGGTGTTTTTTTAAATCCTCCTTTTTTATGTTTGTGATGTCATCGTTTGTACCTTTTTGTATTGTGTACCCATTAATAGATTGTTATAGCTTTAATTATTTTTAATACTTTTACCCTTTATCCTTTATTCTAAAGTAATTAGCACTCTACATTGCTATATGAGAGTATTCTGAGTCTGACTATATGTTTGTCTTTACCAGTCAGTGTGTGGTATATATTTATATATTTTCATGTTACTAATTAGCATCCTTTCATCTCATTCTGAACACCTCCTTTCATCCTTTCTTGAAAGGTAGGTTTAGGGGTGATGAATTCCCTCAGTTTTTGTTTATTAGGGAACATCTTTATCTCACCTTCATATCTCAGGGACAGCTTCCTGGGTAAAACATTCTTGCTTAGCAGTTTATTTCTTTCAGCCCCTCAAGTAAATCATCCCATTTTCTCTTGGCCTGCAAGGTCTCTACTGAGAAATCCCCTGACAAACGTGTAGGGGTTCTCTTGCATGAGATACATTTTCTTTCTCTTGCTGCTTTTAAGATTCTCTTTTTGTCTTTGATTTTAGTCAATTTTATTATAATGTGTCCTGGTGAGATAATTTTGTTTTGTTTTTAATTTTTTAACATTTATTTATTTTTGAGAGACAGAGAGAGACAGAACATGAGCTGGAGAGGGACAGAGAGAGGGAAACACAGAATCCGAAGCAAGCTCCAGGCTCCGAGCTGTTAGCACAGAGCCTGACACGGGGCTCAAACCCCCAAACCGTGAGATCATGACCTGAGCCAAAGTTGGACTCTTAACCAACTGAGCCACCCAAGTGCCCCTGGTGAGGATCATTTTGAATTGGACTTTGGGATGAGCCATTAGCTTCATAAATTTGGATATCCAAATCTCTCCCCAGGTTTGGGACACTGCCAGCCAATATTTCTTCTAGAAAGCTTTCTACCCCTCCCCCCACTGTTTTTTTTTTTTGGTTCCTCTTATTGTATGAAACTCTTGCACTGCCTTCTAGATAATTGATTCTTTCTTCTGCTTTGTTAAGCCTGCTGTACAAGTTCTCTGTTGAATTCTTCATGTTCAGTTCAGTCGTTTAATTTTTTAGCTGCAAAATTTGTTTGGTTCTTTTTAATATTTTCTGTCTCTTTGTTAAAATTCTCATTTTGCATTGTTTTCCTGATATCATTAATTGCTTATCTTTGTCAGGCAGTTCCTGTATCTCCATTTCTTTGGGGCCAGTTACTGGAGGTTTCCTGTATTCCTTTGATGGAGTCATATTTCCCTGATTCTTTGTGACTTTGTAGCCTTGTGTAAGAGTCTGCACATTTGAAGAAGCAGTTACCTCCGCCAGACTTTATGGACTAATGTTGATAAGGGAATACTTTCACCTGTGGAAAAGGGTGCCTTGGAACATGCTGGGATTCTGGATCTAGTGGTGCAGGACACCTAGTGTGGGGCATGTGGTGGCACTGGGTCTGGGGAGGCATGCTGTCTCTTTGGTTCAGGTTGCTTGGTTTCACATTACTGATAACCGTGTGGACCTTGGTGAACATTACTGGGGGTCCACAGTGGTTGCAAGCACTAGTGAGGTCTTCAGTGGCCTTCCAGGATCAACTCCTAGGTAGCAGGGCAAACATTGGTGGTGGTCTGAGCTGTTGGTATTCACACACCCAGCTGTGGTGATAAGCTGTCGTTGTCTGTGATAATTATAGGGAGATGTGGAGGGGAGGGTGGTGTCTCCTACATCACCATTTTGGTGACATCACCCCTATAGGAGAGATCTGAGTAATACCCAAATGTGAAGGAAGAAACCTAACAGAAGCTACTTCTAAACAGAATTAAACAGAATTAAAACTAAACAGAATTAAAAATACATTCTAAATAGTTAACTCCTATGAAACTGACTTTTGATAGTGTGGTGATTTGCTTCAGCCATAAAGTAAGAATGATCATCCTCTATTATGTTACGAGTAAATGATGCTGGCATCTCAATGTGTAAATGATAATTTTTAAAGTAAAATGTAAATCTGACTCATAGGCTTCAAAACAGAATAGCTAAAGTATACACTTTAACATTGTTCACTATAAAATTAAAACTATAATAAGGCGGAAAATATTCCTCCCTCAATGTCTTACAATAAATGGACACTCTTTTAATTCAATTTTGTTGTTTTTACTCACAGTAATTTCTAAAGCCCACATGCTTTCCTTAATGGGTCCATTTCTAAAAATTCTTCTTCAGAGTGCTGGACTAATCATGAATATGTGATGTGAAAAGGCAGTATGCCATTTTAGGGATGGGGATGGAGTAGTGTGATCTTACACAAGTGTCTAGTTTCTGCTAGAAGAATACGGTACTTGTTGCTATACTTAAGCTTTTTTGTTCTTTTTCATTTGTTTATTTGTCTGTTTGTTTTGCAGAATCAAAGCATATATCCAGGTTTAACACTAGAACTGGTGTACTTAAAATGAATGAAACCCAAATACAAGTCAACTTTTTTTTTTTTTATTAGAGAGACTGAGAGAGCATATGCAAGTTGGGGAGAGGGGCAGAGGGAGAGTGCATGCGAGTAGGGGAGGGGATACTGAGGGAGATAGAGAATCCTAAGCAGGCTCCACACTTGGCATGGAGCCTGACATGGGGCTTGATCCCAGGACCTGGGAATCATGACCTGAGCCAAAATCAAGAGTTGGATGCTCAAATGACTGAGCCACCCAGGCAACCCATGAGTCAATTTTTTGAATATTAAATAAACAGTTCATTTATCTTCACAGTTGGATTTGTATTTGGTGATCCCAAAATAAGGACTTATGCCTTAGAAAAATCTTAAGCTCTGATTTTCAATATTTTCCTTTATGATAGTAAATATCAATTACATGACTTAAAAACTGCAGATCCTGCATATAATAGTTATCACATTCCACTACCTAGAGATACAGTGAATAGACTGACCTATAATCATTTTTAACAACTGGCCCCTCTGTTACTCTTAGGATAACCAAGTAGAGGCTTGAATTTTATGGTTGGTTGCAAGTCATTGGCCATTTTTTTTTCAATTTCAAGGGTACAAAGTGCCAAACCCTATTTGGAAAACAATAAACTGACAGGGATCTTCATTCCTTGAGGGGAAATGCTCTGTGTTATGCTTCATTTTGATTTAAATCTACTTTTAGCCCTTGAACAACACGAGTTAAAAATGTATATATATAACTTTTGACTTCCCCCAAACTTAACTAATAGCGTACTATTTACTGGAAGCCTTACCAATAACATAAAGAGTCGATTAACACCTAGCTTGTATGTTATATGTATCATATACTGTATTCTTACAATAAAGTAAGATAGAAAAAATAAAATATTATTGCAAAAATCATAAGGAAGAGAAAATACCTTTACAATATTATACTGTGTTTATTGATACCATAAGTTTACACTGTCTACTCCTAAGATTAACTGTCAGTACCTACATCAATATTGTCTTATATAACATAAAGCACTATAGTGTTATACTTAGAGCTAACACTAGGTATCAAAAATGAAAAGATAATATGAAAAAAAGATTTATATATATTTACAGGTATTATAATTCATGCATTACCAAAGAAGCAGCAATATGATTGCTTTATGGTAGCCTAGTTTAATTGATAAGATTGCTTCATGGTAGCCTAGCCTATACATTAATGAATGAATCATTATAAAAATTTTTATGGCATATAGTATTACAGTCATATTCATAATACAAAATTGAAAACATTGCTACATTAAGAAAACACTTACCTATGATGATAGGCTGATACACAGTTTCTCCAATTACAAGAGAGAGGCATAGTGTATGTTAATGTAATTCTTTGAAAGCAAAGTTAGAAAACAGTAATAAAACTAACACATTATTAATTTTATATTAAGTATCACTCACCTTATTCCTGTATAAGGATAGGCTAATAACCACTTCCATATAAGACTTGCATAGGATGTTCTACATGATGAATACTTAGGCGATTATGATGACAAAAAACATACATTTCTTGTCATACAATGATTAGATTTTCAGATGAAGACGCACACATATACAACAGATAAGTTTAACTGTATGTCATAATTATTTATTATTCATTAAGTGGCAGTGGATCATCATCAAGGTCTTCATCCTTGGTGTCTTCATGAGTGGGCTGAGGAGAAGGAGGAGGAGGAGGAAGTGGAGGGTGGTCTTGCTGTGTCAGAGGTGACAGAGGCAGAAGATGGGGAGGAGTGAAATGAGAGGCATGGGAGTCAGGCATACTCAGTAGAACTTTATAGAAAAACATGGCAATTTCTGTCTGACTCTTTCGCCTTTTCATGTCTCTAGAAACATCTAAAAATGTTTCTGTATGGTACCAATCCTTCTTTCTCTGTGTGCCTTTGCCGAAGCGCCCAGCTCATAGAAGGGTCCATAGTGTACAAGAAGTCTAAAGCACTCTGGAATAATTGAAACCCTCTGCCAGACAGTCTAATGTCAATTTGTTTTCAGGCACCACTACTGCCATTCTTCCTCATTGTCTGGCACTTGTTGGGAAGCACTCATCTCCAGCAAGTCGTCATCTGTTAATTCCTCTGGTGTGATGTCTCTTAGCTCTTGATCTTCTCCAAGACCCATATCTTGAAACCCTTTATCCCCCACCTTTTTGCCATAGCCATGGTCTTTTACATGATTTCCTTGACTGGCTCTGTATAAATCCTATGAAGTCATGCAAAACATCTGGACACAGTTTTCTCCAGTAGGAATGTACTGTTTCAGGCTGACGGCTTTCATGGCTTTTCCTATAACAACAATGGCATCTTCAGTGTTGTAATCCTTCCAGACTTTCATGATGTTCTCTCTGTCAGGGTTCCCTTTCTTAGCATTGACAATCCTTCCCATAGAGCATGTGTGCAATGAGCTTTAAAGGTCCTTATGACCCCGTGATCTAGAAACTGAATTAGAGACATTGTGCCTGGGGGCAAGAAGACCAGTTTGATGCCTTCGGTGTTGAACTCAGGATTCTGGGTGGCCAGGGATGGCATTGTCCAATATCAAAAGAACTTTAAAAAGTATTACTTTACTGGCAGGGTACTTCCTGACTTCAGGGACAAGCATTGATGGAACCAGTCTGAAAAAAGGTTCTTATAGTCCGGACTTTCTTGTACAACCCAAAGATTGACAGCTGGTGTTCATCTTTTCCCTTCAAGGCTTGAGGGTTAGCAACTTTACAGATAAGGGCAATCCTGATAATAAACTCCATTGCATTTGTGTTACCAAACCCAAGTTTGGCTGCTCGTCGCTAAAAAGGCCAACACTCAAGAGACAAGTTTTGATGGGAAAGTAATTTGAGCTTTATTCAGGAGGTTGGCAATCTAGGAAGAAGGCAGACCCTTGTCCAAAAGCCAACACCCCAGTTTTTGCCTGGCCCAGGAGTTTTTAAAAGGGTTTTGGGTAGTTAATCAGCAAAGGGAGTATAGTGGTCCCTAACATTTCTTGACTATGTTCAGACTTGATGGTGCCAGGCTATAGACATTGTCTTAATACTTGGAGGTTGTGCAAGAGGTTCTGGTTCCTTAGTGCCTGGGGGGTGTGCAAGAGCACCCTATTCCTTCTGCAAGGAGGGCAAGGTCTACAAGATGTGCAAAGGGAGGTCTTTAAAGTCATTTGTGTGACCTTAAAAAAGATTTTGTTGGGGCACCTGGGTGGCTCAGTCGGTTGAGCGTCCAGGTTCGGCTCAGGTCATGATCTCGCAGTTCGTGGGTTTGAGCCCCGCGTCAGGCTCTGTGCTGACAGCTAGCTCAGAGCCTGGAGCCTCTCTTCGGATTCTGTGTCTCCCTCTCTCTCTGACCCTCCCCTGCTCACACTCTCTCTCTCTCAAATAAATAAAACATTAAAAAAATATAAAAAAAGATTTTACTAAGAGATTCCTGGCTAACCAGAAAGTCAAGGCAGCTTCAAACAGATTTGCTGGCCTCTGTGGCTTGGGAAAATTCTGGTCCTTCATTCCCCAAGGCCAGTGGTCTGCAAATTCAAAGAAAGTAAATTAGTTCTGTTACAGGTCAAGGGCCTTAGGTTAGGAAAGCAAGGAGTGTGTTCACCTGAAGCAAGTTAACCCTTAAGACAGGTTAGAGTGCTGTTCTATTTGCACAAAACAGTAGTTAGCCAATGCCTTCCTGCCTTAAATCCTGGTCCTCCGTTCCCTTCCTTACTAATAAACGTCCTTTGTGGCATTTCACCTCCCCCCCCAGAATAGAGTAGTTTTGTCTGCACTAAAAACCTGTTCAGCCAAATATCCTTTCTCCTCAGTGATCTTCTTAATGGCGTCTGGCAACTTGTCTGCTATCTCTTGGTCGACAGATGCTCCTTCTTCTGTTATCTTGACATTTTTTAAGCCAGACCAGTTTCTAAAATTAGCAAACCATCCTTTGATGATATTAAAATCTCCAGCTTTAGATCCTTTACCTTCCATTTGTTTTAAGTGGTCAGGATGACTTCCTTTTTTCTTGAATCATATTAGAGTCTATACGTATGCCTTTCTTACAGCAATCCTGCACGCACATAATAGCTGCATTGTTAAAACAAGATAAAAAGTATTTAGCAAAAAGTGCAAGGTTTTCATGCCTGCTGACGTAGCTGCATCATTGGCTTCATGATTTTTCTGTTTTTACAAAGGTCCTTCAGCTGGATTCATTTATCTTGAAATGGTGGGCACCTGCAGCTGCCGACCTCAATCTGTGGTAGATATCAAGCAATTCAGCCTTTTCTTGCAATATCGTGACTTATCTCTGCTTCTTGGAAGCAGTTCCAGCATCACTAGTGACCCTTAGGTATGGGTCGCATGGTGTTATTCAAGGTTTATGGTATCGTACTAAATAAACACGATAATAAATATGTGAGAACAGCGAGAGATCACTTTTTATCGCGATATCCAATTTACTGCAGAGATAATTAGCATCACATGGCTTTTTAAGTGGATACTCGCAACGCTTGAGCTCACCGGCATCGCAGCAGGAGGTGCTACTATAGCACCACGGTATGTACTACAGTTAATTTTATGTAGGTATGATTTAAAACCACATCTTTACCTTTGTTGACATTTCTCTCCACTATGAATGGTGCCATGTACGGTCTGTAAATGTATGCATAAGTTTTGATAAATTTTAACTTTATATTTTATGGTGGTAACTGATAAAATAGATTAGTACCTACATACATTTTGTGCATTCATGTTATACCTTTCTCTTAATATTTTTGGTATTTCTAGGCTATGCAGTTTTCTGCAAGTTTTTTGAAATTGTTACAAATCTCTCCAAATTTTTCCAATATGTTTATTGAAAAAATCTATATATAAGTGAACCCACACAGTTCAAATCTGTGGTGTTCAAAGGTCAGTTGGAGTTTTTAAAAAAAATTTTTTTAATGTTTATTTATTTTTGAAGGAGAGAGAGAGAGACAGAGCGTGAGCAGGGGAGGGGCAGAAAGAGGGAGACACAGAATCTGAACAGGCTCCAGGCTCTGAGCTGTCAGCACAGAGTCTGACGCGGGGCTGGAACTCACCAACCGTGAGATCATGACCTGAGCTGAAGTCAGACACTTAACCAACTGAGCCACCCAGGCACCCCGGTTGGAGTTTGTTTTTACATAGTCAGAAAACTATATATTTTCTGGTATCAGCGTGAAGAAATCCTTTTAGCAAACAGGATTTATTCATCCACTAAGCAAATCTCCTCTACCTCATAATTGCAAATGATACAGTGTGTGAGAAATGCAAAGCCTGGAACCCTAGTTTGTGAATTTAAGGGCAGAAGGCATAATTTTCATACCTACTCTGATTTTATAGTCTTCCTATGCTAAGGGAAACACAGTTGTGGGTTGTTTTTTTTTTGTTTTTGTTTTTTGTTTTTTGTTTTTTACCAGAAGCCAACCTAGAATTTTCTGATAAACATAGACCTACAACTTGGGTTCTAAAAAAAGGACAATAGAAAGAGCATAATCAAAATATTTTTGAAATAATGGTTGATTTTATTAGCTGTGCTCCTGATTTCTAGGCTGTAGAAGGTCCTTATTCTCATGTAACTACACAAGATTCTGTAGATGAGACTAAAGTTGCTGTTAAGTTCCTACACATTTTGTCCACAGAGTGAAAAATAAAATTAAAATGAAATTTTACATAAATCAAATTTTTTTTTAAATGTTTTATTTATTTTTGAGAGAGATAGAGACAGTGTGAGCAGGGGAGGGTCAGAGAGAGAGACACAGAATCTGAAGCAGGCTCCAGGCTCTGAGCTGTCAGCACAGAGCCCGATGCGGGGCTCGAACCCACGAACCGCGAGATCACGACCTGAGCCGAAGCCGGATGCTCAACCGACTGAGCCACCTAGGCGCCCCCATAAATCAAATTTAATTAGCCAGTAATGGTGTATGTTTTAGCAATTAATTATAATCATTTTTAGCCTGTTCAGTGTTATCTAGAGCTTTTAAACTTACAACCTTATTTTCTTCACATTGATTTGGGACCAACAGTAATTCAAGCTAATATCCCTTAGTCCTAAACATGAGCGGTCTAAATAATTGTGTATAGTGAAGTTATTTTAAAATTTATCATAGTAAAACAGATGAATGACAGATTTTTCCCTCTTGCCCCCTTCCCTTTTGAATTGGTATAAGTGTGCCCTTATACTGAGTTGCATATAGTTCTGCAGCTATAGTATCCTTTTTGTATTTGTCACAAAGGATCAGCTAGTGTTCTCTTTTGTATTTGTCACAAAGGATCAATGAAACAATGCCTTGAGGCAAAGGTAGGGAAAGGAAGGGTGCATTTAACAAACTAGTTTTTTTTTTTTTAACTCTCTGCTTGTAGACCTCTCTCCTTCACCTTCAGTTCTTTTTCTTGATGCAGTGTTGCCAGGAAAAGGTCTACTCTAGTTCTTTCAAAATATATCATGGCAGCAAAGTTGTTCTAGAGTTCTGATTTAGGTTGTTCCCAGAGCAATAAAATGCCCTCTCTGGGAGTCTTCTAATACAACACAGAGATCAAAGTTAAAACTCTGGAGGGGTTGTTATACCAGGTCACAGAGCAGTACTAAGGGAAGCATGCCATCAGAATATGTTTTCTAAACTGAAATGAGATAGGGTTATCGTTATTATTTGCAAACATTGAGTACTTATAATATGCAGTGTGCTGTAGCGTGGTCACTGAGGCATACAGAATTGAGAAAGATGTGGTTCTTGCACTCGAGGAGTTTATAACCTCTTGGAGAAGATGTGGATACTTATAAATAACTCTGATGCAAAGGAGATAATGAGGTGCAGAATGTGAATGGCTGAATGTGCACTCTGAATAAAGAGGAGAGCTTCAGGGTTCCAAATTGAAACATTGTTGTTATGACATAGGATATTAAACAGAGTGTATTTAATGCTAGACTTTTCTATCTAGTTTTCTGGAAGCCGTGCAGTACAATATAGTAGTAACTAGCCATGTGTGGCTATTTAAATTAAAATTAATTTAAAAATTCAGTTTCTTAGTTGTACTGGTCGCATTTCTCAAGTGATCTTTGTGAGTAGTAGCTACTATGTTGGACAGAACAGATAATAGGACATTTCTTTTATCGCACAAAGTTCTGTTGGACAGTGCTGTTCTGGAGCCTGCAAACTGAGTTTACTACTCTGTAACATAGTGGGGACAAGTGATTCTTGGAAATACTGAGGGGTTATTTCATTTTGTAAATTACAGGACTCAAATTCTTAAAGATATATGGGAATATTTTTAGAATCTAACAACAGATCCTTTAAAAGAATAGGAAATATAAATTGTCTAAAAATGTGTCTGTTCACTTTTTGAGTATAAATTGAGGCTCTGTAGTTTAGAAAAAATGCAAATATATGTTATAGTCTGATGATATAAATATTATTAGTAGTAAAAGGAGTTAATTTAATGGGAGTTATGGCAGATTATCCTCAGCTAAATATAATTGACTTTGAGACTAGACATAGCACTAATGCACTTGAGGTAATATTGAACATGATTGTTTCCATGGGAACATTCCTGGAGTGCTCTTCCTAAAAGGGATGTTCAGGGCAGTTACACAGAAGATTTGGTGGTATTTATGCAACTGATTCAGATTCCAATCAAGAATTGATTTTAATTTTATTTATTTATATATATTTTTTCTAATTAAGAGTGAAGTAAAATATGCAGTGCAACAAGCTAGAAAATGTAGCTTTGGAATGCAGAGGTTGCTCAAGGAGGGATCAAGAGCAAGAGTTATGGTGGAAATTTGCCCTGCCTAGCTGGGTGACAGGAGGCAATCTGCATTTTGATAGTGTCTGGATGGAGTGTATTGCAGTAGGAAACCAAGGATGGAGACAGTCCTTGTAGGCCATTTCATGGACATGTTACATGAGAAAGGGGAGAGACTTTGTGCATATAGTAAGTGGAGTTCTCAACCAGCAGAGTAGTATTTCAGAAACAAAACTTCTGTGATTCAAGAGTGAAATGGGACACAAAGGAAAAGGAAGATCTCAAAAAAAGGAAATCTAGCCAGCAGTCCAGAGATTGGTCTCTCTCCACATGGCTTAAGAGTTAACACCATGTCTTCACAGAGGGCAAAGTGGATTTTGATCCTGGAACCCCACTTAGGTGTCTTTTGTGGCTGAACATATTTTGATGAAAGGATGGATTATTTATGTAGCCCTAATATCAAGTGATAGATTTAGTAATTATCACTAAGCCTTTTATCACTGTAAGTTCTTTCTTTTAAGCAAAAGACAGTGACACTGCTCCATACCCAGCTGGATTGAGCCTGCGTGAGTTCTTCAGAAAAGAGCTGGTGAAGCCTAGCAGGCAGCACCAAGTACACAATGGTGAGTGCGTAAGACCTGATTGCATTTAATCAGCTCAACACCTCTATGGGGAATATACTATTATTATTCAGAATTTGCAGATGTGAAAATCGAGGCCTAAGTATATTAACATCTTGCATGAAGTCACACAGTAAGTGACAAAGCTAGAAATGAAATCATGTTTTACCTGATTCTAAAGAAAGCCTGGATCCTGATCCCTACAACCCACCCTCTTCCTTTTATATGAGAAAAACATGTGGTTAAAAAAAACATACAGAGTCTCTTAGGCCTATTGTTGATATTCTGATTCTTCTGTAAAATTTGCTTCTATCAGAAAACATCTGCAAGATTGGAAAAATTAAAATAATCATTTTTATTCCCATGGCCATTTGGGGAAGGATTTGATTGTTTATGAAACTTTGAAACTCTGTGTGAAAACTGTAATATTATGGTTAAATAAATTATTTTACACACACACACACACACACTACAAGGCATAGAATTATATTCTAAATACATATTTAATTACAGAAAGTACTTAAGTTACAAAATGTTATATAGCACAAATCCATTTATATAAAGGAAATAATGTATAAGGCAGAGAATAAAAATCTGACAGGAAATACACCAAAATATTAATAGTGGTTATCTCTGAGTCCTAGGATTAGAAGTTATGTTCAGTTTATAGGGCACCTGGGTGGCTCAGTTGGTTAAGCGATCAGGTCATGAGCTCACAGTTTATAAGTTTGAGCCCTGTGTCAGGCTCTGGGCTGACAGCTCAGAGCCTGGAGCCTGCTCTGGATTCTGTGTCTCCCTCTTTCTCTGCCCCACCCCTGCTTGTGCTCTGTCTCTCAAAAATGAATAAACATTGAGAAAAAAGTTATGTTCAGTTTAATGATTATGATTATCTTTTATTTTTCCAAAAATTTATTATGAAAATTTTCAAATATCTTGTAAGTTAAAAGAATTTTGTAATTCATTTGGTTTAACTTTTCATCAGTATATTCTGTGATGTATTTTTTTTAATGTTTACTTTTGAGAGAGAGAGAGAGAGAGCGCGCGCATGTGCGTGCAAACGCAAGCACTAGTGGGGGAGGGGCAGAGAGAAAGGGGGACATAGGATCCAAAGCAGGCTCTGCACTGACAGCAGCAAGCCCAATGCAGGGCTCCACCTCAAGAACCGTGAGATCATGACCTGAGCCGAAGTTGGATGCTCAACTGAATGAGCTACTCAGGTGCCCCTCTGTGATGTATTTTTTTTTAGTAAGTACAAAACATTATTTTTAAAAGAGATGTCACCCTATATTTTTGTTTGCTCAGTATTTCTCTTAGATACTTTGTACTACATTTCCTATTTTCAGAAAGAAGGCATAGAGCTCTAGAAACTAACAATATTGATGTGTCAGTCTCAAGTTCACTCTTGAATCCTATTGGGACCAGCTCTGAGGGTTCTCCTCACAGTGGATTTTTCCTCTTAGCCTTAGATGGGGGGGTAGGATGCTAGTGTAATTGTCAGACCATGGTATCTAAGGATATCAGTGGCCTACCCACGCCGAGTTCACACTATGTAAAGTGATGTAATTTTGGATACATACAGTTAGGAAAACCACCACTATTGTCCACCTCCACTCAGGTTGAAAGAAGGGCAGGGCCAGACAGCACATACCTCTTTGACTTGTAACCTTAAAGAAGGTACATACTGGTACCTCTGCTTGGGGGAGGAGATGTATGGTCAGGAACATTCTTGAGTCAGCAGAAACAGGTGATCTTATTCTCCTTTACCTGACAGTTTATGTCAAGAACGTGAAGGACTTGTCCCCGTTTTTTCCTTCACTAATCATCTCTGGCATGCACCTGGCCACCCAATCTGGAATATTGTATCCTCAGCATTCTGCAGAAAGTGTACTGTCGGAGATTCTGAAATCTACTTTTGTGCCCTGTTTGTGGTCCTCCTGAAGTATAGTTAGGTAAGCCACTGTTAGCTGTACTTAACGTGCCACGTGCTGTGGTCTTTTCCTGTACTTCCAGAGAATCAGATAAATGAGGGTGGGTAATTCAGACAAACTATTTTTATAGTAAGTAAATCATCCTTATGCCAAAATTGTTTGCTTTTTATTTTCTGAACCTATGTAAATCAGCATTCTGTGAAATGTGTACTGTGAAATACTAAGGTGATTAATAGCTTTTACTCAGAAAGGTAATAAGGTGATATGGTCATATATGATTGGAGAATGCTAGGTTATGCCAAGTTCACTAGTTTGCTTTACCCAGAGCCTTTAAATTCTCTGTGTGTATCTGGCTCTCGAGGAATGTGGTCATGTATTCATCATTTTCCAAACCAATTTCGTTAGAGGAATTTTTCCTTTGCCAACCACCATTTTTAAACAGGAACACTCTTCAGAGACATACCAGTTTGTAAAGTGATTGTTACCATACAAAGTATGATCTGAGGAACTGGCGACATCAGCATTACTTGGGATATTGTTTGAAATGCATAATATCAGACCCCGCCCTGGAATTGCTAAATCAGAATCTTCATATTAGTAATATTCCCAGGTGATTCATACAGATGCCTTAACAACTTTGCAGTTCAGATCTGTTGAGTGTGTACTGTACTCAGATACTGCTAGGAATTTTCAACTAGACCATTTACTCTTCACCATCAGACATGGACTTAAATATTCTTCCATGTCCTAGGATTAATTTTCCAGTAGAAAAGGAGCCTCACATTGTGCTGACATTGAATTTTTAAAAAATAGACTGTTTAAAAAGAACAGTTTTAGGTTCCCAGAAAAACTGAGGAGAAAGTACAGAGTTCCCAGACACCCCCTGCTTCTTCCCTCAACATGTGCAGCCTCCCTACCAACATCCTGCACCTATGTTGACACGTCATCATCACCTAAAGTCCATAGTTTACATTAGGGTTCACTTTTGGTGTTGTACATTGTAGGAGTTCTGACATATGTATGATGACATGTGGCTACTGTTAGAGTATCATACTGAAGGGTTTCACTACCCTAAAAATCCTGTGTCCCATCTATTCATCTCTCGTTCTCTTCATCCCCCTGGTAACCATTGGTCTTTTTACTTTCTCAGTAGTCTTTTCCAGAATGTCATATTGTTGGAATCATACAGTATGTAGCCTTTTCATATTCTTTCACATAGCCATATGTGTTGAAGGTTCTATCATGTCTTTTCATGGCTTGATAGCTTATTTCCTTTTAGCACTGAATGACATTCAGTTTTCTGGATGTGACACAGTTTATTTATCCATTCATTCATCTACTGAAGGATACCTTCATTGCTTCCAAGTTTTGGCACTCATGAATAAAGCTGCTGTAAATGTCCATGTGTGGGTTTTTGTGTGGACAGAAGTTTTCAGTTCGTTTGGATAGATACTAAGGAGTGCAATTGCTAGATCATATAGTAAAAGTATGTTTACTTTTGGAAGAAACTGCCTAGCTGTCTTCCAAAGTGGCTTTCCCACAGTTGCACTTCCTCCAGTAATGAAGGAGAGCTCCTGAAATTGAATTTTATTTATAAAAAAATTTTTTAAATATAATTTATTGTCAGATTGGCTAACATGCAGTGTGTAAAGTGTGCTTTTGGTTTTTGGGGTAGATTCTCATGGTTCATCACGTACATACAATACCCAGTGCTCATCCCAACAAGTGCCCTCCTCCATGCCCATCACCCATTTTCCCCCTCCCCCACCCTATCTACCCTCAGTTTGCTCTCTGTCTTTAAGAGTCTCTTGTGGTTTGCCTCCCTCTCTCTCTCTCTCTCTCTGTTTGTAATGATTCTTTCCCCTTCCCTTCCCCCATGGTCTTCTGTTACATTTCTCAAGATTCACATATGAGTGAGAATATATGATACCTTTCTTTCTCTGACTGACTTATTTCACTTAGCATAATACCTTCCAGTTCCATCCACATTGCTGCAAATGGCATGATTTCATTCTTTATCATTGCCAAGTAGTATTCTATTTTATATATAAACCACATCTTCTTTATCCATTCATCAGTTGATGGACATTTAGGCTCTTTCCATAAGTTGGTTATTGTTGAAAGCGCTGCTATAAACATTGGGGTAATTTTAATAGGGATGTCAGTAATCATTGCTTAAGGAACACTGGAGATTGACTTAATGTTCTAATTGGTATTCTTTAAATTTTATCCAAGAAAGAATTCTTATTTCATGAAAAACAAATATTTCAATGATACTTCATGCTTACATTTACCTGTTATCATAAGGATGTACATAATAAAAGTTTATACCGGAGGATAACATCAAAATATCAAAGCATACACCTACATTTGTTAAACGACATGCACAATGTATAGTTAACTCCATTTGTAGTGTTGACATTCTTAAAATTGTAACAAGATTATCTGTGTTACCAGCGGTTATGTTCTTAAACTTCTCAGATTATCTCAAATTTCTCAAATTAGGTGTGTATCTGCAATGTAGGCCATATTTATGTTTTCATATTAAAATTGGAGATCACGGGTGCCTGGGTGGCTCAGTCGGTGAAGCCTCCGACTTCGGCTCAGGTCATGATCTCACGGTTTGTGGGTTTGAGCCCCGTGTCAGGCTCTGTGCTGACAGCTCAGAGCCTAGAGCCTGCTTGGGATTCTGTGTGTCTCTCTCTGCCCCTCCCCTCCTCGTACTCTGTCTCTCTCGCTCAAAAATAAATTAAAAAAAATAATAAAATTAGAGATCAGATTTCCACTTTCAAGGCTATATGAAAAATATGTGAAGCTCTTAGAGAACCATACTTTTTTTGAAAAGTTTATTTATTTATTTTGAGAGAGAGAGAGAGAGAGAGTGCAAGAGGAAAGGAGGGGCGGAGAGAGGAGAGAGAGGATCCCAGGCAAGCTCCCATGAACTGCAAGATAATCTTGCAGGTCATAAGATCTGAGATGAAATCAAGAGTCAGATGCTTAACCAACTCACTGCCAAAGTGCCCCTCTCCAGGAACCATACTTAGTACAGTTTATAAATCATGGTCTTTCTGCTTGTTCTACATTAAACCATGATGGGATGCACTATTGTATGTGCAATAAGAAATGTACATAAATAATTTTTTTAAACTTTATAGTTTATTGTCAGGTTGGTTTCCATATAACACCCAGTGCTCTTCCCCACAAGTGACCTCCACTAAGACCATCACCCCCCATTACCTTTCCCCCTTCCCCTTCCCCCCTCAGTTTGTTTTCAGTATTCAGGAGTCTCTTGTGTTTTGTCTCCCTCCCTCTCCCTAACTCTTTTTCCTCCTTCCCCTCCCCATGGTCCTCTGTTGGGTTTCTCCTGTTAGACCTATGAGTGCAAACATATGGTACCTGTCCTTCTCCACCTGACTTATTTCGCTTAGCATGACACCCTCGAGTTCCACCGACGTTGCTACCAATGGGCAGATTTCATTCTTTCTCATGGCCATGTAGTATTCCATTGTATATCTAACCAC
>CM053579.1:78745470-78907534 GCA_028646485.1 Cryptoprocta ferox | reverse complement strand
TCCCTGGTCAGTTATATGGGACTCTCCACCCCGTGTAGTTTGGCTTGTTTCTTGAGGTATCCCTGAAAACGAAGCAGACTAGCATACAGGCAACAAAAGCACGCAAACGCACAGACAAATCAAACAAACAAGCAAGCCAAAAGGGGAAAGAAGTAAAGAAAAGGAAAGGAAAGGAAAGAAAAGAAAGAAGAAAAGAAAAGAGAGAAGAAAAAGAAACAAAAACAAAAAGAAAAAAAAAAACAAGGTGGGGACAGAGACAGGAAAATTCTGTGGGTAGTCTAAAAGCATATAACCAGCCAGGAGGAGAGATAAGAATATGCTACGGGATATATATCTGGATGGCAGCAGAAAAGAAGGAGAAGCAAAGAAAAAAGGAAAGGAAAAAAACAAGACAACTCCCCTGTGCGGTTGGGCGTGGTCTGGCGTCAGGTCAGGTCTCGGGGGCTGCTCTCTCTGAGGCCCCGCCTTGGTGGTTGCGGGGAGAAGTATCGCGCCGCTTCAAAGCTTTGCCGGAACCAAGCGTTGCAACCGCCCTTCTGAGTCCAATCTCCCTGTGTCTCGGGCGAGCCAAACTGTATTCTCCAAGCTCCGCCTCACTTCCAAATCCCAGTCCGTGCAGTTCAACACCGTCACCGGGGAAGAGATGCGTTCACGCTGGCGGCCGGCCTCCCGGTCCAGTTTGAGCCGCCCTTTTCGCGGAGCTGCCGCCGCTGCCGCCGCCGCTGCCGCCGCCGCTTTTCAAGGCGTCTTTCTTGCCGCCGCCGCCGCTCCAGGTGCGGCTTGGAGTGGATGCCGCTGCTGCTGCGCCCAAGGAAGATTTCGCCGGCCAGATGGGACGGATTTCTCTCCTGGCGCTCGGCAGTTATATATGGGGAGACGGGCAAGTTTTTCCTCCCTTAGAGATGGTTCTAGGTGCGTTTTCCGTCTCTCTTTCTCTTCCCCTGGTCTCTCCGGTGCACAGCTCGCTCTCCCTGTGTTGGGCTCGGGGGCTCCTTTCCCCTTTACCACCGGGACGTGCCCGTCCCCTAATTTCCCAGATCACAGTCACTCACTCAGGCATCTTTGAGGTTGTCTTCTTTCTGGCGTCTGTTTCTTCTTTCCCCCACTTGTAAATCCAAGTTTTATCCCTTCAGTCCTCAGTTCAATCCATACGGGCGTGCGCGGATTACAGAGCTCCCTGCTTCTCCGCCATATTGCCCGCTCCCTTTAAAAAATTAAATGCATTTAAATGTTATTGAAATTCATATGGTTTTCTCAGTATTTCTGTCACTTGGGTGAATTATATCCCTGAACAAACCTAAGTTAACTATATTTTATGCCTTTTCACATTGCTTGATGCAATTGTGTCTTAGTTTGGGAAACTAAAAGCAGACAGATGTTTGGTTGCAGATGAATTATTGAGAGAATATTCTGTAGGAGGGAAAGGGACAGAACCAAGAAAGGATGTATTCTCAGGTAGCGTTGGTTCTTGAAGCACTCTCCAGAGGCTTTCTGCTTTGAGACGAGTGGATTGAATTTTGTAATCAGTTCAGCATTGGCTGCTCCCAAGTAGAGCAGCACAGGTGCAGAGCAGGAAGATGGCAGGGCATGATTACAACCTGATTTTGTAAATAAAGCTCTGACCACTTATTTACATATTGTTTAGGGCTGCTTCTGTGCTACAGGGGTACAGTTGTGCTACAAAGGCATTGGAGACTACCTGGCCCACAAACCCTAAACTATTTTCAATTTGGCCCTTGACAGAAAAATACTGTAGACTGTTTATCTGGATTGATGTTGAGATTGATCATTTAAAAAAAAACACATTCTTTTGTTTGTTGGTTTGCTTTATAGTATCAAGTTTATAATGATTTCGATTATCATAATTAAGTGGACTATTTACTATTTTCCAGTCCTTGGAATATTTTTAAAGTTGGTAAAATTTTTCTTAGAGCTCACCGGTAGAACTTGCTGAACATGGAAAATTTTAAAGCTCTGATACAGTTTCTTTGTTCAGCTATTTTAAAAAATTATTTACATTTCCCGTATCATTTTGTGTCAATGTTGCTTACTAATATTTTTATAAGAGTGTTTATGTGAGCTAAGTTTTATGTTTGTTGACATTTAGTTTATTTCATCTTCTTAACTCTTTATTTCTTTAACAGTTTTAATGTCCCCCTTTTTTGTTTTATTTGGTTTTCCTGTTTTTTGGTCACTTTTATTAATCTTTTCAAATAATACTGCTGATTTTCTGTTTTATTCTTTTCTTATTTCTAATTTACCAAGTTGTGTTTGTACCTGTATTATGTCCTCATTTTATCTTCCTTAGATTCTGTTGTTTATTTTCAAAGCTTTTCCATTGTATGTTCAGATCATAAATTTTAGCCTTTCTATTTCCCAGTACAAATGTGTGACTTACTGCATTTTAAGTAGTTTTCTCACGTATCTATCATCTAATTATCTTTCCAGCATGGTTAATTAGTTTACTCATGAGTTGTTTGAAATATATTTTATAATTTATAAATATACACGGCTTTCCTAATTAGCATTTATTGCTGATTTTTACTTAATTACTTTGTATCAGAGAACATATTGTATATGATTGCAATTTACTAAAATTTTTATTTGCTTCATGATAAACTGTATAGCCATTAAAGAATGTTTCATATATAATTGAATGACTTTGAGGTTTTGTGTATTTCAGTAATTCTGGAAAATTCTCTGTTAATATCTTGAATTGGATTTCCAGATGGAGAAAATAGAGAAAATGGAAGAGTATTATTCAGAGATACGGGGCCTTCTTACTCTATCTTCCATTTCTCTTAATTTCTAATATTCACTACCTTTTTTTCTCTATTAAACATTCTATATAATTTCTTCATATCTATCAATTACTAGTTTTTCCTCATCTCCATTGAATATATTGCTTTAGAGGGTCTTTAGTAAAGTTCAAATTGTATAGTATTTTTAAAATATTTTTCTTTCTTTTTTTTCTTTTTTTTAATTTCTTTTTTTTTTATTTCCATCCAAGTTAGTTAGCATTTGGTGCAACAATGATTTCAGGAGTAGATTCCTGAATGCCTCTTAACCATTTAGTCCATCCCCCCTCCCACAACCCCTCCAGCAACCCTCTGTTTGTTCTCCATATTTAAGAGTCTTTCATGTTTTGTCCCCCTCCATGTTTTTATATTATTTGTGCTTCTCTTTCCTTATGGTCATCTGTTCTGTGTCTTAAAGTCCTCATATGAGTGAAGTCCTATGATATTTGTTTTTCTCTAATTTCGCTTAGCATAATACCTTCTAGTTCTATCCACATAGTTGCAAATGGCAAGATTTCATTCTTTTTGATTGCCGAGTAATACTCCAGTGTGTGTGTGTGTGTGTGTAAATTGTACAGTACTTTTAATTTCTAGGTATTCCATTTGATTGTTTTTCTGCAATTTGTTTCATTACTTTCATAAGGTCCTGCTGATATTTTTGATTTCTTCTCTTATTTAGGTATTTTAATCATAATTATTTTGTTTTGTATTTGATGAGTCCTACGTATGAAATTTTTGTGTATCTAATTCTACCATTTTTCTGACTTAATCATAGTACATCATTTCCATGTGTAACATCTTATGAATTTTTATTATATGTACCTATGCTTTGCAATGTTGTATTTGTGTGGGTATTCCTTGGGCTTGGAGTAAAGTTCATTCCTCCTGGGAGGTTTTATGTTTCCTTAGGAGTAGTGTGAAATTCCGTTGTAAACTCACCTGTTTTGAATCAGTGTTTAGAAATTCCAAGAGGGGAGTTTTTCCTTATCCAGAAAGCAAAAGTTCAGTGCAAGGCTTCTGTTTAAAAACTGCCTTATGAGGTTGCTCACCTCTCTGCAGTTCTTCTTCCAATTTTTTTTTTTTTTGGCATTGGAGGATTTATTCATTTTTCTTAGCTCAATGATGATTAAGAAACAAAAATATCACTCAGGTTTACTTTTCCATGGTAGGGTTGCTCAACATACTAATGGAAAGGGAATCCTTGATTTATTTAATAGAGTGATACATTCAGTTTCCTAATATACCATTAAGGATTTAACATTATATTCCTAAATGAGATTGGTATAATTATTTGTTTTCCCTTATTATCGATTAATTGTTGGAATATTATAATTTCCCTAGCTTTAGAAAATATATTGAGGAAATTACATTTTTTTGTTTTAAAAAACAATTAGTTTTCTAGAAAGGGTTTCTAGGTTTGTGAGTGTACTCCTCGTCTTCTGACAGGGACCTTAGGGTTTTCATATTAGATGAGGGTTTGACATTAATGTCTAACTGCGGGATTCCTCTATCTCATAGGAGATAAGAATTTGAATCTCTACACATCCGTGTCAGAGTCTACGATTTTGTTTTCTCAAAGAAGTCTTAATTATGTCCCAGCCAGAAGACTGGGCAGATAACCGTTTTCCTTGCTGCCTCTCTATTCCAGGAAATGTAGTTTTTCCAGTTCCCTTTAATTCAGGGATTTATGTAGAGACTTCAGTTCCATTTCTTCATATCAGGCTTCACACTGGCACAAGACCACATCCTCTGGGCATTACAACCTTAGTCTCATGCTACCAGGACCTGTTTTCAGGTTTGATAACATCCTAAAACACCATGATATCAACCTGTAGAGTTACCATGGTTTTGACTTCCTTTTTGCTTCTGGAAACCAGAAATACCTTTTGCTCTGTGTATAGCTAGGTTGTGAACTAACAGTTTCGTCCAGGATTTGCACGTTCCTAGACTTACAGGGGCATCGAGGCCATCCACCACACTGTGCTACCAGAAGTAGCCTTAAATTTTCTGCTAGTTGAAGTGAGGCTGGTGAAATGCTGCTCAAATCTCTTCGTCAGTGACATGGGGGAAAATACTGTCATTTTACCTAATGGTATCATATGGAAAGATGACCTAAATCATTATAAAATCACATTATTCTATGAATAGTGCCCTAAATGGATGCCAAAGGCATTGATATTTTAATTTTCTCTTTTATGTTTTTTTCCCTGTACTGTCTACTTTCGAAATCCTGGCTTATAGCCCATACATGTAATGTTTTTCACTTCTGTCATTTTCTGATTATAGAATTTCATGTTTCTCAGTCCAGGAGAGATTTTAACACAAGATTTCACTTCAATAATATCCTTATAAGCCTGTTTGAAAAGTAATATGGTTTCTATTCTGGTTTGTCACTATAGATGACAGTCCCAGAGGGATTTTGAGTTTGTTCTTCACTTACGAAGATATATAGACATAGATATAGATATAGATATATAGATATAGGTATATATATACATAGGTATCTATATATCTATATATCTTCTAACTGATCTTCAAATATCTATCTGTATAGAAATATATAGATCTATATATCTATTTATATCTATCTATATATATATATATATAGATATATCTTCTAACTGATCCTCAAACTGATAAAATGGGTATCTTCCAGTAGTGATCAAATTAAAATAATGGAAAACTTTCTGCTTTATAATGAAAGCATTATCTCAGCCTACGCTTACTACTCTTCTAAGGACACTTTTGATCTTATTGTTGCTGGTCCAAGCTCTGACTGGTCACAAAAGAAATTCACATGGTAAGATGTCTATATTCACTAACTTTTATTTAAAAAACTTTTTAAATGTTTATTTTTGAGAGAGAGAGAGAGAGGGAGATAGAGTGCGAGTGGGGGAAGGACAGAAAGAGAGGGAGACATAGAATCTGAAGCAGGCTCCAGGGTCTAAGCTGTCAGCACAGAGCCCGATGTGGGACTAGAACTCACAAGCTTTCACAAACTTTTAAAAGATCTTAATATAGAGGCGCCTGGGTGGTTCAGTCGGTTCAGCCTCTGACTTCGGCTCAGGTCATGATCTCACGGTTTGTGGGTTCAAGCCCCGTGTTGGGCTCTGTGCTGACTGCTAGCTCAGAGCCTGGAGCCTGCTTCATATTCTGTATCTCCCTGTCTCTCTGCCCCTCCCCTGCTCATGCTATCTCTCTCTCTCTCTCTCAAAAATAAATAAAACATTAAAAAAATAAAAAAAGATCTTAATACATTTAAAAATATATCTACATGTTTCAGATTCACCTTGCTAAGTCACCTAGACAGTCGTACAGTCATGTGGTAATCATTTCACACTGTATATGCATATCAAATCATCATGTTGTACACCTTGCATATATATGGTTTTATTTGTTATACCTTAGTTAAGCTGAAAAAAATAAAGAAGTGAAGAGACCTTAACTTTTTTGATTAGATCTTGGCCTGTATAACTCATGAGCTAATACTGGGTATTGCCCAATTTTTCAATAAAAATTATATTATCTATTGTATATGTATGCTTAATGGCAGAAAACATACCCTCAAGAGAGGTACAGCTTATAGTTTTCAATACTTTAATAGTGATTCATGACCATATGACTCTCTAGGTGACCTTAACAAGGTGAATTAAAAGCATGTAGATATTTAGATATCAAGGCAGCCTCAACCCTTTATAAAATAAAAGTTATGTGGTACATTTTGAGTGTCAATGATGAATGCTTTTCCGTATGAACTACATCTGTTGAGAGAAACATTACCAGTGGAATACTAATAAATCAGCTTTTCTTCAGAATGTATGTTGTTCTTTGTTGCATTTGTAGAAGAATAATGTCCACATTAGGGAACTGATAATTCCAGAATACTCAGTATTTGTTAGGCCATATGTGGCATGTTGGGTTCAGTTCTGGGTGCCACATTTTACGAGGATCTCTCAAAGACTGGAATATGTTCAAAGGAAGCTGAGTGGGAGGTTTAAATGATGACATATGAGGAATTAGTGAAAATTTTGGAAATGTTTAACTGGGAGAGCAGAACACATAGAAAGCACATAAGAATTGTCTTTAAAAATTGAAGGGTTACCAGTCATTCAGTATACAGTCCTTGAGCAAATATCCCACCTCAGGTATCAAGTATGGGGCTATGAGGGGAGCAATTATGAGTAAGAAGGGAGTGCTCTTCTCAAGAAATGCACATAATAATTACATTTCATGTTATAATTGTGTAAATTCAACCAAAAATATAGCCCTGAAAAGAGGTAGGAGGTCATTTGAGGAAGGAGTTATTGAAATAGTTTAAGTTGCTTCAGATTTCATTAATTAGGGACAGTCGGTTAAAGGAACAAGACATACTTTCAAAACCAGTATAAAGAAGATCTTTCTGATCTTTCCTTTTACAGAGATGTCACACTGAGCTAAGCCTTGTATTCATAATAATCACAACAATCCTCACAGTTGATACTATTGTTATTTCTTTCACAGATGAGGAACAGGAGGCTCAGAAAGTTTAAGATATTTGCTAGAGGTCACATAGGTAGTAAGTAACAGAATTACAATTTGAATCCAGACAGTCTAGCTCCAGAAAACATATTCTTTACCACTAAGCTAATACTGCCTCTCCAGATGGATTATTGGTCGCCTTCTCTGGAAATTTTCTTAAGTAATCTCCATGGTTATTTGTTAAAAGTGGTAACTGCCTAGGTTGGGAGAATGTTCGAAGTAACCTTTGACAACTTTACTATCTTATTATTATGAGTCTCTGATGCTTCTGGGATAAGCTTATGAGCATAGGCATTAGTTCACAAGCTAAGAGTAATATATGTGATCTTTATTTTAGGCCATGTTAGAAATTCTATCTTTTCATTTGTATTAGGAGAGATATCTGTATATCCTTACTGCTGGCCAATTAATGTTTTTATTTTCTAGACAGCTCAGTCTTTTCTTTGTTCAATGAAAATACTGCATGTTTTAATATTCTACTCCCTGAGAATATATTCCTCATGGTACCCAACAATGCTTGTCTACCAGTAAGTATGCTTTCCTACAGTTTCCCTTTGTCCTCCATGCCTTAACTGTGGTCTCCGTGAGGAGCTGCTCAGTTGGATTCATGACATCCAACTCCTTTTTTTAAAAAAAAGTATTTATTTATTAAAAATGTATTTATTTATTTTGAGAGCGAGAGCGAGAGTGAGAGCGAGTGAGCGCGCAAGTGAGGCTGGGCCAGAGAGAGAAGGAAAGAGAGAATCCCAAGCTGTCTCGGTGCTGTTAGTGTAGAGCCCAATGTGGGGCTCAGTCTCATGAACGATGAGATCATGACCTGAGTCAAAATCAAGAGTCGGACCCTTAACCGACTGAGCCACCCAGGTGCCCCTCATGACATTCGTCTCCTAAGGAATATGTTTGAAACTCATTGAGCCTGGTTGCAACACATTTTTCTTCTACATTGATGGACTAGCACTCTTCCAAGGACAAACCATGCAAAGATTTTAGTCTTAAGTGAGTACTTTGGTTTAGTTGCTTGGTAAAGTTTATAAAAGTATCCCAGCTGATGGTAACAGTGGTGGATCCATGTCTCATTTGCAGAAAGGATGACCCATCACTACATAGGAAATTCACTAGTTTGTCCTCGAGCTTGATGTGATTTTGGTGCCATGCTCAACTTCTTCTCCACAATGACTCTCAGCTGAAGACCTTGTTTCCCATTTCAGTGAATGTGAAAGAAGACCATTTCCACAAATTCCTATCACCACTCCCTGCATCTTTGCTCACACACCCTGCTTTCTTTTCAGTCACTGCAAACTGATTGTTCTCCCAGCAAAGATTAACACTTCCCCTTGTGCAGATCTAATTTCTTTCTGCCTATTCAAGGAGCTTGGTGCAGTAATCTCTCCGTATACATTTATTAAGATTGGAAAGTGTTAGGGAGGAGTAGTTATGGTAGATGGTGAAATGAAGAGTTCTCTTCTGGAATGTTCTGTTAAGTGTGTCTGCAACCAGATATCTAAGTTGACATATGCAATATCTAAGTTGATATATCACGTAGGTAGATGCATAAATGAGTCTGGTGTACCAGGCATGTCTTAGGCACAGGCCGGTTATTTTGGGAGTCATAAATACATAAGTGGTATTAAAAGCAAAAAAAAAAAAAAAACAAAAAAAAAAAAACAAAACAGTGACCGGGTAAATACAGAAAACTAGAGGGTCACTGATTGAGTCTTGGAGGCCTCACAGAGAAGCCAGCAAAGCAGAATGAGTTGGAATGGCTCACAGGGTAGGATCAAGTGTTAAGTAATGAAAGGCAGGGAAGGAAAATGTTTCAAGAAGAAGGGAGTGGTCAACGATACTGACTACTATTGAGAAATACATAAAAAATAACAGAGATGTGAATATTGGATTTAGCAATAAGGAAGTCATCTTCCTTTGACAATTGAGTTAATGAGGAGTAGTAGGCATGCAAAGTGCAAACTTTTTCCAAATGAGGAAAAGAGAAATTAGGTGGTACCTGGAGGGGAATATCTGTTGTCAAGGGAATGCTAAGGAATGAGTATAATTGGAAAATACTTAGAGAAACGACAAGGCAGAGAGGAAGTTCTATGTGGTATTCAGATGGCAAACATTGATGGCCTTGTTAAAGGTAATACTGAAAGGGTGAAAAAATAGTAAAGAAAGATAAATATCACACCTAGATTAAAGTAGCTTAATAAATCAGTGTCTATAAAATTGACAGAATTTTTCAGATTTGTGGACAAAGAAGAGCTCGGAGTAATATTCCCTACTAGGTGGAAATAGACTTGTTTTCTACAAGGACATTCAATGTTATTGATGCTGCTAAAATATATCTTTGGCATACCTGTTACTAAGAAATATTATACCCTTTAACTTCATGAAAGGATATATACCTTTTTAGATCAGATATTTATTTCCAAATTTTAAAAAAATGCATTGGGAGTTTAACATGAAAAATTCATAGAATGGATTCTTCCACCACTGTCTTCTTTAATGGAATTCTAAATATGGATAATGAAATAAATTCCCACTAGTTCATGTGTTGGAGTCCAGAATTTGCAATGATCACCCCAAACTACTTAGGTTAATGTTTTCTTTTTTCACTATAACCTGCAATTATTTGCTGATAACAAGTACAAACTTGCCTTGCATCACGGCTGCAAATTAAAGCCACATCATGGGGAAAATTAAGATTGAGCAGATTCTAAGGTTAGATGATAAGACTTAATTTTATCCTAGTTTAGCTGATTATAAACTTTGATGTAATAATCAGGAATTTACACTATTTCTCTTGTTATTTAACATTACTGAAATCCAACAGTGATGATAATTATTGTGTGAAGGACAGTTTTTTGTACATAATAGATGAGCAATAACGATCTGTCATTTCAGAAGTGCTTCAAGCTCGTGGCAAGATATTTCATGTTCACTTATTCATTTGTTACAAGTTAGGCCTTTCTAACTAGATAGCTATTTGGGCTAACCTAAATATTAGGAAGCATTTGTCTTGAATGTACAAGAGGTAGAGTGGGGCTTACTTTCTACTCAAGCTTGGAGAGATAGCTGGGGTAAATTTGGGTAGTGAAGGCTAAAAGTTGATGAAGGGGTATAACTGAAAGACTGCATTGGACTAATCCTGATCTTCCTCTTATTATCATCTATTTATCTTCTCCTTATAGTCACTTTACCTGGAAAAGGGTACCAATGTGAGAGCCTCACCCTCCTCTCTGGTATCTAATCCCCACCTTTAGAGTGTTTATAAGGTTAAGGCACCCCCCTTGAGCATACACAGATTACACCAGGATTTCCAGGAATATTAAACTTAGAACATCTATTGGCCATCTGTGGGCTTAAAAGATGAGTATCTGGGAGATGGGAACAGTTTCTTCTGCACACATTAATTTGAGGAGACAGTTGTCCACACTTTAAAGTGATTTCAACTATCACAGCCAGCTCTTTTGGTCTTTTTTTTTTTTTCGGTTATGTGAAAGAAGTGAGTAAATACTTACAAGTAATTTCTAATAGGTAGATTGGGAGATACAAGATTACAAAATTACCTTAAGTTCTGTTACAGTTTCCTCTTCTGGGAAAGGAGAAAACAGTGATAAAATATTCATATTAGTACAGGTAATTCCATTCAAAGTTCTGTAGCCTGATATTGGTCATTGGATCAAATATCAAATACTAGTTTTCTTGTTACTCCTATTTTCCTTTTTAATGTATGTACTTCGGGGAAGTTATGACATGTCTCCATCTATGAAATGGAGATAAGACACCTATTTTACCTATGTATCAGAGTTGTTGTAAGGCTCAAAGAAGTTAATTTATGAAAAAGTGGTTTCTAATTTATAAAGCATTGAAAATATAAGGTCCTATTTTTGGTAATACTAGATGGATTTAGCCTTTTCTCTATTCTCCACATTGCTTTAAGATATTTATCTTATGAAAGATAAACTGGATGGTGTAAAACTTAAGCTAGTCTGGCTTTTCTATCCATTTATTTATTGTGAGGCAAGTGATATTCCATAGAAGAGATCTAGGGTTGTTGCATTTTATAAAGGTGAGAACACATCATAAATATTAAACAACCATATAAGATATTTGGAAGTATCTATTTAAACATTTTATTGTGCCTCTGAAACACCCCTTAGCATGTTTTGAATAATTAATAGATGTTTTAAGAAAAATACTGACAGTAATGTGAAGCTCATTCATGTATTTCAGAGCCTTTGGAGTTCCTGGGGGTAAATCAATACAATTCAAAAAAATGTATTCCTTTTCATTAAAAAAGGGAAAGTGATGCAGTTTTCAATAAGTCATCATTCTGTAAGTTAGAATATTTCATTGTTGTCCCAAGGTAAGGTTAATAGGGATGTGGCATGCATAAAAAGAAAAGGCAACAATGACCAGTCACCCACTTATACATGATGCCACATGTAAGTATGAGTTTAGTGGGATGAGTTATCTTCTCAGGAAAGGTTTTTCACTGCTTAAAATGAGGATGACATTGAAGCTTGACAGAAAAGATCTATTTGATTTTCTGTGATTAAAAAGTCTTCCTTACCACCCTCTACAAATAGGTATCAATTATATATTAGTGCAAATGCCATTATTTAGTTATTGCTAAATTGCAAGTAATTAGAAATTTGACCAATGTCGCATCCAAAGAAGGGATTCCAAGAGAGGAAGCAGCTCTTTCCAAAGGGAAATATGTGACCAGACTGAATGCAGAAAATCTTTAACCTCAAGCAAGTGACAATTTAATTGTACACTGTGGACACTGAGGAGATGAAGCTTTGGAAGAGCTGTTAATGGCCATCCATTTTAAATCCCTATCTTCTGACCATAAAGTATTACAGTATTATGCCGGTCCTAAATGTAAGGCAGTTTATCTAAACTAAGATGCGGTTAGAGTCTCAGGGCTACAAATTAAGTCGTGGAACGTAAAGTGATGAAGAAACCAGCCCATTGATGTTTAGAGAGAATCTGAATTCAGAGTTGGAGAAATACAGTAGTCAACTAAGGAGCATTTAAGTATTTCCTCTCCTGGGCAAACACTCCCCTGCTTCCCACCATCCTAATGTTCTACTGGATACTTAGCAGGAGCTCTGTACATGGATGTTATTGGTTCCCTTTCAAATATTCTTTCTAAGTTTGGTTACTTATGACCTACACAGCCTCCCTTGTCCTGCTGAGTATTCAGAAGCTGTTCTACTGGTCTGAGTCTTAGGGAGATTCCGTCCACTACTGGTCACAACACAAAGTATTGGAATGAGTCTTTTGCCAACTTTCCATATGAAATGAAATCTGTGATATCGGTGTATTAAGGATTGGCATGTGATGGGTCAAAGCCTCTGACTAGAATAATTGATTTCTCCTTCTTTCACACAATGCAATTTCATTTTCTTAAAGTTTACTTATTTATTTTGAAAGAGAGTATGAGTGGAGGAGGAGCAGAGAGAGAGGGAGACAGACAGTCCCAAGCAGGCTCTGTGCTTTCAGCGTGGAGTTCCATGTGGGGCTCGATCTCAGCAACCATGAGATCATGACCTGAGCCAAAATTGAGTCAGAGGTTTAACTGACTGAGCCACTCAGGTGCCCCACAATTTCATTTTTTAAAAGATGACAATATAGTTTATTATTTTAATAGCTTTATTGAAGTATAACAGGTATACAAAAAACTGTACATATTTAATGTATATAATTTGATAAGCTTGGATATATGCATACACCCATGATACCATCATCACAGAATGATTGATGTATCTATCACTTCCAAATTTCTCTTGTACCCCCCCTTTTATGGTTATTAAAAAACAATCGATCTGGCCTCTTTGTATGCAATTTATTTATTTTCTTAATAAAGTCTTTTATTTTGGAATAATTTCACATTTACAGAAAAGTTGCAAAGATAATACAGTGGCCACATATATTTCACTCAGTTTCCCTAATGTTAACATCTTACATAACTATCCATATTACATTTATCAACAGTAAGAAATTAACATCAATGTATCTCTGTTAATGAACTGTAGTTTACAAACCTCATTCAGATTTCAACAGTTTTTTGCACTATTGTCTTTTCCTCTTCTAGGATCAGAGGGATGCTTTTAAAACTTAAGTTGCATGATGTGTTTCTCCTGCTTAAAATTCAACAGTGGCTCAAAGTAAAAGCCAACATCACACAGTGGACTACAAAGTACTACATCATCTTTTCTTCCACAGCCACTTACCTTTCTGGCCTCTCCTCAACTCTTCTGTTTCCAGCCCCTCTTGGTCCCTATGATGCATTTACAACTGACCTTCCTGCTCTTCTCTGAATATACCAGGTACACTCCTGCCTCAGGCCTTGGCATTGATGCTTCGCCTTGCCTGTAGCACTCTTCCTCAGAAATGTGTCTGGCTAACTCTGTCATCTCCTTCAAGTCTTGCTTAAATGGTACTTTATCACTGATGCCCACCCCCAACTCCTAATCCTTCCCTACCCTGCACTCCCATTCCTCTTTTTTAAATTTAAATAAACATTTTATTTTAGAATAGGTTTATATTTACAAAAAAATTTACAAAACTGGTACAGACTGTTTCCATATATACCCCACACCCAGTTTCCTCTATCCTTAATATCTTACATTACGGTGGTATACCAGTTATAACTGAGAAATCAACATTGATAAACTCCATACTTTATTTGGATTTTATTAGTTTTTAATGTCCTTTGCCTCTTCCAGGATCACATCAAGGACACCGCATTACATTTAGTCATGTCTCCTTCGTCTCCTCTGATGTATGACAGTTCCTCAGACTTTATTTTTTATGTCGTTGACAGATTTGAGAAATGCTCACCAGATATTTTGTAGATTGCCTCTCAGACTGGGCTTGTCTGATAGTTTTCTCATGGTCAGACAAGGATTATGGGTTTGGGGGAGAAAAACCACAGAGGTTAAGTGCCATTTTCATTACATCATATCAAGGGAACATACTGTTAAGATGACTTATCACTGTTGATGTTGACCTTGATCCGCTGGCTGAGGTGGTGTTTGTAAGGTTTTTCTACTGTAGAGTTACTCATTTACCCTTTTTGTCACACTGCACTCTTTGGAAGGATCTCATTATGTGCAGCCCACACTTAAGGAGTACAGAGTTAGGTTCCACCTCCTCAAGGGCAGAATACCTATATGTAAATTATTTGGAATTCTGCATGGGTGATTTATTTTTTTCGCCTCCATTTACTCCTCTATTTGATCATTTAGTTATATCAGTATGGACTTAAGAAAAGTTATTTTATATATTGGGTTATAAGCCAGTGCTACTTTGTTTCTTTTGTTGCTCCAGTTTTTCCAGTTTCGGCCATTGGGAGCTCTTTTTTCTTAGCTCCTTGTGTCATGCCCAGTACTTTGGTTTTATAAACACTCCCTTACCTTCTGGTGCTAAAATATGCTCCACGCTCATCTTGTATGTTCTCTCCCTCTGCCCTAATGTCAGCCATTTCTTCAAGAATCCGTGTTCTTTTTATTAGAGAATGGTATTAGAAACCAAGATCTGGATGGTGATTATGTTCATTGCTGCTGAGATATAAGTGCTTCTAGGCCCTATCAGTGAACGAAACTAAAAATATATGTATATATATTTATCAGTGTTTTGTAGTTTTTCATATATAGATCTTGTACATATTTTGTTAATTTTATACTTAAGTACTTCTTTTGGGGGGATTATTTTAAATGATATACTTTTTTTAAATTTCAAATTCCATTTGTTTATTGCTTTTGGGGAAGCTATTGACTTTTGCATATTTACCTTGTGTCCTGTGCCCTTCTCAACTTGCATATTAGTTCCAGAGTGGTTTCTTTGTTGTTGTTTTGCTTTTTGTTTATTTGCTTTTGGTTTGTAGGTTCTTTGTGGTTTTCTCAAAGATGTTTCAACAAATATGTTGACCTCATCTACAAATAAAGGCAGTTTTATTTCTTCCTCTCTGCTCTGTATAGATTTTAGTTATTTCTCTTGCCTTATTGCACTAGTTAGGTATTTCCAGTAAAATGTTGTATAACAGTGGTAAAGGAGGCCTTGTGCCTGACCTAAGGGAGAAAAACATTTAGTCTGTCATCATTAAGTATGTTAGCTGTAAGTTTTTCATAGCTACCTTTTATTAGGTTAAGAAAATTTCCTTCCACTCCTAGGTTTTTGAAAATTTTTATTATGAATGCTTATTGCATGTTATTTAATACTTTTCTGCATCTATTGATATGACCATGTGATATCTTTTATCACCTTATTAATGTGGTCACATAAATTGATAAATTTATGAAGGTTAAACCAGCATTGCATCCTGGGATCAACCCTATTAGACATGGTACAGAATACCTTTTATACATTATTAAGTTTAATTTACTAATATTTTATTAAGATTTCTAATCTAGATTCATAAGATATGGTTGCTGTTTTCTTGCATATCTTTATCTGGTTTTAGGTTATTGCTGGCCTTAGAAAGTAAGTTGCAAAGTGCCATCCTTTCTACTTTCCGGAAAAGATTCTGTAGTTTTTGAATTATTTCTTTTTTAAATGTTTGGTATCATTCACAAGTTAAATCATCTAGGCCTGGTATTTTTCTTTGGAAGATTTTTAGCTACTAATTCAGTTTTTTTGACAGACACAAGTTTATTTAGGTTATCTTTTCCTCTTTAAATGAGTTTTGGTTGTTTGTGTCTTTCAAGCAATTGGTTTGTTGTTTCATTTAGGTTACTCGTTTTATAGGCATAGCGTTGTTCATAGTATTCTCTTATTATCCTTTTAATGGTCTGGGATCAGTAGTGATGACCTTTTTAAATTATTTTATAGAGAGAGCACAAGTGGGAGGAGAGGGGCAGGGGGAAAGAGAGAATTTTAGGCAGGCTCCACGCTCAGCACAGAGCTTGACATGGGGCTCAAACCCACAGCCCTGGGATCATGACCTGAGCCAAAATCAAGAGTCAGATGTGCAACTGACTGAGCCATCCAGGTGCCCTGATGACCTTTCTTTTATTAGATATTGATGCTTTGTATCTTTGCTTTTTAATTTTCTTTGGTTGGCCTTGGTTGCTAGAGTTTTATAAATTCTATTGGTCTTTTCTCTGACTGCTTTACAAATTTTTTCTTTGTCTTTAGTTTTTGCACTTTGTACATGATAATGGAAGGTGAGCGTGTGAGGGGAGGTATGTATCCTCTTTGGTGTTCTCTGAACCTCTTTGATCTTTAGTTTGGTGTTTGTCACTAATTTTAGAAAACTTTCAGTTATTATCCCTTCAAATATTTATTCTGTTCCATTCTTTCTTCTAATATTATGGTTTTGCATATGTTACACTCTTTCATATAGTCCTACAATTCTTAGGTGTCTGTTCTTTTTTTTGTATTTTTTTTCTTTTTATTTCATTTTAGAAAATTTTTATTGGCCTGTCTTCAAGATCACTGATTCTATCCTCAGCTTTGTCAAAGTTTAACCAAGAAAATCCTAGAAGGAAGTTTTCTTATCTATTACTATGGTGTTTTTGTTTGTTTCTATAATTTACTTTTGGTACTTTCTCATAGTTACCATCTTTCTGTGGATATCTGGTTTTGCCTGATACCTACTTTTTTCATTAGAGCCTTACATATTAAAGTTACTTTAAATTTTCTGGTAATTCCAACATTAGTGTCATATCTGAATCTGGTTCTGCCGATTGTATCTTCAGATTGTTTTTGGTTTGTTTTTGCCTTTGGCATGTCTTATAATATTTTGCTGGAAGCCAGACATTTGGTATACTGTGTTAAATACTGAGTTAAATAGATCTTCAATGTGAGGATTTATTTTAATCTGGCCAGTAGTTGGGTTGTGTTTGGTGTTTGTGGTAGTTATGGGTACCAGAGGTTTCAAATTCCTCCAGCATCTTCTCTGTCCAGCTCCCCTTTTGCCTTGAGGGTTTCCCCTCATATTACTCATCAGAGAGAATCTGTCTCTGTTGTCCCAGCCATAATCCACGATTACTGTTCCTGGAGACATTATTATGGTAGTGGTGGGGTGTAGGCAAGGGGAAGGTTTGTCTAATGATCTGATTAAATTCTAGTTTGGGTATGTGCTATGTCTGGGTCTCTACCTAGGGCACGTGGCTTTCATAAGTGTTTCTGTCTCTTCTTTAGACATAGAACATTTTCTTTTAATCCCATGCTCTCTAACCCTTCCCCTACTACAGGACACTGCTTGTCCTTCAGTGTCCCCAGTATCTGTAATTGAGATCCTCTCCCCTATACGTTTAATCTTTGAGTTTTTTCCTTAAGTGACACAGAGAGGCTGTGGCAAAGCACAGCTCCCTTCACCCACCTTGAAGTAGATTTTCCTGATGCCATCTGTCAATGTTGGACCTCTTGGATGTGAAACCTTTTGCTCCCTAAGAGAGAATGGTCTGGGTGGATTTCACAATGGCTACTCTTCCTCTACACCGGCTAGAGCCATGTGGTGGAGGGGAGTTGTCTCAGGATTCTTGATTCTTTGACAGCCTGGTCGGCTCCCATAGGGAAAACCTATAAAAGTGTGGGTTCCTCCCCATGATTTTGGCTCTCAGGAGCTTCTCACTCTCATGATAGTCTATGCTCAGCCTCCAGCAGTTCATCAAAATTTCTAGTTTATTGTACCTTCCAGCTTAAATGGCATCTTCCCTGTGGCTTCTATTCCAGATAATTATATTCCCGAGTTGCCTCCCTGGAGGAGCCCATCTCTTTAGATTTGGGGATGGTAGTTTGGTCTGCAATCTCAATTCTCTGATGCGTTGAAGAAAAGTTGTTGATAGCTTGTCCAGCTTTTTCTTACTGTAAGGATGGGAATTATGACTTCTAAGCTCTTCATATGTCTGAGTTGAAACCAAAGTTTTGCAATGAAGTTTTAATAAATGATGGCATCTTATTTTTAAATTATTAATCCATGATTACTTGTCTCCTAATTCAGATTCTACTGTCTTCTAAGATTCAAAAATTCATTATTCCAATCCACAGTATAGAACATCCATTAAATATTTACCTGTCACCGAATTAGTTATTATTATTTAAGTTGAGAATTGAGATGGATTTAGAGATTATTTCCTCATCCGTTTCATGTTAGATTATTTCCCTCATCCCTTTCACGTTAGAGATTTTCAAATTAATTTGGCTGCATCACCCACTAAATGTCATTCAGAGTTCATGACATAGGTGAAAGTCTCAACTTACTGCCTGGTTTCTTTACTGTATGGATGGACCTCGAGGGTGTCATGCTAAGCGAAATAAGTCAGGTGGAGAAGGACAGATACCATATGTTTTCACCCATAGGTCTAACAGGAGAAACCTAATAGAGGACCATGGGGAGGGGAAGGAGGAAAAAGAGGGAGAGGGAGGGAGACAAGCATGAGAGACTCTTGAATACTGAAAACAAACTGAGGGCAGAAGGGGGAAGGGGAAAAGGGAAGGGGGGTGATGGTCATGGTGGAGGTCACTTGTGGGGAAGAGCACTGGGTGTTATATGGAAACCAACCTGACAATAAACTATAAATTAAAAAAAAAACACATTGCCTGCCATCACATTTATCCCCAGAAGTTGTAATTCTAAATATATTTATCTTTAACTGCTTTAGCATACTTCTGTTGTACAGAGTAGTTACTTTAATAATGATGTCTTACTTTAGATAAAAACACTTTTCTATATGTTATAGTTTATTATTTTTATAATACAGTTGTACAGAATGATTATTTTCAATGAGGTTTGAATTCCTACTAGAAGTCACAGAAGGTAAATGATTTATCCAAACACAGGGGGCTGAAACAGCGGAAAACCTCAGGGCTAAAACTCAGTTCTTAGAGTTTTAACCTGCATACATACTCTTTTCCACTTGAGAAACTAGCTGCCTTTAGCACGATGCTGACAATCTGATGTAACTGCCTGCACTATTCTTAGTACAAAAGAATGCACACCTGCCTCTCAGCTTCACAGAGTGTGCTTCCCAGAGCAACCTCCTGCACAAAATGAGTTCTCAGAATTGTTGCCCATTGATCAGTTGCACCTTTCACATGCTGTTACTTTTTAAAGACTGCACTGGTAAACACAACAGGAACAAGTGGGAATATATTTTGTAATATTTAATATTATTGGACTTTCTTGGAGTAATAGGTGAATATTTATTAGAATTAACTATGTGTGCTAAGCTTTTTTGTTTAACACTTTGGACATAAGTACATTTCCTTTTTTGTTCTAACATATTATTTGCTTTGCTACTAAATGTTTGCTGTCTCTATTTTGAATTGTGGTTAATTGTGCACACAGTCATTTTCTAGGACTGGAAACACTTTAAAAGTTGTATCATGTCATATTCATCTCTGTATCTGTAGAGCTAGTAAAAGGCTTACTCAGCATGAGTATTCACTAGTGCTGTGGTTTTGGGGAAAATTTATTGGTTTGTATTATATTTAGTAGATTCTATTAGGTTCTAATTCTCGAAAAGATGTTTCTGACATTGCAAGACCCTTTCAGCCTTAAACGCTCCAGTTAATTTCTGCTTGGCTAAATTTGGGTGCAGTAGAGAAGAAAAAGTATAGAAATCTTAAAAGTCCCATTTCCTGAATACCCAACCCAAAGACTTAAGGGAGTTAGGGTAAATTCACCAAAGCATATATTCAAATAACTCTGGTTGGGTTCTCTCTTCTGCTTTAAGATTTTTTCTTTTTCCAGCTCAGACTATCCCTTCCCTTATCTGCTCTCATCTGATAAAACACTGTGACTAAGTAGTCTTATTAATCACATACTCTCCTTCTCCCCCAAAATATGTGACCACTTTTAACTTTGCACTTTACCTATATGGAGTGGACTATCGTAGAACTGAGGTTTTCATACTAATTCAGTAGGGAAGAGCATCTGCAGAACAGCAAGGCATACTCTTCTACTAAATTCCATTATAAGAATTAAAATAATTTTACTTTCTTAAAACTTTACTTTGTGTTGGGGTTATTACTGAGGATGACGAGATTATACACAATGCTTGGCTAGCAAAAACGTAACATGGAGAATTCTGGTGGGCTGCAGTTAAGCTTGGGAGGGGCTTAGGTCCCTGGGAATGACCAGGCCTGCATAACCTCCCTGACTGTGGAATTAATTCCCTGGGGCCTGCCCTCCCAGGTGTTTCTGCAGTCCTTGGGGAACTCCCTTATCTATACATTGTATACAAAGTTTAGCAAAACAGTAGGACACATAGACCCTTTCTGTGTATCTCTGATTTGATTAGTCTCTTGTGATTGTTGACCTTTAAGTCATGCACCCTTTGTTTTTGCATGCCTGAAATATTATATGCCCTCTGTACACACCTAGCCAACTGAGATTTGTGATTGTCCTGACATTGCAATAAATGAGAGTAGGAGTGAGGATCTTCCTCTGCAAATGTTGACCCCCGTGCCCTCCCCTCTTTTTTCTTAGCAAAATGTGGAGTAATGTTTCATCCATTGGTGCAGGGTTTGCTCGCCATTTCTGGCAACTTTGCACAGAGAGCACATTGTAAAAACTGTTAGTGTATATATTTGAAAGAGTTTCTATTTTCCCAAAGTTTGCCATTGATATACGTTCATTATTTTTTTTCCATTTTCCACCTATCTTTGTAGTATATTGTACGTTTCAACCACACTTTATGAGGGAGCCTAATTACTTGAATTGCCCCTTATGCTAGTCATCCAAATCTGCTCATTTTAGGAATCTTTATGTACAGTTCTTTAACTCAATGTTTATCCCTGGAGGGTGAAGTTTTATACACAAACGCACACACGTACAAAACTATACAACTTTACATGAATGTGAATGATATGTACTCTTACAAGGACTTTTTAAACAGGTTTTGTTTTGTTTTTGTTTTTATTTTAGAGAGCACAAGCAGGGGAGGAGGGCAGAGACAGAGAGAGAGAGAGAGAGAGAGAGAGAGAGAGAGAGAGAGAGAGAGAGAGAGAGAGAATCTTAAGCAGGCTCCACGCTCAGTGCAGAGCCTGACACGGGGTTCAGTCCCATGACCCTGGGATCATGACCTGAGCCAAAATTAAGAGTCGGACACTCAACTGACTGAACCACCCAGGCACCCTCTTTAAAGGATTTTTGATGCACTTTTTTCTTTTGATTTTTGTTTGCTTTTCCTTTTCGTCTCTTTCTCACATTCATGTATTCTCCCAGAAAGTAACCCATGTTAACAACTTTGAATCCATTATTTTTATCCTTAAAAATAAGGATTATGCTAACCTTAACATATATTAGCACATGCTGTGCGCTCTCTCTCTGTCTCTTACTTTAATTTCTATGGGGAAGACGTCCAGAAGTGGGCCAAAATTAGTGGAATTTTAACTTTTAATATACTGTTATGGGTTGAATTGTGTCCCCTAAAAATATGTTGAATTCATAACTTGTCTTTGCAGATGTAATCAAAATAAGATGAAGTCATACTGGATTAGCATGGGCCCTCTTGCAATGTCTTCTATCCTTACAAGAAGAGGAACATTTGGACACAGACACACAGAGGAGGCCACGTGAAGACAGAGGCAGAAATTGGAGTGACCCACCTACAAGCCAAAGATCATCAGGATTTGCCAGCAACCACTTGAAGCAAGGAGGTCTTATGAGGACCTGCGGATACCTTGATTTCAGACTTGGAGCCTCCAGAATGGTGAGACAATACATTTCTGTTGTTTTAAGTCTGCTGACGTTGTTTGTGGGACTTTCTTATAGCAAACCTCGGAAACTAACACATGCTGCAAGAGTAGTGTTCCTAAAGACAGGTATTTCTGTTTCCTAATTTATAATGGCAGTTGTTTCAGCGACTGTCATTTAGTATATTTTCTTGTTGGTTTTTGGTAAGAAGCCTACCGTAAGTAGTTTTCTTTTATTCCTGTTTTATGTGGTATTTATGTGGTAAGGCTATGAGTTTTATCAAACGATTACCATTTATTGATATTATCATGAGGTTTTCCTACTTTACTTTTTGACATAATGGATTCTGTTTGTATCTTTTATGGTTGTTTCCCCATCCTTACATTTAGAATAAGCCCTAACTGGACATAATGTGCTATTCTTCTGCCTTTATTTCCTAATAGTTTATTTTGAATGCTTCATCTCTATTCATAAGTGATGTTGGGCTATACTTTTAACTGTTGTTATCAGGTTTAGCATTAACATCTTGTTGGCTTCAGAAAATGCATTAGAGAGCTTTTCATCTTTTTCTATTCACTTGGAATACTTGAGATTGCATTAAAATTAACTTTTACTCCCTTAATATCATATAGAACTCACCTGTAAACCACTCTGGTTCTTGTGCCTTAAAAAATGGTCATTTGAAAATATTTAAACCTTTACTAAAGTAGGAAGTATTATTATAATGAACCTATTCATACCCACACCCAGCTTTAACTCAAGTTGGAGCTTTGCTTGGCAGGGAAATTGAAGCACCAAGTGATGATTTGTGATTTTTAAAATAAATGTTATAACAATGGACTTCAATTCCTTTCCCAAAGCTAGACATTTTACCCAAGTTACAAAGTTGAAATAGTCTGTTACTTCTTCACTTGTCTTCCCAAGTAAGTTCATCAAACATTAATTAAGAGTAGTAGAATGCTACACTGTGCCTTCAGAGGGTGGGGACCGAAGGCTTGAACTGGGCTAAGATCCTACCTTCCTAAGTTACTAATGACTGAGTCTCAGTTTTCTCATCTATAAAGTGGAGAAAGTAGTGTCTGCTTTGTGGGATGGTGGTGAGGATTAGGGGAGATGGTACATATAAGGCACAGAAGGAGGCTGCTGAGGGTTACCACACACATAACCACTTTAGGACTGAGGCACTCATTTTTACAACTGCTGGGATTTGGCTGCTGATGGCTCACAGATGAGACCTTCTTTGGGACTTGCCCTCACATGAAGGGACTGCATTGAACAAGGTTGTGCCCCATCTTGAGGGTCAGCACAAGGCCAAACGTTGTTCAGTTTTGTCTGCTCCTCTTGCCTTGAACCAGGACAACTCTGAAGGGCCCTCCAGCTTCCAAGCTCTCTGTGGCATTGGCTGTGGCCTAAGTAGCTGCTATGCTCAAATTCTCTTGCTGCCCAGTCCTGTTTCCCTTAACCCCTCACAGGAGTTGGTAACAAGAGATTCTCCAGTAAAACTACTGCACACAACTTCTGCCTCAGTGTGTTTCCGAGGGAGTATAGCCTAAGATGATACTTAAAACAGGGTCTGGTAGATATTCAATAAATGCTATTACTATGAACTGTTAAAATTATCATAGATCTCAGATAATGCTGAGCCTTTCCTGCTTACCTCAGAGTCTGCCCAATTGTACAGTGGCTGGGGTTCACTCTCTCTGTTCACTGGAATCACATTCGCTTCAAGCTGGTGCTTTGTGGTCTGACTCTGAACAGAGTGATGCTGTAAGAAGTTTTACAGCTCCTAACATAGAGAGGGTTTTTCCACCTGAGCAGAATAATGGCGATTATTAACACCATTACATACTTACCAAGAAGCAGTAGAATTGGGCGTTTATGTTTTGTAATTCAGTGTTATGTTGGTGCAAGCTGGTCGGCAAAACTCATTGATGCCAAAGGAAAGAAAAATATGGAGTTAAAGTATTGAGAAAATACTGATTAACGTCTTCTACAATTCTGATTTAGCCATGAACCTCCTCAGTCTGGTTTATAGGAGCCTACATCCAAATCTGTGTGTGTGGGTGTGTAACAGTGCGCTATGTGGATTAAGTGCAGACTATTTGAAATATATAGGCAGATATATTTCATTCAACATATGTACATCAAGGAAGTGAATCAGTCAATTATGTGGCTATTGTGGATAATTGAAGATGGTGATGGTGCCTAAATTTGATATGGGGGAGGGAGTGGAGTATTTTTTAGCAGTTGACTTTTTTTCTCTAAACTGTCTACAGAGCAGATTTAACATCTGTCCCAAAATACTCTCAACAGTAATTTACAGAAGGATCAGAAAAACCTGTTAGGCTAACAAATTGGCATCAACATGACTCTTTAGCTTTATTATTATTATTCTATTTAAACTTTTAATTTAAACTCTTAACTCATCAGCATTAAACTCTGTGGTCCAATTATTTCATGGGCAGTGTTCAGAGGGTCTTTTGTCTACAGCACTTCTTTGTACTGAAAGGAGAACTTAGAATACACACGAGAGCATTTTTCTTACATCCTTCTGGAAGCTCATTATTAAAGTTTGGTTGTCTATTCTTCATGCTTGTGCTGGAATTTAATGGTTTAATTATGTTACTGATCAATTAAATCCGTATTAATATTCCTTTCAAGAATCCCTAGAATCCTTGGCAATGCCGGGAGAACAAGAGAGACTGATAGGGCAAAGAGGTTATATACTGACCCCAGGAAACATAATATTTGCATTTAGTATTGAACATTTCATGGAGAAATAAAATAAAGCTAATGCCTTTAATTATCTAAACTAGATGTGTATAGATGATGAGACAAATGGAGAACAGTTCTCTAATCTCTACAAGAACCCTGGATGATATAAAATGTGAGGTTCCCAGGTTAAGGATACTGCCAAAAAACCCACAAATGTATTATCTTTTTGCAGCCAATTTAATAGAAGTATTCTAATTTTTAAAAAACACACAAAAACTTTTCAGTAATAATTCAGTACAGGTCATGCAAATTCCAATGTAAGACAAGTTGATAAACATTATGTCTGGCTTTTGAGACACATTTAAATTTCTAAGGGGAAAAAAGAGTTGGATAAATTATTTCACCACTCTCTACTGGTCCCTAAAGCAGCAGTTTTATTTCATGAAGAGTGTGGATGGGCTCTGGAGACAAAACAGAGCTATCACCATTGATAGATTTGCTTGATTTTTGATGTTATAGTCATGCTCCAACTTGAGCACCTTGAAATAAAAAGTAAGGAGGCAAGAGGATGGAATTATAAGAAAATTTGGAACTGAAATAATAGAGGCTTTAGAGACTGGTAAATACAATTAATCTCAAGGCCAGGAAATTCTTTCAAAGTATACTATGACATGTGCCAAACTGGAAATTGGAGAGTCAAATATGATGTCCTCTGTGTCTGTTCTTTGAAACCAGATCTATAAAACTAGTGAACTGCTATCTCAGGAATAGAACAGAAAGATACAGCACATTCAGAATTCTCCCAAGGAAAGTTCAAAATTGGCCTTGAGATTTTTTTTCTAGGTACATATCTTCCTGCAGGATTGTGGTCATATAGTTTTTAATATTATTTGATAGGATCTGAAATGGCTTTAATAATAATTCTGGTAAATGTTAATCTAAAAAATCTGGATGGACCCTAGAATGATGAACAGATTATGATTACAAGTCAGTAAATATTCATAAATCACTTGTTATAAACAGGGAGGAGGTAAAAATATAATATTTATGGAGTATCTCTGCTGGGCCTATCTTAAGACATTCTACATATACCATATCTATTATTCCTCACAGAAACACATGGGGGCCTGTATATAGTTCCTAATTTTGACAGCTGAGAAAAATGAAGTTTAGAGAGTCACAGGCTGAGAAACAGGAACCACTTTTAGTATGATATGAGCACCCCCCCACCTTCCTCCAAGAATCTATAGATTGACTGCAGAGAAGAGACAGATATTCGAAGTAAGAAACTATCTACAACAGAGTGTTACATTTTACTGACAGTGCTTGATACATCATCTGGCATACAGTCTTTATACTGTATTTGAGAGAAAGAGGAGTTCACAAAGAAGTATTCTGGTGTTGAGCAAAGATAACGGTGGACAAAGTGGGACTCAGATTTGACATTGGTCCTTGAAAACATAGTAGAATTTAAGCAAAGAGGATGTGAGAGGCATTGCCAGTGGTGGAATGCTCATGTGCAAAGGCACATAGGTGGATAATCAAAGGCGGATTAGGCAGAAAATGGTTGACCAGGGTGATTGTAAGGGTTTATCCAGAGGAAAAGCTAAGAACATGAACATGAGAGATCATGGACATGAGAGAGGAGACAGTGTGGGTGATGTCAGTAAAAATTTTATAAATGAGATATTTTTGCTGTAGATTTAAGATTGAGAGATTTTTTAAATGGTTGTGTTATACATTCTAATTAAACTTATTCCATTTTATTTCTGTTAGTTTCATATTACCACTCTAGCAAATTACCATAAACCCTGGTGTTGTAACACAATCTATAATAATTCATTTCTGAAGGTTAGAAGTTCAAAATGATTCTCACTATGCTAAAATTAAGGTGTTGGCAGAGTTGTGTTCCTTCTGGGAGCTCCAGGAGAGAATTTCTTTTCTTTTCTAGCCTCTAGAGGCTGCCTGAATCCTTCAACAATCATACTCTGACCTCTGCTTCGTTTATCACATTTTCTTTTCTGACTGACTCTCTTGCCTCCTCCTTTCTCTTACAAGGACCCTTGTTATTACATTGGGCCCACTCAGATAACTCAAGATAATCTCCCTGTCTCAACATCCTTAATTGCATCTGTAAGTCCCTTTTGCAACATATTCACAGGGTCCTGGAATTAGGACATGGACATCTTTGGGTGGCCATTATTTTGTCTACCACACCATCACATGGCAAAAACACCACTACTTTAGATCCATCCATCCATCCATCCATCGTCCATTCTAAATGGGGAAATGCAGCATGTGTGTAGATATGAATTGATTTTTCCTATCTCTGCTTTGACTATGTCACTCTGAGCATCCATTAAACCCTCTGAGCCTCAATACTATCATTTGAAAAACTGAGGTATTTTGCCTATCTCTGAGTCCTCTTGTGGAGATTAATGAGATAATGTAGGTGAAAATATATGGAGCAGTGCCTATTAAAAGCCATTAACTAAAACTAGTAGTAGTAGTAGTAGTAGTAATACTATTCTGTGGGGGTGCCAAAAAATTTAAAAATATTAGTTATATTGAACCACATAATATAGACCTGATTGAACAATTGTTACTAATTCAAAGGGAATTAATTTGATATACCTGAGACTAATATAACACTGTATGTTAACTACGCTGGAATTAAAGTAAAATAAAAAGGGAATTAATTTGAAATACAATAAAACCATTGTTGAGAACAATAGGGTCTCTTTATTCAAGTTTCATAATCAATGCTGTCTCGACTTCATATCACTGATGAAGGTTCTCAAATTTCTTTGGAGTATTTTTATGACAGAGAGTGAGTTAGGTGGACCTAGATATTTCCAGAATTATATTAGATCATCAGAAATTCAGACTGATGCTGGCATTTGTAAACTCAATGTCAGTCTTCTAAAGATGCCTTTGAGTGGATCAGTTTGCTTTCAGTTTGGGCACATCCTCTTAAAATGATGTCACGTTAAGGGGTAAGGTGTTTGGTAGCTTAGCATATCCTGAGGTTTACATTCAAAGATAGTCAGAGACACAACATGATTCATACTCGTAAATCCTTCAGTATCTTCAAAAATTCTAACATAATTCCCACCAAATAGTTCTAGGATTCTTTATAATAGGTGATTTCTTTGATCTCAAGGCAGTTTGGTAATGGGAGATAAACGTAGTCTCCAGATGTCATCTGCTCCATCCACATGTTCAATTTGCATCTATATACTTGCACTTCTGTGAATAAATAAGCGTTCTGTCTTTTATTCCTGCATATTCTTTACAACTTGAAGTTTTGAAAGTCCATTGTGTCCTACTGTCTTATATTAGCAAGAAAGGAAAATCTTATAAGCCACAAGGGTTTCAACAAGTTGGATCTTTCGGAAGTCTTTAAATTCCCCCGAAGACTGGTTTACTAAGTATCTTAGTAAAGCTTTTCACCTTGACATTTGACTGCATTAAAATAAGCAAAATACCCATACTCTATCACAACATCTTAAAAGTAACCAGAAACAGAAAATGAAGGAAACCTCTAACATCACCCCTGCAATGATCCAAACTGAAAATTTTTCAATATAAAGTTCTGTGACAAATGATTTGATGACAGCGAGGGACATCAACTTTTTCTTTTGACATGAAACTTTATTTAAAATGTTTATTTATTGTTTTCAAAAAAATATTTCCAGCTTTCACTATAGGCATTAAATCTGTGACCAGTTGAGCCTGTTTCTTCTTTGTTTAATGTAAACATCTAAAATTTTGTACCACCTGTGCATTGCGCTCTACTAATCATGTGTAACACAGCATATGCTGGAGGGCCCAGGCCCAAAAAGTCAGAGAGCCGTATCAAGTTAGGATGTATTTGGGGTTAGGTGAATGTATCATTTGACCGTATGAGAGTAATGAACAATTGAGCTAAAGATAACAATATGAGAGTTGCCATTTATTAACTATCTTATATGACAAATCCTTTTCTAAGAACTATACCTACACAATTACATGATCTCTTCCTAACAATAGCTCTTAAACATAGTTCTTATTATTGTCTTATTTTAAAATATGTATTAGGTGCCTTCTTTGTGCACCTAATTTATTGTGCAGAAGGTAGAGGATCATTGAATAGATGACCAATGACTGTCATCCTGGGCTTCACATTGAATCTTTCCATACTATACCAGGATCCCATTTAAAACCAGTTCAATCAGAATTATGTGAGTTCCTAGGTGATTTTAATGTGCAGTCAAAGATGAGACTGCCTGTGTTACTAGATGAATATCATGACACTGTATGCATGTGCACACACACATACACACATCCTTCTACTCCCCATGTTTCAAGATAAGAAATTAAGTGAGTGGAGTTTTGCAGGGAGAATGAACAGGTGTGGAGAAGGTGAAGATGTTAGAAATGGACATTACCATAAGTGAAATAAGCCAGACCCAGAATAACAAATACTGCATAATCATACTTCTATGTGGAATCAAAAAAAGTCAAACTCATAAAAGCAGAGAGCAGGGTAGTGGTTGTCAGAGGCTGAGGGGTGGGGAAAAAGGAAAGATGTTAGTCAAAGGGTACCAAGTTTGAGTTATGCAGAACAAATAAGAGATCTGGAGATCTAAGGTACAGCAAGGTAACTCTAGTTAATAATACTCTATTGTATACTTGAAATTTTCTAAGAGAGTAGATTTTTTCCAGTTTTATTGAGATATAATTGACATAACTTTGTGTAAGTTGAAGGTATACAACATATTGATTTGTACACTTATATATTATAAGATGATTACCACCATAGTGTTAGCTAATACCTTCATTCTGTCATATAATTACTATTTCTTTTTTGTGGTAAAAACATTTCAGATCTATTCACTTAGCAATTTTCAAGTATATAATACAGTATTATGAGCTATAATCATTATGCTGTACGTTAGATCCCTAGAAATTACTCATTTTATAACTGAAAGTTTGTATCGTTTGATCCACATCTCCGCATATACCCTACCTCTCAGCAACTGGTAATCACTGTTGTACAAGAGAGGAGATCTGAAGTGTTCTCAACACATGTATACACACACAGATATACACACACAAAACTGTGAGGTGATGGATATGTTAATTGCTTGATTGTGGTGATCATTTCACAATGTATATGTATATCAAAATATCACATTGTACACTTTAAATATACAATTTTTATTTGTCAGTTCTACCTTAATAAAGCTGGAGAAAATTCTAAAAATGTACTATACACCAGAAACAAAAAAAGGATGGTAGAAGTGGTAGGACATAGCCCTTGATGTGGAGGGCTAGTTAAGGGAATGCAGAAATAAATGATGTCTTCCATTTTCATGGTGTGGTGCCATTATTAGGTTGAGGAACACAAAATGGGGAAAAGGTTTTCTGGAATACAGTGAGCTCTCTCTGAGATAGTGAATGTGAGGCCTCTCTAGGATATCTAGGTAGGAATGTTAATTAGGCAGCTTATGTACTAGGATGGAACTAATGAGAGAGGTCTAAGGTAACAAAACATACTTGAGAGTCATCAACATATATGGTGGGAAAGCCATAGGCATGGGTGAGATTGTATAGGAAACGTGTATAGTGACAAATAGAGCCAAGGACATAATAATTTGGCAAATGACACTTTGGATGTAGACTGAGCTAGTGAGGGCTGCAGAAGGAACTGGAAAGACATGATCAGAGAAGTAGGAAGAAAATCAAGAGATACTGTTTTTGAGAAGGTGTCAAGTGGTGTTTAAGACTTCAGGGTTGGGGTGCCTGGCTGTCTCAGGCACTAGGGCATGTGACTATTGATCTCAGAGTCTTGAGTTCAAGCCCCATGTTGGGTATGGAGATTACTTAAGAGAAATAATAAAAATAAATGATTGTTAAAAAAAAAAAAAAAGACCTGAGCATTCTTATAGTTTTATGTATGGCAAGGTCTTATTTGTGGCCATAATAGACAAGTGGTTGAGTATTCAGGAAATCAAGAAGCGTGGTGAGTAAGAAGTTGGATAGAAGATCTGAATGGATATGGAAGCCCTCTAGGATGATGCTGGGGCTTGGCATAGAGAGCAGAGCCATTACTTAAGTTCTGAAGTCCATATCAGGTCAAAGAGAATGACATAAACTTATTTAGATGTACCAGAAGGCATTTTTGTGCATTAAAGGGTTGCATATTTCCTTTGGAGTTGTTACAAATTTATTTCACATTGGGTATAGAGAAAACTAATTTTATCTTTTAAAAAATTTTTTAAACATTTATTTTTGAGAGACAGAGTGTGGGTGGGGGAGGGGCAGAGAGAGAGAGAGAGAGACAGACAGACAGAATCTGAATCAGGCTCCAGGCTCCGAGCTGTCAGCCCAGAGCCTGCCACGGGGCTCAAACTCACAGACCACAAGATCATGACCAGGGCCGAAGTCAGATGATTAATCGACTGAGCCACCCAGGTGCCCCAAAACTAATTTTTTCTTGAGGAGAGCTATAAACATGAGCAATGCCAGATTCTTTATCTAGCCATTGGACAACATCCTTATTACACAGTTTTATATCTTTATAACTCTGACCTACTGTTCCTTGCCCAGATATATTCATTAACTATCTTTTTGTTTATAGATTTTTAAATTTTAAGATAAAATTTACATATATTGGTATTAAAAAACATTAAACATATACTTGTTGAGTTTTGACAAATGCATATACCTATGTAACCCAAGCCCCTATCAAAACATAGAATATTACTATCCTTGCAGAAAGTAACCTCATTCTCCTTCCCAGTCAAACCCTACACACACACCCCAGTGAAAACCATTGCCTTGATTTTGTATCACCATAGACTGGTTTTGCCTGTTCTGAAAATTCATACCATGAATAAATACATTATTTCATGTATAAAGATCTGGGCAATTTCCAGTTTGGGGTTATTACAAATAAAGCTGCTTTGAACATTCATATAAAAGTGTTTTTGTGGATATTTGTTTCACTCAGGTCAATAGCTAGGATTGGAACTGCTGGGTCAGAGAGTAGGTGTGTACTTTCATAGGAACCTGCCAGAACTTTTACCAAAGTAGTTGTATCATTTTGCACTGTCATCAACACTTGGTGTTGTCAGGCTTATTAATTTTAACCATCAAGGTGGACAATTCCTTGGGGGTTTAATTTGCATTGTTTTGATGACTAAAAGTGTGGAGCATCTTCCCATGTGTTTATTGGCCTTTCATATCTCTACTTTTGTGTAGTATCTAGTTCAGTTTTAGCTCATTTTTTTCATGGAATTGTCTTTTTGTTATTCACTTGTAGAAGTTCTTTTATATGTGCTGGTTACCAGTTTTACTGATACATTTTTTTGGGAATATATTTGGGAATATTATCTCTCAGTCTGTAGGGAGATAGGCTTACCTGTTTTTAATTTTTTACATTTTTATTTCATGAATTTTTTATCTTAAAATGTACAAAATATATTTAAATTTTTTTATTTTAATAACATGTAACAGATCTATACTCTCAATAATTTTTTCACACCTAACAAAGTTATTATTTGAAATATTATTCCAGGCAATGTTCATTTTCCTTTGATTTTCTCAAACATTTTTAAAATTATTTTTGTATTTGAGTATAGTTGAAACACAATGCTACATTAGTTTCAGGTGTACGACTTACTGATTTGACAGATTTATACATTACGCTCTAAGTTCACCACAAGTATAGCTACCATCTGTCTAGTTACATTGCTCTTACAATATCATTGACTATTTTTTATGCTGTGTCTTTTATTCCTGTGACTTACTCATTCCATAACTAGAAGACTGTATCATGCTCTCCCCTTCACCCTTTGTTTCCAACTCCCCACCCACCTCCCCTCTGGCAACCATCAGTTCTCTGTATTTATAGGTCTGATTCTGCTTTTTGTTTGTTAATTCATTATTTTAGGCTTCCACTTATGAGTGGGATCATATGGTATTTGTCTTTCTCAGTCTGACTTATTTCACTTAGCATGATACCCTCTAGGTCCATCCATGTTGTCTTAGATGGAGCAGTCTCATCTATTTTTATGGCTGTGTAATATTCCTGTGTGTGTGTGTGTGTGTGTGTGTGTGTGTGTATACACCAAATTTTCATTATCTGTTTTTCTACTGATGGACACTTAGATTACTTCCATATCTTGGCTACTGTAAATAATACTGCAGTAGACATAGGGGTGCCTATATCTTTTTTAAAATAGTGTTTATATGACCTGAGCCGAAGTCAGATGCTTAACCGACTGAGCCATCCAGGTGCCCCCCACCTTTTAAAAAATTTTTAATGTTTATTTATTTTTGAGAGATAAACAAAGCACAAGCATGGGAGGTGCACAGAGAGAGAGAGACACAGAATCTGAAGCAGGCTCCAGGCTCTGAGCTGTCAGCACAGAGCCTGACATGGGGCTCACACTTACAAACTGTGAGATCATGACTTGAGCTGAAGTTGGATGCTTACCCAACTGGGCCACCCAGGCACCCCAGAGAACTTTTATCTGAATGGGTATTGAATCGTGTAATATTTTTCTTCTGCATCTTTTGAGACAACCATATGATTTTTATCCTTCATTTGATGTGGTGTATGACAATTGCTTCTGATTAACTTTCATTTGAGGAAAAGCTATCCCAGCAACAAAACAAACAAACAAACAAACAAAGAACAACCCCCACATGTAATAGAATAAGTGTGTTTCTGTCCAACTTCTCTTCCTTGGCCTGGTTCTGTGTCTAAGAGGACACACTGAGGCTTTTTGGGCACAGAGGATACCAAGATGGGGAAGATGGACTCTCTTCCATAGGGGCAGTTGGCTTATGGATTTCTGTGTCCTGGGCCAGGATCAGAGATGGACACAAGGCAGAGTCTTTTGAGATCTTTTTTGCCATTTTTAATGGTATTTCTCTGGAAATAAAAATTGCAGGTTCCTGGATGCTTTCTCAATCCAACCCGCAGTTAGTGGACATTTCTTTCAGCTTTAGACTGTCTTTTGTCATCCTTAATTTCCACTGCTGCCTCAAAACTTAGCCTTTCATATTGCTTCACTTTAATGATAGTTTTATATGTTTTACTGAAAACATATGTGTTTTGGTGTTTTGTGTTTATTCCACAAAAGAGAAGATAAACTAAAAGAAGGAAATAATAGAAATCTCCTATCATCCCACCACCACTCAGAGGAATATTTGGGGTTATTTTCCAATTATTTTTAAGTTTTATATATATGCATAAATCAACTATATATGAATAACCAGTAGCTTTTAATGTGTAATGACTGACCAAAGTCTCATTGCTGAGAGGTGGTAGAGATGAGGTTTGAACCCAGGACATCTGACTTTAAAACCTTGCCTCTTGGCCAGTCTTCTTACCAGCCTATACAGTTGAGCAAATGACTTGTAATTCACAGGACCAATGGATCATCTGAACTCACTTGCCATAGACTGAGTTAATGAGACACCAATGAATTCCTTTGCTGCCTGTCCACATGCTTTTCCTGAGCACTAGTTATTTAGCCACAACCCATTACAGTTTAGAAGTAATAGCAGGTATGTCACATAGAAGCAGACATCAAATAGCTATCCCAGACATTCTCAACAGGGCAAATTGGTAACAAACTATCCCAAACTATCCCAAATATTGTGACTTAAAACAACAAGCATGCATTTACATAATATATTAGTCACCTCTGGCTGCTAAAATAAAATACCACAGATTGAGTAGCTTAAATAACAGAAATTTATTTTGTCACAGCTCTGGAGGCTTTAAGTCTGAGATCAAGGTACCAGCATGGGTGGTTGCTGGTGAGGGCTCTCTCCTTGACTTGGAGATGGCTACCTTCTTTCTGTTTATTCTTGGCCTTTTCTTGATGTATGCATGTGTACGAACACATCCACACATACACACACAGAGCAAGAGAGAACAGGAGTGATCTTTTTGGTGTCTCCAATAAGCTCTCTGATGTCTTTCTTTTGAATTAGAGTCACACCCTTATGACCTCATTTAACCTTAATTACTTTGGTAAAGGTCCTATCTCCAAATATAGTCATATTGGGGCTTAAAGCTTCAACATAGGAACTGGGAGGATGGGGTCACAAAAATTTGGTCCATAAGACATCATGATTTTGCAGGTTGTATATCTGAATTGGGTTCAGCTATGCAGTTCTTCTGGTCTGAGCCAGGCCTGGCTGATTTCATTTGTGTCTGGTCAGCTGGTGGTGACTGATGTTGGCTAGTATATGACTAGCCTCATCTGGGAAGGCTAGGATGACACTAGTCTCTCCCTCTGTTGTCTCTCATCATCTAACATGCCAGCTCAGTTTGATTCACAGGATTTTTGGAGTGCTCCAAGAGCAGCAAGTCCCAATACATAAGAACTTTTCAAAGTCCTTGCTTGAATTAAATTTGCTTCTGTTCTAACGGCCAAAGTAAGGCCACAGTCAGTGTAGGAGGATATTATCAGTGGATGAGGATATTGGGAGGTGTGAGCTGTAATCAGTCTACCACATATATGCAACATGCATATATTTGTTTCTCCAAAACAGGGACAAACTTGGCCTACTGTTTTGTAACATTTTTTTTTACTTAAGAAAATATCGTATCTTTCTATGTCTTTAACATTCTTCTGTAACCACATTTTATTGCTTTTATGTACAGAACATGGTCTTAAAGAGCATTATTAAAACAAAAGTTCAAAAAATGTTTTTCCTGAATCATTAGAATACATCGACTTCAAAAATCAGTATTTGGAAGCGAACAAAAGCCTTTGGGTCCATATGTTCAATAATACTTAAGAAATAATCTCAATCAGTTCCTGTAATTACAACTAGCACTAAGAGCTTGCTTGTGACTGAGTAAGGTACAGGGCCTGTGGAAACCCGATTTACTTTAAGTGGCACTTTTTTTTCTAGTAAACAGAATAGCAACAATGTCGATGCATTGCAGACCATAATATGAACTTATTCTGCGTGTAGATCAGCACATTGCAGACCATAATATGAACTTATTCTGCGTGTAGATCAGCACCAAGAGGAGTAAAATCTTAGATGAAACACAAGCCAGAGAAGTCATTCTTGACTCTTTTATATTTCTCATACCTACACTTGATCTGTGAGCAACTTTGGTTGGATATACCTTCAGAATATATCCCAAATCTAAACATCTCTTCCACTTCTACTGCTACCATTCTGGTCCAAGCCATCATCTTCTCTTGCCTGGACTGTTAGTCTATTAAATGGTCTGATCTCTCTGCTTATATGCTTTTCTCCTTAGAGTCAGTTTTCACAACAGCAGCCAACATTATCCTTTAAATTTTTTTTAATGTTTATTTATTTTGAGAGCCAGCGAGCAAGCTTGAGTGGGGGAGAGGGGCAGAGAGAGAGGGAGGGAGAATCTCAAGCAGACTCCATGCTCAACATGGAGCCCGATGTGGGGCTTAGTCCCACAACTATGAGATGATGACCTGAGCTGAAATCAAGAGTTGGACGATTAACTGACTGAGCCACCCCAGGTGCCCCAACATTATCCTTTTAACACATAGGTTAGATTATGTTACTCCTTTGCTCAAAACCTTCCAATACCTTTCTGTTGGATTCTGTACAAATTTTGGTAGAGTAGAAGAGATTGCATACTGAAAGTATATAACTGAATAGAGTTTAATGAAGAGGCTATAAGAATTTATGAAATTAAGGAAAAACAACACTGAAACAAGCAGGGGCCATTCATTCACTCAGCAAATAATTGTTGAGAATATGTGATGTTGAAGAAATTCTTTCAATTGTCAGCAGTAGAGTTGAGGCCTAAGCCCTCATGATACTTACTCTGCTTAAGTGGAAGACAGAAAGCCGAATTACTAATGACAAACTCTGGTGAACGTTAGAAAATGAACGAGGAGAGACTGATATAAAATATAACCAGAGGAACATTCATATTATAAAATACTATTAAAGACCTCATTATTCTGAAACTTGTCCACCTTGAATATTTTAACTGATGGTGTCTTTTGTTTATTCCTTGTTAGTTTTTATTGCTTTGTTATTTTTAATTTCAATATAGAGGATCAGTTTGAGAGATGAAAATTGAAAAAATATCCCCCTCAAATATGGATACTTTGGCATTCTTCACCCTCAAACTTGGTAATCTAAGATTTAGCCCAGAGCCCTAAAGTTACAAACTGATTAAATGCAAAACAGTGCATATAGTCTTAAAATGTTGAGGCAACCATGCATGAGCCAAGAATAAACAGTGCTGCTATTCTTGGGACCATAAAATAAACATTTTCAAAAAATATGAATAAACATGAGAGGGAGACAATGAAACTATGGTGACATGTAAGTCCTGAAATTGCTCATGTTGTAGTGAAAAGGCAGGATCCTCCAGCCACCAGTGAACATGTGTCAGTTACAACCTCAAATCTTCATAATCTACCACTGCTGTTGTCTCTTGTAGCACGTGGAAGGGATTTATTACACTATAGATAGGAAATGAAAATTTCCAAAGAGAACACATATCTAACTGTGTCTTCTCATGGGGCATGTGATTTCACTGAAACAACAACTATATCCCAAAGAATGAAAGCTAGTTGTGTTTTCTGTTTCTTCTAACAGTGCAGGAGTTAACTAGACTGTCAACCCCTAACTTGTCCTGTATGAATATATCAAGGTTTTTTTTTTAAGTTTATTTATTTTGAGAAAGAGAGTGTGAGCAGGGGAGAGGGAGTGGGGGGAGGAGAGAGAGAGAGAGAGACAGACAGACAGATAGACCTAAACAGACTCTGCTCTCTCAATGCAGAACCTGACTTGGGCTCAATCTCACGTACCATGAGATCTTGACTGAGCTAAAATCAAGAGTCGGACACTTGACCGACTGAGCCACCCAGGTGCCCCATGAGTGTATCAAGCTTTAAACAAAGTTTTTTGGGGCGCCTGGGTGGCTCAGTCGGTCAAGTGTCCGACTCTTGATTTTGGCCCAGGTCATGATCTCATGGTTTGTAGGTTCGAGCCCTGCGTCAGGCTTTGTGCTGACAACTCAGAGCCTGGAATCTGCGTTTCCCTCTCTTTCTGCCCCTCCCCCACTCGTGTTCAGCCGTTCTCTCTCTCTCTCTCTCTCTCTCTCTCTCTCAAAAATATTAAAAAAGTTAAAAAATAAACAAAATCTTAAAGTTATTTAAACAACTTTGCATTTGCTATGAGAGGGATGTCACTTGGCTGAAAATATCCTTATTGTGAGATGTGAAACCTAAACTTGGCAGTGACTCAAGGAAGACCTGGCTTCCCGCGTGACTCTTGCTCCCTTAGCTCAGTTTCAAGGGTGAATTCACAGGTGGGGACAGATTTGGTGCAGTCGAAAGTCACTTGAACCAGATGGTTACAAACAGGCCAAGTGTCCCATGCCTATTCAGCTCTTCATTTGGGTCTGGAATAGAAAGCTTGCTGGCTCAGTCCTAATAAAACTTTTTTAATGAAAGGGAGGTCAAACACTCTGCCACACCACCTGACACCATTAAAAGAATCAGCTCGAGCTGACCATGTTCAAATGACTACTTTGAGTGTAAAATCAACAGAACTAAAGGAAAAAGAAAAAAAATTCATGTCATAAAAGACATAGTTAAAAGAACCTCAGTAGAGGTCGAAAATATTTTCACTTTGGGACTATAAATGCCAAAAGGGTGACTGCTTCTCTTTACATTTGTTTATAGTAAGCCAAGGCAGGGCAGCAGTAGATAAGCCTTTAGTAAACAAATGAAAAAAACCCAAAGGTGAATGGGGAAAACTAGTGTCCTGTGGTGTGCACATTCTTCAAGGCCTGGTGGCAGCCACTGTTCTAGATCTAAGTGGGAGTTTTAGTTGGTAGGGAAAATCTAACACCAAATGACTGGTATTTTCTTTTGATAGTTTTCAGGATATCAGTATATCACTATTCTTTTCCAAAGGTATGTGGTTGCCCAGATGCCAAGTTGAAATAATCTTTGACTCCCCACTTGTCTTCTGTGAGATCATGACAGACACTGAGCTGAAGTCAGACACTTAACCAGCTGAGCCACTCAGGCACCCCATATCCACTTGTCTTCTTAAGTTCATAAAACATCAAGTGGACAGCTAACTTCTAGGGGACAAGGAAGTATGTCTTATGTCTAGTTAGTAAGCAGAACTAGTATTTATTTTGAATGTTTTTTATGATTCAAGTTTGAGAGTAGGGGAGGAATCCAGGAAACTGGATTCACTGGGATGTTTTTTGTTTTTTAGAGAGAAGAGAGAGAGAGAGAGAGAATGCACTTGTGAGCAGGGGTGGGCAGAGGAAGAGAGAGAATCTTAAGCAGACTCCATGCCCAGCCCAGAGCCTGATCTCATGACCCTGAGATCATGACCTGAGCTGAAATCAAGAGTCAGAAGCTTAACCAACTGAGCCAGCCAGGCACTCCTCAATGGGATGTTTGGGGGCCAAATAAATGAAGTCAACACAGGGAATGTGAATTAATACAAAAGGATTCCCTCAGGGGCATGTGGGTGGCTCAGCTGGTTAAGCGTGGGGGTCTCGATTTCAGCTCAGGTCATGATCTTGCGGTTTGTGAGTTTAAACCCTGAGCGGGACTTGCGCAGATAGCACAGAGCCTGCTTGGGATTCTCTCGCTCTCCCTCTCTCTCTACCCCTCTTCTCCCTCTCTCTTTACCCAACCTCCCCACTAGTGTGCTCCTCTCTCTCATAATAAATAAACTTAAAAGAACAAAACAAAACAAAAGGATGCCCTTATTGATAACCTGAAGGCCAGACTGGAGAAGGAATTATGATTAAGAACAGGATAATTTCTAGTAAAAGTTGGGAGAAACTTTGTCGTTAGTTTGTTTACAGAGGTGTCCTCTTGATTTTCAGACTCTTCAGTGACTCACTACATAATCTTCTCCCCTACAGTGATAGGTATTTCAGGTAGAACTATTTTCTGTGTAATTTTAATTCCATGTGTCACATTTTACATAGGCTATTTCTATTTAGGGCTTTTGGTTCATCCCTAGACAATGAAAGGCATTATTTTTGGTAAAAATAAATAATAATAATAACTAGATTTCTAGGGTCCATTAACAAAAGCTCACTTTGAAGCTCAGAGCAACCTTGCTGAATTGGAAGGGATTGGAAGGGAGAGTAAATGACCTGGGTGGCTTGGAGTTTCTGACAGGGCACTAGATGGAATCCTTGGGAATCCACTATATATCTCACATTCTACATCCTTGTTTCTCCTGTCCCCATTTTCTCATTCTCTCTCCTTAGCAGTAGACCATATTTAGCACAGAAAGTAGGTGTCATGTGCATCTAATATTTTTTTCTGTGTGAAATTGAGGAGGTGAAGGGTTATTTTCATACAGATAATAGTGTGTGGAGAAAGGAAAATTAAAATAAAGAAAAAGAGGGGCATGTAGGTGGCTCAGTCAGTCAAGCAGCCCACTTCAGCTCAAGCTATGATCTCACAGTTTGTGAGTTCGAGCCCCATGCCGGGCTCTGTGCTGACAGCTCAGAGCCTGGAGCCTGGAGCCTGCTTTGGATTCTGTTTCCCTCTCTCTCTGCCCCTCCTCTGCTCATACTCTGTCTTTCTCTCAAAAATAAATATTAAATTTTTTTCAAAAAATAAAAAGAAAATAAAAATAAACAACTAAAATTTAAAGCAGGGAGAATTAAAGAAGGAAGATTTCCAGAACCTTTCTGAGAACTTGGTTGCAAATTTGGAATCAGAGTTGCTGTTGTAGTAGTTGACTTTCTCTGCCAGAGTAGGGGATAAAATGCATGGAAGAAAGTTTGTGTCTCTCATCCTCAAGCAGAAGAATGAGTGCTATCATTTTCATGTTTATTATGATAGCTATTTCTGGTAATTCTAAAGCTATTAAATGCTATGAAACATAAACTAGTTCTAATACACTGAAGGAGCAGCCAATTTACACAACAGCTGGGAAAGAAAATCAAAGCCACTCCATTGGACCAGCTGAATCTGTGAGAGAGGCATTTCATACCCTTCCAGCTGACGCAGCATGTAGATCAAACTGGCAGCTGTATTTTAGGGAAAATATGTCACAACAGACAAATGTAAGAAAAGGACAGATCCACTAAAAAGATCTTCTGCATATGAATCACACTAGTAGGAAAACTGCAGAATGAGTAAGTAAAAAGTTAGGCATCACCCCCTCAATATTTAGAAGGCCCCTCATACCCACTGCAACCACCATAAGATGAAGTAAATTTTTAGAATCTTCCTCATGGAAACAAATTATAAGCCAGAATCTCCTGAATATATTTACCATTGGTCTCTTTGTGCTATCCTTAGATATAAAATTTTCACAGAACTGTCAATAATGAAATCTACATAAAAGCCAAAAAGATAAAAGAGAGAAACCCTATCAGGTATATATATTTTTGCATGTAGCTACAACTTCACACCTTAGAGATGTGCTAAATATAAACTGTTGTCAAAACATCCTATCATGTTTGCCAAGTGCTGCAGAGTGTGTTGACCTTACTGTGTGGCAGCCATTATTATCTGTGAACCAGGTACCTTTGTTTCTTCCAGTTGTATCGATGAGGAATGCTCACAGAGTACTTAAGTAGCTTTCCCAAGGTCACACATAAAGTGGCGAAAATTCAATTCCAGATCATTGGGATTTCAAAGGTTGGAGTCTGCCTCATTTTACTCTACCTGGTGGTTGCCTAGTTCTACTTGAACCTTTTTATAATGGAGGTTGCCGGAGAATTCCTAGTTCCCTAAGGCAGAGTGTTTAATCTTGAGCAATTCAGAATGTCCCCCTGTCTCCTACACTCATTGTTCATGGCAAGATGTTTTGGAGCCATGGAGATCCAATGTAGTCTGCCCTTTGGATGAAAATCATCTGTACATTTGAAGGTGGCCATAAACCTGATTCCATTTTGTATCTTTCCTTAATAAATCCTCCAACTATTTCTTACATGATGTGTATTGAGCCCCTTTGACTTTCTGGCTATTGGGAATGTTACTTATATCTCTGTGCCTCAGTCTCTTTGACTCTAAAACTGGGACCATAATATGTCCTACCATTCAGTTTTGTTGAGAAAATTTAATACTGGGTTTATACATGCAAAACTCTTAGTATCTGACACATAGCAAGTGCTCAATAATGTTTGTTATTAATACTATTATTTCTGGTATGATGATTATCCTTAGGGCTTTCATGGTGATTAGAATGTGATCACATAGGTAAAGCAGGTTAGCACAGATCATGGGGCAATTTAATCACTTAATAAATGTAAAGCTCCTCACTTTTTCCCTAAGCATCTAATGTATAGGTAGGCTATATGATTCCTTGTATCCCTCTGACAGTTTATTTTCTAATTTCTCACACTTGATTGTTTGCTATACAATAGACCAGTCAAAATTCTCTCTCTGTATTAGCAATAGAGTTTTGTTATGTATATTCCTTCCTTAGACAACTATGACTTCTGACTTTAGAATGAATGTCATTCAATTCTATTGGACATCAACGGGAGGGGGGAAAAACCAATCTGCTGCAATGCCTTGATAAATGTGTCTTTCCATGGGCCACTCATAATGATTCTGGAATGTCTGAAGAATGTTCTTGAAGACAGTGGTCGACATTCTCCACGCCCACCAGGAGGCCAACACCAGGGCTTTGGCAATGAATTTCTGTCACGGTACAGATGCTCTGGATTTTCATTAGGTTCCACAGCTGCAGCACTTCAAAGGACCCTTTCTCAGAATAAACATAATGGTGTGAACCTCCATGCTGAACAGTAACATATCTCAATGAGACTTTTCATAATATAGTTTTTTAGGCTATATTTTTTCTTTGGCTTTCTTTATCGGCCTGATTAACTGAATAATGCCCAAAACTATGTCATAGATCTAATCAGTATGAGAAAAACAACAAAAAGTGCAGCATGTTTGCCTTGTCTACTCAATAACTTAGATGAATCATGTGCATGGTAGGAAGATAGGTAAAGCCAAGGGTTGACAAGTGATCTGGTAGGGCCACGTGTAAGAAGGCCTATATCATGGCTACTGTTATGCATATAATTGCATTATAAATTGTCTTCGTGCAGATGAGTCATGGAAACTATGGGCATTTTTTCTATGTGGGGAGAAGGGAGAATACTATCACTCATTCTGGAAATAAAATAAAAATCATCATCTCTCTTTTACTACTGCTCATTCTGTACAAAAAAGATCACATTTAATCATGATTTCAAAATCATATATATTTCTGAAGAGTAGGAAAAATATCTCTTAAAATATTGAGCATACTGAGACATCTAACAGTTAACATAGTTAACATTTAACAGTGTTAATTAATACTTATTTTTGTCTCCTGGAGTATATATACTGCAAACTTTTAATTCCTTAACATGGTCCATTATTTTTATAACTCTGTAACAATTATTCAATCCTTGGGCTCAATCTATCAAAGCACAAGTACTTCTAACCACCACCAGTGGTACTTGATGACTACAGATATTTTTACCCATGCTCTCCAACGAATGATTTCCAAAGAATGATTAAATAAAAATGGTAAATACAGTCTTAGCCAGGTAGGGAAACTGTCTCATTCCTTGAAATTTGCTTGGAGGTTGCACTCAGTTTCATTTTCAATAAGTGCTTTAAAGTTATGGTCTTTCATACACTGGACATATATAAGATCTGGTTCTTTTGAATTTATTTCATGGCCTTTTCCATCCTGTACCTATAAGGAGTTCATCATTTATTTAGCTTTACATCATAGATGCTTGCTGCCTTGGCCATCTACAGTCATGCCTCCTACCAACCCTAAATTATCTCAGAGCCCTTAGTTGAAAGCAAAGGATGATTTGGTGGAGCTGTATTCTAAGGGTAGCCAAGGTTTGTTTTAATTGGGAATGGTAAGACACACAGACATAGATGTGACTGTCATGGAGGAAGAAGTTTGTTCTGCTCACAGATCCCTAGAAACAGGAGGCACAGCCATGTTGTGCTGTGCCACATGGGGGAAGCAGCAGGGTCGGTCAGTCAGGAGGCTGATGGAGCAAGAGGAAAAGGTGGTCAGGAGCCTATATTGTGGTTTCCGTGGAAAGGAATGGGTGAGACAGGGTAAGCAGGCTTAGAATTGGGTAGTTTGAATAATTTCAGTGGGTTCTGGGGCATAGTGGCTGTCCCTAGTTGCCTGGTACCTGGCTCTGGGGTGATTAGGGCAGGGATATAGTGATCCAAAGGTAAGAGCCTGATAAAAAGGGATAGTTAGGAGTATGGGCTCTGGATTGGTTTGTTTGGATATGAAAGGCATGTTTCCCAGGTAAGTTGCTTGCTATCTCTAGGAATTAGCTAACTGGGGGAGGGTCACTTCTTCCAGGATCAGCAAGGCCCCAAGATGAGAATATAAAAAGCATGAGAATATAAAAAATAAAAGTCATGTTTAACACAGGTTGGTGCCCATGGTGAGAGAGACGCCTCACCTGTATGATTGATTTGTGAGCTCTTCGGGAGAAACCGTCTTATCTGTCATTACATGCACAGCCAGAGCACAAAGCCTGGCCCAGGGGAAGTGATTATTGATATTTGGTGTATTCCAGGGCTGAGGCTGCACTACTGGTAAGTTATGTGTGCCTCTTGAACTTTACAAGAATATTTGGGAGGAAAACAAAAGGCCAAGATAGAACCCTATTTTGTTTATCTAATAATAACAATAATCTATACCACTAAGATTCACTAAGTCTCTACATATCCTTCCAAATAATTGACAGACATTAATTTCAAGTGGCACATGGGTCTTAGCTCTTTGTTGAGCCCTAACTTCCTCCCCTTGTCTCCCTCAGCATGTATAGCCTTGCTCTGTCCTAACTCACAATGTGGTCTGGGGCTGATCATCAAACCCCTTGGTATCTCTGAATGGAAGTGGCCTGGACTCAATTATCTCTATATTTCCTTCCTGTGTTAAAGTAATGGCTATAAGCAGAAACATTTATATAGGTATAAGATGAGATAGAAAAATGGACTGAAGGATTCTACAGAAGTTAAATATATCATGATTTAGGTAGGACTGGTTTCTGAACTACACAAAATCATCAGTAAACTACAAAAAAGATATGCTTCTTATGTGTAGTGTATAGATCTCCTGGAATCAGTGGATTCCAGGAATTCTCACCCAAGATTCAATATCTGCTTGGAGTAAAGTGATCCATCAGCATATTCTTTAACTCACTGCATTGTTAATTGTTACACAAACACCTGGGGAACATAGTCATTGTGTAAGCATATACTAAGGAGAGAACGAAGCCAGTTTTACAAATAGTATATTTTAAACACTTATGCGTCTTTCGCCAGTTGCAAAAATAGGTTTGAAAATAGACCCTATATAGATGTTAGTGCATTGGGAAGAGTATATTCCACTCACTTGAAGATGGTGAACTAACCATCGAATGAAAGCAGTTCATGTTGCTCTTCTACATTAAATCTTTCAGTGAGTCATCGAAGACTTTAAATGCTGCTTAACCTTTTAATATCTGACCCCTGCTCCTCACCTAATTTCTTGCTACTCTCCTTTGCTCCTTCTGCCCCCATCAGTATGCTGAGCATGTCATCCTGGGTGTCTTCTTTGAATCCCAGATCACTTTACATCTCCCCATTACATTCTCCCTTGGTTGGTATTCTGTATTTCATAACAATCATCCTGGTTTCAATGAAATGTTTAATGTCTGTCTTCCCTCCTAGAATATAAGCTCAAGATGTCATGATTAATGTCTGGCTTTTTGAAGGGATATATCCCAGTGGCTTAGCACAGCATCTGCTCTGTGATATGCCCTCATAAAATGTGCTGAAATAAATAAATTAGTGGCTGTTTTAAAATCTCATCTAGCTATGTAGAACATGCAAATATTCCTAATGATTTGTTAGTTAATGCTAAAGAAGGGAAAATTTTTAGTTCTTATTCCAGTTACTCTCTAGTTCCCTAAAGTTGGGGGATATAAGCATAGAGAAAAACAGGATTGGGGTGTGTGTGTGGGGGGGGAAGGAGGATGGGGAGGGAAGATATTTAGGTAGAAAATACTGTAGATCCCTGTGATTTTGACAAATGGCTAACAGAGAAAATATAATCATATGGTATTTTTGAAAGCATATAAGCTAAACTTGGTGAGTTACATAAACAAATAAAAGGCCAATTTACTAATGGCTGAAGAAAATAGAATATAAATCTGAAGGAAGGAAAGATAATTACCTTATTTTTATTTATGTTTTCTTTGCTGTTTACTCTGTATATGCTGTCTCTTGAGATACTGATTTTCTTCAGTTAGCAAGCATGGTTTCTAAGGGATGTCTCAAAATAGTTTTTCTAAAACTTTGTAAGCACAATGGTTTATCTCTAGGATGTTTCTCCCACCAGAAGTCTGATTGGTCATGCTTACTTAACAGCAGCTGTTGGCTTCAGGAAATGGCAAGGAGAATAGAAAATGAGGACTGTTGATGTTGGAGAAGAGGGAGCCAGAGAGTTTGAGAAGGAAGAAAGCAAAGAAGTGACTCTTTCCAGTTTAGTCAAACTCCTCACAGGTTTTTACAGTACAGGCTGAACTGAAGATGCAGCTGTAGCCAGTTGTGTGTGAATGTATACTGCACATCAGCCCATGCATGCTTAGTTATTATGAATTGCCTATTGGTATCATTCAAATTGAAGACTCAGAGTGTATCCGAATGGTGCCAAAACACTCTGTACAAAGAGGAAAATCCATTTCATCACAATTTTCTCTCTTCAGTGATTTCACAATACTTCTCCAGAACTAGGTACATCAGAATCATGTTAGATGGTTATTAAAAATACATAATGTAAGCCTTGTTAGAAACCTTCGAGTCAGAATCACCAGGTATGTGACCTAGGAATATGCATTTAATTAATCCCTCCAGACAATGTTGATAAGCATTAGGGCTAACAACTCTTGTGAAGTGAGCAATATGATTGATTTTCTAATAATTTTTGGACCATTTATTGTTTTTAAGCCACATATAAAAAGTCAGAAACCTTACTTTCCAGAAGTTTATAAACTAAAAGATTGCCACCCTCAAAATGCAATCTAGTGAAATGGAAAGAGAACATGATCTGATTTTAGAAGACTTCAGTTCAAGTGGGGTCTTTGCTTTGTTACTAACACTGTGACTTCTGGCCAGCAAAGACTGAATATCAAATTGTGGGTATTTGTGTTTATGACCCACAGATATGGTGATTTCATATGGTTCCGCCTAATGGTTTAACTTTCTGGGCATTGTTTTCTGCGTTTTAAATGGGATCATATTATTATCAGAAGGCTATTTTTTTCAGGGTTAAATGAGCTTTTATAAGTGATCCCGCTTGAAAACTGTAATGTGAGCTGTTTTTCCATCTCCTTCGGAAACCACAGTACTAGTAAATGCCAGTCTTTATGTTTGGGCATTTTACAACATTGAAATATGGTCTGCAGCAATTTTTGTTGCATATACACATAAAACCTCCATACTCTGGAAAATTTAGGGGTGACCATAAGCCCATGCCATCATATGAGAGTTCTCACAAAGAGCAATAGCTTCTTATGTGCCGTGGCTGGAATGGCTTCTTGGAGTTGTTGCCTTTCTATATATCCTTATGCCATTCCTTCCGCCCTGGCTCAATTCATTTTCTTAACTCAGCAGGTCACAGAGCAGCTGCTTCATTGTGTCGCTGGCTCTCGTGGTCAGCTGCAACCAAGGAACATATCTTCAGTTCCAGGAAGAGCTCCAATATTAGCATGCTGGCCAAATTCCAGGACCTCAGCATGGTGATTCCAACCAGCTACTTAAACTGAAAGGGGATTCATTGCCATAAGTTACCAAATCACTGCCAGTAATCATTGTGCAGCCATTGATAGAAAAGTGGTGGTGTTTGAAAGAAGTAGATGTTCTGATCTTCAGAAATGTGAAGATTACAATCAGTCCAAGAAAAGATTGGTGGACAAGTTATCATTACCCAGAAAACTTTAGAAAATGACTCAGGCAGAGATGAATTATGGGTACTGGTAGTGGGAATTCGTGATTTTGAGGGAGCCAAAATGAGCTTACCAAGAATAAGTTTGAGGAATTACCAACTGAATGAACTTTCTTTTTCTGGGCAACTTTATTTGATTTTATAATTTAATAATACCTCTCATAATGTCCATCTAAAAAATCTGGGAAAAATATGTTTGTGACAGAACAAGTGGAATCATAGCCAACTGAGAATTGTACATAGCCAAATGAGAATTGTTCAGAGAGATCCTAAGTGGCCTCTGGGCAGTGATGTGCTGGAGCCACTCTAGCTCTAGAGAGGTTATTGCACACATCTCTGCCTAATGCCTCAGTCAGTGCTATTACATTGGTAGCTTGAAATTGGCCATGGTGGAACTATTCATACTAAGGAAATTGGTCAACAGTACAAATCTGGGCTTTATTTTTCTCTAGGGAATCAGTTAAACATTTACCAGCATACCATTGGACCTATTTTTCCCCCTCAGTTTTGAATTAAGTCAGTAAAAAAAATAATGTATTTATGAGTCAGTGTACTAGAGTGAGGGGAGAAAAGAATGTCACATGCCTTATCTTAGGTAGCTCCTTGTCGAGTATGAGAGAAAGACATATGGCCAAGAAAGCCCTTTATATTCTACTCCCTTGATTTCTTCTTTCCTCTCATCTTCTACCAGTTTCTCTATTCATATGCTATATGCTTCACCACACATCTTTTTGCTATTCCAAGCATCTGCTGTTCCCTCTACCAAGGAATACCCTTCCTGCAGAACTCTATATTCTTGGCTTTATCTAGATTTAAATATCACTTCTTCAGAAAAGCTTTCTCTAACTACTTCTAGTCTAAAGTCACCAACTCACTCTGCCTCTCAGTAACTGTATTTTCACAAAACCCAGGTTTTAAATTTAAATGGACTGTTAACTTTAGAATAGTTTTAGAATTACAGAAAATTTGCAAAGATAGTTCAGAGTTCCTATTATATCCCACATCCAGCTTTTCATATTAATACCATACATTACTATGATGTATTTCTTACATCAGAAAAACCAACATTAATATATTATTATTAACTAAATTCCACATTTTATTTGGATTTAACTGTTTTTTACCTAATGTTCTTTTCTCTTCCACCATCACAACCAGGATGCCACATTATGTTCAGTACCATGTTTCTGTAGCTTCCTCTCATCTTTGGTAGTTTCTCAGATTTTCCTTATTTTCAATTTTGAGAAGTACTGGTGAGGAATTGTGTAGAATGTCCTACAAGTAAGGTTTCTCAGAAGGTTTTCTTATGGTTAGACTGAGGTTATAGGTTTTTGGTAGGAAGACCACATGAGTGAAGTACCATTCTCACTAGATTATATCAAAGGTACATGCTATCAACATGAGTTATCACTGAAGATACTAACCTTGAACAACAGGCAGAGAGGGTTTATCAGTTTTCTCCACACCTTTCCGTCACTGCTCTCTTTGGAAGAATGCCATTAACCACAATCTACAGTAGGGGTGAGAGTTAAGCTCCATTTCCATGAGGGGGAGGATCTATATAAATTATTCTTCCATACCAGAGATTTGTCTCCTCTCTCCCATTTATTTATTCAATCATTTATATTAAATATTTACTAGGACACCATTGAGTCTGTGCTTTTGTATAGACTCATGGGTGTTTATTTAATACTTTGGTTAAAATCCATTACTCTCTTATTTTTTTGTTGCTCAAATTGTCCCAGTTTGGGCCAATGGGAACTCTTTCAGATTGACTCCTATATCCTTTTGATATACTTTAATATTTTTTTGTTTTTTTGAGTACTTCTGGTACTAAAAGATGCTCCAGGCTCATTTCATATATTTACTGACCCAGCATTTCTCCAAGAAGCCCCAGTTCCTTTAATTGGAGAATGGTATTAGATATCATGATCTGGGCATGGAATGTGCTTGTTGCTATAGAGGTATACTTGCTTTTAAACCCTCTTAGTGAACAGAGCTAGAGCTTGCATGTATACATTTTAAACCACTTACACATGCTTACCTGATTTTTTTTTCTGTATCTGTCCATCTGTATTAAGCAGAAGATGAGTTTATATGGATGTCTCCAACTCTAATCCACTATCAAAAGGTTTATTCTACTTCCTTATGTGTAACCACCCTTTCCAACAGTGAGAAACCTGACTCCCACCATCTGCCATCTATTTACTTGTTTGTCCAATTCCAGCATACATGTGTAGCAACTTCAGAATGGTTAATTTGTACTCCTGAGAAACAACTTTACTAAAAGTAGACTACAGTGTTTATATTCAGTTCCTCTTGGCTGTAGTCTTATATTTTCTGGTCAAAAGACCATTTTCCAAAGTCAAAACCCAGTTTTAAAGCATGATAATGCTCAACATATCTGGAATCATCATATATAAGTATGTATTGTTTGTCTTCCCAAATAGAATATAAACTCCAGAAAGCAAAAGAACTTGGCCTGTCTGTCTTGAACAACATTCTAACCTCAGTCAGGATATCAAGAGTAATGCCAAGCATAGTTAATATTTATTACATGCAGGGATGAACTCATTCACAATACAACATGTTTTTATCATTTGATTTTGTTCACTTGACCAAATGTAATTAGATACTAGGTGAACAAAACATTCCTTGAAAACATGAAAAAATGTTTGATAAGTAAAATGTCAGTGAATTAATATGTACCAAGAAATAAGACTGCCAACAAACATGAAAACCCATACCAAAGGATACGTTTCTTCTTTTTCTGTAGAAAAGTAATTTCTGAACCATACTAATTGAGCAAAATCAAACGAGGGTAATGCTAATCACCAAGTGACTGGAGCTATGGGGAAGAAGCCTAGGGCCTTAGTCACCCAATCCTCTATAAATTGCAGTCAATTTAAGAAAGTTATTGAACAGAGCCTGACCCTTCAAGTAGGTATACATACCCCAGCCTGATTCAACTCTCCTCAGAGAGTATCTTTTTTATGTCAGATGGATCCACAGTAAGTTTCACAAAATAATGTTAAACCTATATACTTTACCCTTACATGTCATTAATAGGACCCATGACCTGAACTAATGTTGAATACCTAATAGCTTTTTCTAGACAGTTACTAGATAAAATAATTTTATGCTCACCACCATTATTTGTTATCGGTTCAGTGGAAAAAAAATATTTCAGGGGCACCTGGGTGGCTCAATTGCTTGAGCATCCAACTTTGGCTCAGGTCATGAACTCATGGTTCGTGAGTTTGAGCCCCACGTCAGGCTCTCTGCTGACAGCTCAGAGCCTGGAGCCTGCTTCAGATTCTTTGTCTCTCTCGCTCTCTGCCCATCCCCCACTCATGCTCTGTCTCTCTCTCTCAAAAATAAATAAACACTGAAAAAGCCTTTTAAATATTTAATGAGTGTTGTTTAGATATGTGGTACATATGCTTTTCAAGATATTTTTAAATGAATTCTTAGATTGACATAGCAGAAGATCTGATACGTGGATCATATATTGCCTCCCTTCCTGATACTCAAACATGCAGAAATGTTTTCACCACCAGCCTTATTGAATTCAGGACAGTCTGAGACAACCATGTTAAAACTGTGTGGTGTTGTCAGAGGAATAAACAAATCTATGATATTAAATAGAGTCCAAAATTTCTTGTTTAATTAAATTGACATTTCAAGTTGGGCGACAGGGATAGGGTAAAAATAAAGGGGTATTTTTAATCTTTTAATTAATGTATCTTCCTATCGTTTGCTGATTTTTAATTTAAAAAATTTACTTAAACTGTAAGCTAGAAATAAAAAGAAATAATCCAGAACTTCCCTCTGTCATAACTGAAAAGATGTTCATTTACAATACATAATAACATCTTTGTATAACTCTGCCCTGAAAGAAAAATAATTCTGTTTCACTTTTTTATGGTAGGAATAGTTGTACTCCTGGGCAATTGTTCAGTGTTATGAACCCTGTGAATTATGTAATTGCCTAAATTTCATATTTTACTTTGGATCTTAAGGTAATTAGAACCAAATTTGTACCACATTTAAAATTTATGCTGCCTCTCCCAAGGGTATATTCTATTAAACTTCCTCAAATCTTTTCTGAAACAATTATGGGGCATATGTATATAACTTAAATAAAAATGATTACAGAGTTCCTTCAGATGATTGTATGTGGATATCCCCTGTCTCTAGCACAAGAATATATCTGCCAAATTGTCTGGAAAACTTATGGCAAACGGTCAAATTACACTTTCTCTTAGTGCTGGACACAGAATAATTCTTACTCTTTAGGTCCACATTTCAAAGATTATAAATGTTTTTTAACGTTTATTTATTATTGAGAGACAGAGAGAGGCAGAGCATGAGCATGGGAGGGGCAGAGAGAGTGGGAGACACAGAATCTGAAGCAGGCTCCAGGCTGTGAGCTGTCAGCACAAAGCCCAACGCGGGGCTTGAACTCACAAACCAAGAGATCATGACCTGAGCCAAAGTCGGATGCTTAACTGACTGAACCACCCAGGTGCCTTGACATTTCATAGATTATATACAAATCACTTCATATTAAGGAAATACTACACAAAGCATGTCACCATTACCTGCAATCATATGCTGTCTTACATGAATTGTATTTCAGTGTCTCTGATAGAGACTTGAGCATTGACATAATCCTTGGAGAAAACAAACATGCCAACCTTAAAAGAAATGTCCGAACAAGCTACCTCTTAGGATCATTATCCTTGCAAATATCCTTCAGTTTTCTATTACTGTATAAAAAGTGTCACATACTTAATGGAGTAAAACAACACTAGTCATTTATTATTCTTACCTTTTCATCATTTTAGGTGTTGATTGTACTCAGGTAGGCAGCTCTTTCTTCTAATCTTTCATGTGATTGGACAGACAGTGACAAAGATTGGAACCATTTTTTCTAAGTTTATATTTAAATTCCAGTTAGTTAACATACAGTGTAATATTAGTTTCAGGAATAGAATTTAGTGATTCATTACTTAAATACAACACCCAGTGCTCATCACGACAAGTGCCCTCCTTAGTACCCATCACCTATTTCAAAACTCTTCCCCGCCCCACCCACCTCCCCTCCAGTAACCCTCAGTTTGTTCTCTATAGTGAAAGGTCTATTTCCTGGTTTGCCTCTCCCTGCCCCTCCCTGTACTGTGTTCATCTATTTTGCTTCTTAAATTCCACATATGAGTGAAATCATATGACATTTGTCTTTGTCTGACTTACTTAGCATAATACTCTCTATCTCCATCTACATCATTGCAAATAGCAAAATTTCATTCTTTTTTAATGGATGAGTAATATTCCTTCTTTATCCATTCATCAGTCAGTGGACATTTGGGCTCTTTCGATTGGGATCATTTCTCACAATTTTACTCATACATGGCTGGCAGGTGATTCTGTATCCATGCTGGGACCTCAGCAAAGGCTGTTGACGGGGACATCAACATGGTGCCCCTTCATGTGACCTACATTCCAGAGATAAACATCTTGAGAAAGAGAGAGCCAGGAGGGAACTATATTACCTTTTCAAAGCTAGCCTTAGAAGTCATAAAGCATTATTCTCGCCACATTCTATTAGAAGCTAGTCACTAAAACCACCCTATATTCAAGAAGAAAGGAATTAGAATTCACCTTTTAACCAGAAAGATAAAAGAGATAAAAGATAAAGTAAGAATCTTTTGGAGAGTCTTTCAAAATATCCTACACGTCTTTTTGATATTAATTCCTATTTATTTCAGATGGCTAACTTTCCCTCTCTAGGTTCCCCATACTCTAGTGGCGTGGCCTCCACTGGGCCTTTGTCTACCTAGATTGATGTCACCATACAATGTGAAACATAATGGACTGGAACTCCATGGCTTCCTGTCACTGTGTTCTGTCTCCAAAGTTTTGCATCATTGCTGGATTCTGTCTTTATTTCTTTATGCTTAATGTGACAGTGTGTTGTGCTCAGAGTAATTAAAAAGAGCTTTCACTCTTTGTTGATGGTAGTCTAAAATTTTAAGTCTTCTCTGGGTCTAACAGGTACATTGATAAGGGCTTCTGGACATTAGTAATCATCCCAGGGCCCTTAGTTAATTCGGCAAAGTGGAAAATAGTGTCCAGTGTGTTTTAGTGCTTTTATGCATCAGTCAATAGTAGCACCTCATAGACTATTACACATTCTATTCAGTTGGTGAGCTATCTGGTTGAGTAGGGCTAAATCAAAAGACCAATTTATTCATCACACAATTCCAAATATTGAAAAGTCTGTTGTTACTGTAGACACATGGGATCACTGGAGAGAATTGAGGATTGGCTTTTGCCCCTACGTATTATGACACATAGAAATTACTGCCTAGAACAGTATTCCTTGCCCTTTGAAATGTAAAACCTTGAAAACATCCTGTAGCACAATCTTGCCATTAGTCCAGGTAAGACTCACAATAGTTCTATACTTATAGAAGTACTGAGAATCATGGAAATGATAATATTTATAGTATTTTTGTTAAGCGGATATCTATGATATAATAAAGCAAATATTTTGCAGGCTCTTTGTGTGCATGTTCATGTAAGTAGGTTTAATGAACAGAGCATATGTGTTATAACAGTACTACTGCATGGCATGTATGTGTAAATCAGTCATTTCCAAATTCATGTAACTTGATCCCTCAACTGATACTAAGATGGTTATCCTATTTGTTACTCTACAATCCAATGTTTTATGTGAAACAAGAGTGATTTTTAACCTTTGAACTATAAATCTTTAAATCAGGTTGGTGTCCTATAGTATGGGATTAATTTACTTTAGTTAAATTAATATGTCCAATTTTAAAGACAACTCAACTTCTTTTGCTCAGTCCAGCTGTATTAAATTTCCAACAGAGAAGAAACTACCCACTGTGTTTAAACTTTGAATGTATTTACAGAGGATTAAAAATACCAGCACTTTACAGTCACATGCTGGTGAAAATTGCCTTTGAAATAATTCATGAAGTAGGAAAAATGGAATTTTAGTAATGCAGAATATAAACCAGTTTTGGTTAAGATTTAGTATTTGTACAACATTAGGGGATATTTAGTGTGTAAATATGTTCAATAGCATTTTTATTACAGACCCCAGAGCATTTTAAATAGACTTATTAAAATCTTCACCTCTCTTCTTTGATTAGGGAAGTGCTCCCATCTTATGCTTGGCATTTTCTTTATAGTTCTAGAAGTCACAGTAGAGAATTATAGAGCAAGTGAATCAGATTGTAGATTGGAAAAACAGAATCATTCATTGAGATGACTAGGCAAGGTATTTTTTAATAAATCCAAAATATACATATAAAACCTATATTACCACCATCCGTTGTGCTCATTGACATTAAAAGGGAGAGTAAAACTCTTGGAATGTAAAACTTTTATATACTACTGTCTCTCTCAGAGTTATCAGTCCTTCCTTAACAACAGAAAAAAATCAGGGAATCCTGCCTCTACCCCAAACACTCCAACCCAATATAATATGTCAAGATATACAATGTGAGAAACTCTGGTGTTCTCCCTGGTTGCTGTTTTGCTATCACAAATGGATACCATTATCATAATTTCTTTATCAGTCAGTTATCCTGAACTAACAGGTTAGTTTCTTTTTGACTCCCTCTGTAAACTACATTTGACTTAGTTTTCCCTAGGTGTCCATCTCTCTGAGAGATAACTGTGACTGGTTACAGAAGATCTAGGTAATACTTAATAATATTCTAAATTAATAATATGTCACAAGGTGGCACCCTTGCAAGTCTGGTATGGTCTTGAGCAAGTATTTTTCCAAATCTTAGGCTATTAAGTGTTAACCTAATCAGTGAGCTTATAGTTAGTTATTCCTTGCTCTACCCACATAGGACTTTAAGCTCTTCTACTTCCAGGTGGAACAAGAAAAAACAGAGCATAGGGGGATCTATAGAGAATGCCCATTTCTGGCTAGGAAATGATGGAAGGAAGAGGAAAATGAGGGAGAGAAGGAAAGAAGGAAGCATTCTCCAATTATTCCACTTGTGACTGTAGGAGATAGGAAGAAGGTACTTTTGATGAATAAGGATAATGTTAAAGGCTGAGAAGGAGGCTAATTCTTTTACTCTCCATTGAGAAAGTTAGGAAAACATTACTTTTTAGCCTGCCTCTCTCCCACCAACTTTCAACAAGACTCTAGGAACTTGGTTTGTCATGTCTTCTGCCAGATCCCATTATATTTTCCTTTCCTGAACCAACCCCAATTCCCAGTGGCACAGGCATTGGATTGAGATCTGACTAGCCTGATAAAGGGGGAGGGGCTCACCATAGCTGCTGAACCAAAAGATGCAATGGAGGATCAGTTAAATCATTAATCTGCCGCCAGTGGAGAGCAAGTTGAGGCCCAATTGTTCTGACCACCTTGAAAGAGACCAGATCACTAATTGAACCAATCAGAGACTTGAGCCATACTGTCAGCAAGGTCAACCCCACCCATGTCTACAAGTAATCTTGTCCCAGAGACTAGAGGAATAGAGGACATCATACCTGAGGACCTTGGATCTTCATCATGTCAAGGAGATCCTTCTGTTCCTGTACTTGGCACCACCTTAGACAGATAAGCAGGGGAGGCTCCTCAGGGAGGCTCTCTGAAAATTTAAGTATTTTATTCCAAATCTGATAATTTGCATTTTAAAAAGATGTTCCTCAATATTATTTCATCAGAATAAGTATAAACCAGATTGAATATTTAGTGCTTATTTTTTCTCCATTGACAACTTGGTGGTTGAGGGTGATATTTAGATGACAAATGAACTTCATTTGAGTTACCTGACCTTGTAAGAGTGGAGAGAAAGTGATCCCCTCAGCTTGCTTCTTTGGACAGGGATCCTCCTTTTTCTTCCCTACTATGTCAGTGGAGGAGGAGAGAAAACACTATAGCATCCTTGTGTTTGTAGAATTCTCTGTGAGTCTGAATTGATGTACAATAGTCTGTTTGTCTTTAGATCCAAGAACGTATTCTAAGCCCCATCTTTAAAATAAAAATTAATCTTTAATCAAAGTATAGTCTACTGAGTGCAGGAGGCTGTGCTTGGAGCTATAAATAGTAAGTACTCAGTACAAATTGTCATCATTCTAGTGAAGTCTGCCTTCTCTTTATGTTCTCTGTTCATAGTTTCACACACACTAAACCAGTTCTTCACCACTGTTGTGAGTTCTGTCCACATCTTTCAATCTATCAGATGCGTTCTGGTTTCACTTGTATCCTCCCACCTTATACTTAGGATTAATTGTGCTAATGATGAAAATGCCAACTTTTGTGCCTCATGTTAATGTCCTCCAGTGAGAGACCACTAGAAATACCCTCTTATCAATGGAATTAACTTTATTTTTTTTACAACAAGGGAGACTAAACCATGAGGAACAGTGGAACATGGTGTTAAGAAGTTGGGGGATTATTCTAGGATTTGGGCCTATCCTAATTGATTTTAGGGAGGCTCCAAGGAAGTGAATGCCATGTTATGGAGTGCATGTTGTCAGAAAGCAGGAGCAATTTTTTCTAGGTGACACAAGGAACTGAGGAGGGATAGAATTGTGACTAGACAGTAGCAGTCACTCAAGTTAGAGAGGGAGGTGTTTCATTAGTTTTATGGTTGCACAGGGGCTTAATTTGTTGTTGTTGTTGCTGTTGCTGTTTAAATTTCTGTTGCAGCATGGTCATAGAGTGGTCTTTGTCTTGTTTTGACACCGTCACAGAGAATCCTTGTCCACTGTTGATGTTCTTGGAAATGATGTTTAGCAAGTATGTATAGCTTATCTGGCAGCAACAAGGCCAACTATGAGTTGGCAACACTCAGGCCTCTTATTTTCTTTCTCACATAGAAGCTTTCTCACTCTGCACTGATGGGTCTGCCATGCCAATTATGAAGCTTTTCTGTGAAGAGTTGATCTGAAGAAAATTATGATCATTTGTTTTGAAAATCCACTACAAATTAATGTTTTCTAACACCAAGTGCTCTTTCACTGCTCCTCAACAATAAAAAAACATACTTCTTGCTGAATTTCTTTTATAAAGACTGTAGAAGCCATTTCACCCTCTTCATGTACTCCTCAAGGGCACAATTTAATCACAGCATCTCTTACTCTTAATAAATGAATATATCTTACAAAGTACTTGAAAGATTGAGTCCATATAATTAGAAAATCCACTTTATAATCACCTCCCCTCTACATTTACCTTTATATAACTCTCTATTTCAGCCCTCCCTCTTGTTCCAGAGGATTCCCACTTTACTATCAATGCTAATGCTCCTGATTCCTTGAAATCTAACAACCAATATGATATTATCCAATCAGCCCTTTCCTCTGTCTGCCATCTTATTTTTTATTTTCATGTACTAAATGTCAGTTTCCCCTTATCTACATCTATTCCCATCTTTTGCCAAACTAGAAATAAGCTAACCTTGTTTCTCCTTGAGCTCTCATTTCTTAACACACTCATTTACTCTTACTGTCTTCATTTTTTATGTTGAAAAATGAAAAGAAATAATAAAATTACAGAGAAAATACAACATCTCTTTTTTCCCACCAAGAATTATCAAGTATTCATATTTTTATGTTAAAGACTTTTTAATATAAAACATTTCTCCTGGAATTGACAGTTTGTTGTCTTATAGACACTGGCAGAATTATTGTGGGTAAAAGTAAATATGTCATATAAAAGCTATCAAGTTTTTTTCTGTAATTTCTGTTTCTTACTTTGATCTCCACATCACTATGGTCTGAAATTCTGTTCTTCTCACTTTTGTTTTTTCCTTCCCAAGACCATTTCATGAAGTCCTGATGACTTTTTCTTTCTCACAGTCTTTCCCAGGGGTGCTAGCCTTTCTCTGCCATTTTCACCATCAAAGCCCAAACCTTATGTCATGCAGAAGCTATTTCAATATTTTTCGTATAGGCCTTCAGAGTCTCCTATTGCTGATTCATTTTTTATACTTCCAGATTTATCTTCCTGAGATACCTTAATGAGAATGTCTGTTGTTGATTTTTTTAAGTCAAATATACATAATATGTGCCAATATTCATTAACCTGACCATTAAAATACTCCAAAAGGGAACTTCTTCCTGCTATGCTGGTGTGAGAGTCCTCTGAGGCCAGACTCAAATATTCACCCTTCTCTGATGACACATTGTTCTACTACATTCATTTCTGTCTCTTTCTTGTTCATCTTGTATACAATTAAATCTTCATCATTCCTCTATTAATATTTACCCATCCTTAAGGCTACTTGGCTTCCTCCACCTTGTTGACTTTCCTGGTAACTACACATCTTGTTAATGTGTGACTTAATGTGTACCGCTGTATGGTCCTGTCATATACTGTCACATAGAAACAATTCTCTTTCTTTCTGAACTCAGTATTGGAGGAGACTGATTTTGCTGGTTAACATGACCTTAAAGTCTCCATTCTTTCAGGTTTCCCAGTAAATGCTCATAATTCTTTGGCTCATACGTAGTTTTATATTTTCCCATATAAACTTGCCATTGCTATCACACTTACTCAAATGACTCAATATTTTGGATATTTGGTTCTATAATTGTGTAAAAAATGAGGTATACATTGTTTCCTCTTTGTAAGACTAAAAGAAATCATCATTTCAACCATTTATAATATCTCAAAACATCGATGTTGGGAGATAATACAAGAAATTCAAGGAATCTTCAATTGCAGAGTGGATCCCATCTCTCCCACTGTTTGGATGGTGTGCTAAGGACCAATAAATTAAAAATCTCTTCTTGATGGTCAGTCATCATAAGTTAACAGTAAACTTTAGAAATTCAGAAAAACCATCTATCTCTTGGGCATAGCCTAGAGCTTATATAGCTGTAAAAAAATGAGGGTAGTGGGTTTTTAATAACTAAATTATATATTCATCAATAAAGATTAGTAAGTTACTTCTAAGAAAGGTGCTACTTAACCACAGTTCCCTGCTAAGTGATGACCTTCTTTGATGTTGTTTGGAATTTTATTGTGTGTTTCACATCACAGTGGGATCACACACTCATCCCAGAAATATGAGTTCCCATGCAGCACTGGATCCTCATCACAAAGAATTGTAGCTATTTCTGCTGGCCGTATCCCAGCTCGTTTAGTAATTTTTCTCCACTGAACCATAATGAATAATAAAGTGTGTTCTCTGTGCTCCTACATATCTCCACCCACCTATCTTCTGTTCCAAACCAAAAATATAAGCCTACATACTCTTCTAAATATCTCATGGTGGATTTTCTTTAGAATCCTATACCAGGATTATATGCTCCGTGCCAAAAATGGACTTTCTCCTAAAAGTAGTCAGAAAATCACTTTCTCTTTGTAAATTAATTTAGTATCACTATAAATATTGTTTATCACTTGAGATAAAATTATTCAAACACTGTGGGGTTTTATTGTTGAAATTATTCTTATTTTGAATACCTTAGTACTCAAAAAGAAAACAGTATACTGTCTCCAACAAGTCAGGATATAAAATGGGAAGCAATTTGCCATGAGTCAGGGAATCTGAGTCACCTGTATATGCATAAAATTGATAGTTCTCAGTAGTTCAAAGAGTTGAGCCACCTGTCAAGGACAGCATTGAGGGAGAAACATTAGAAGCACTTGGTCTTTACAGAATAGAGTGAAGGAAGGAAATTAACACTCTTTCTCTAAATAGCATTTAGGAATAGTAGAGAATATACAAGCCCAGAAACTATTAAAAATATCCTGGGGTAACCCCTGCAGGGACAGAAAGTTTCCAGTTCAGAGGATACTAATATTAGAACAAATTTTGAAAGAAATATAGATTCCTAAATTAGCATTGACCATTTGTCATCTAAGGTGTACTGCCCTGCCCAATTACATACCTTTTGTTGCCTTACCAACAATAATTTCATCCCAGTTGTATTGAGTGATGAGAGGACTAAACTGATAACCAACATTTGTAACACATTGTTATGCTAAAGGTAAGCAAATATCTGACTCCCAAGGAAAAACGAGGATCAAAATAAGCCCATTAATGTGATTTTCCTCTATACTCTTTGCTGTTTGGCAGAGAATAGATTGAAATGTGTGTATTTATGGGAATGAATTCATTTTTTACATTATGGATGGTGTAGGCCTTGTCTCCTTGTACTCTGACACTACAAATTTGTTGGCCTAGAGGAGACACACACCAGGCTAAGTATGATTTCTTGTGGATGCCTTTATTTTCAAATATTATGCCATGCCAATTCAGTTTAATGGCTAGCCTTGAAGAGTGGCAGGAAACCACTTTCCATTGCACAGGTCCATTTATAGTTTCTAACTAAGTATCAAAAGGCATTGTTACTCTAATATAGTTTTTACAAACTCAAGATTATATTGGTAGTTTTTTAATTTAACTTTACAGATACTCTCAGCCCTTCATCTAGGTACATAATATTAACACAGTAGAACCAAAATTCAATTTTTGAAAGCAATTTCATTTTCTCTGCCCCAGAGACATTAAATAATTAACACCTTCATGGGCACTAGAGATCTGACACTCTCTTCTTTGAAGCTATTAATAGCCTAAGGCTTATATACCATTGGGTGAAAGAATACCTGATAGAAACAGCACTAAGAAGCCCCTGTTATTACAACCCAGGATCATTGTGTGGTCATAGATTAGGAACATGTTGGTTGTCTTGGTTTCAGTGACCTGCCATACACATCTGTGTCAAAAGGGTCCATTCCAGGATTGTCCTCAAGTCAACATAATTGAAATTCTTGAAAATGCAAAAACGTAAAAAATCTGTAGTCGTTTATTCAGTTAATTGGCTAAGGTGGGCATTTTGTGATAAGAATGGATTATCAGGGAAGGTATGGATAGGTAGATAAAGAAAACTTGTAGTCAGCAAATGAAAAAAATGAAAGTTTAAGGTTTTAACTACTTTAATGGATAGAGTCATCATTTATTTTCTCCTTTCAAACACTGTATGTTCCATTATGTACAAGACAGTTAAAACCATCATATAAGAAAGAGAATACCAGTCCCATAGTTCCCACCTAGGGTCAGAGACACAGCTCCTCAATCCCTTAGATGGAAATGCTGTGAGGGTTTCTTCAGGTTTAAAAAATCCAGAAACTGGTAGGGAAACTGAAAAAATTATTTAGACTAAATGAATTTTTTATTGCCCCTGTGGGAGGCACAAATGTCTCAACTATTTTAATAAGATTTAAGATTCATTTAGAGAATCTTCATGATTCATCTGCATTTATTTTTTCCATCATAAAGCCACTTATAATACTCTTCCCAAAGAGGAGACTGAAATGATAATAAGGAGGATACAAGCATATAAATATAATGACTAGGAAAATTATTTTAAAAAGTTAACCATGACATAGATTTCAGACAGTAAATGTTAGTCTCGGGTTGTTTTATATATATAATGTAAATATAATATACATATAAATGTATTTTTTTCCATAAAGGTTTTCATTTTATGGCAATCACATATGTTACTTAGATGGAATCAAATTCATTTCTCAGCTTTCAAGATGGTAGGTTACCTCTAAGTAACAGACAGCCTCTTATAAATAGAGACATTGTAAAATATTTCTAAAGGTGAGAAGTGAAAGTATTTTTTTTTCCTAGTTCAGTGAGTAGACTAAAAATATATTGGTTTTTAAAGTTTTCTTTTCCTTTTTTTGATATCATTGGACAAGAAACATTGATTCATTAGCACCTGCTGATTGCGGTGCCTGAAAAAGTCTCACTTCAACAGTCTGTCTCAATGTATTTATTTACAAGTGGGGACTATGATATGTAGATGAGATGCTCTGTCACTGATACTTGGTGAGAGATCTTGACAGAACATGGCCAGTTCCTTCTGAACACAGAGTCTGGCAGTGGATACTCCTGGTCATGGACACTTCCTGTTTACCCAGGATCATCAAAAGGAATTTTTTTGATTCTTTCAAAAGACTGCTGAAAATGAATGACCCCCATCCGTCCTCAAAATTTCTGTATCAAATACATAAAAATGGTGAGTGGTTTTTGACATAGAAAACATTGGAAATTATTCTAACTCTAGGAAATTTACATGATAATTAAATATATTTTTTATAGGCTAGACTCTTTAAAGTTTATTGATCTATTTTGAGAGAGAGAGAAAAAAGGGGAGTGAACGAGCAGGGGAGGGGCAGAGAGAGAGGGAGAGAGAATCCCAAGCAGGCTCTGCAATGCCTGCGTGGAGTCCAATGCAGGGCTTGATGTTACAAACCATGAGATCATTACTGGAGCCAAAACCTGGAGTCGGACATTCAACCGACTGACCCACTCAGGTGCCCCTGGACTTTTTTATATTTCTCTTTTTCCAAATTCTGTATTATTTTTACTATTACTTTGGATGCTCCTCAAAAGAAAACTTCCCAAATGTGCCAGAGCAGCAGTGGGTGTGTAAATAAGCAGAAAAGAACTGTGCCTAGGCTGGACATGTGTGCTTCTTAATTATTAGACCATCTCCCATCTCCTCAAGTTCTTTGAATACCTATCAAAACAAAGATTGCTCAGGAACACAGCAAAGCTGACGTTTGGCAGTGAGTACACTGAATAAGACATGGACCAGAAGAGAAATGCTAAATTATATTGCTTTTATCTATATTCTTCCTTCCATTATTCTCTCTAGTTCTTCTGACCTATTCCTTTTTTTTAAAGTTTATTTATTGAGATATATATATATATATATATATATATATATATATAATATGTGTATATATATATAGAGAGAGAGGGAGAGAGAGAGAGAATGAATGAATGAATGTGTGCACATGCAAACAGGGGAGGGGCAGAGAGAGGGAATCCCAAGCAGGATCTGTGCTGTCAGCATGGCGCCGGGCCTCACAAACCATGAGACCGTGACCTAAGTGAAATCAAGAGTCAAACACTTAACTGACTGGGCCACTCAGGTGCCTCACTTCTGACCCATTCTTCTCTCCTCCCTACTGTATCTCCCATCTACAACCAGTCTCCTTTTCAACTTCTCCTGTCACCTGAACATGATTTCTCAGTTTTACTATATCTCATATTCTGCCCAACTCTTAACCCATATTCTTGCTCCTTGTCTACCTGCCTGCACAAGACAGGGATGAGTGACTTCACTCTGGTTGTTCTGTTTTCAATTTTCCATTCCTAGAATTCTCAGTTCAGATCCACCCTCTGAAACAGGGAGGCTGCCTAGCGTCTTGGTATGCCAAGTACATGGTCTGAGGCCCAACAGCACTGGCATCTCCTGGGAGCATGTTAGGAATGCAGAATCTTAGTCCTCACCCCAGAACTGCAGAATCAGAATCAGCTTTTATGTGTTTTAACAAGATTCTCAATGTGGCTTTGTATAGACAGAGCATAAGAAACACTGGGCTAATCCACTGATCCCCAAACTTATTCTTTTAAGTTTTAATTTTAATTCCAGTTAGTTAACATATAGTGTTATACTAGTTTCAGGTGTACATTGTAGTAATTCAGCACTTCCATACATCACTTGATGCTCATCACAAGTGCACCTAATCCCCATCACCTATTTTACCCATCTCCCTTCCCTCTGGTAACCATCAGTTTGTTCTCTATAAGTAAGAGTCTGGTTATTAATTTGTCTCAGTTTTATTTCTTAAATTCGATATATAAGTGAAATTATATGGCATTTGTCTTTATCTGATTTATCTTGCTTAGCATTATACTCTTTAGCTCCATCCATCTCTTGCAAATGGCAAGAGTTTATTCTTTTGATGGCTGAATAGTATTCCATCACACACAAACACCATTTCTTCGTTATCCATTCATCAACTGATGGACAATTGGGCTGCTTCCAATGTCTCAGCTATTATAAATAACGCTGGTATAAACACAGGGGTGCATATATCCTTTTGAATTACAGTTTTTATATTCTTTGGGTAAATACCTAGTAGTGTGATTGCTGGATTATAGGATATTTCTATTTTTAACATTTTGAGGAACCTCTGTACTGTTTTATAGAGTGGCTGCATCAGTTAGCATTCCCACAAACAGTGCAAGAAGGTTGCTGTTTCTCCACATTCTAACACCTGTTGTTTCTTGTGTTGTTCATTTTAGCCATTTAGCCTGACAGGGGTGAGCTGATATCCCTTTGTAGTTTTGATTTGTAATTTCCCTGATGATGAATGACGTTGAGCATCCTTTCCTGTGTCTGTTGGCCATCTGTGTATCTTCTTTGGGAAAATGTCTGATTGTGTCTTCTACCCATTTTTTATTGGATTACTCATTTTTTGGGTTTTGAGTTTTATAAGTTCTTTATATATTTTGGGTACTAACCTTTTATCAGATATGTCATTTGCCATTATCTTCTCCCATTTCATAGGTTGCCTTCTAGTTTTGTTGATTGTTCCCTTCACCATGCAGAAGGTTTTGTTTTGATATAGTCTCCATATTTATTTTTGCTTTTGTTTCCCTTGCCTCAGAAGATACATCTAGAAAGAAGTTGCTATGGCCGAAGTGAAAGAAGTTACTGCCTGTGTTCTTTTCTAGGATATTGATGGTTTCAGATATCACACTTAGCTCATTCATCGATTTTGAACTTATTTTTGTGTGTGGTGTAAGAAAGTGGTCTAGTTTCATTCTTTGCATGTTGCTGTCCAGTTTTCCAAACACCATTTGTTGAAGACACTTTTTCCCATTGGATATTCTTTCCTGCTTTATTGCAGATTAATTGACCATATAATTGGGTTCAGTTCTGGATTCTCTCTTCTGATCTATTGATCTGTGTGTCTGTTTTTGTGCAGTACAGCTTTGATTACTACAGCTTTGTAGTATAACTTAAAGTCCCGAAATGTGATGCCCCCAGTTTCTTTTGTTTTTCCCAGACTTCTTTGGATATTCAGGGTTTTTGTGGTTTCACAGAAATTTTAGGATTGTTTGTTCTTACTCTGTGAACAATACTGTTGGTATTTTGATATGGATTGCATTAAATGTGTGGATTTCTTTGAGTAGTATTGACATTTTAACAATATTTGATCTCCCAATCCATGAGCGTGGAATATCTTTCTCTGTGTGTCATCTTTAATTTCTTTCATCTGCCCTTCATAGTTTTCAGAGTACAAATCTTTTACTTCTTTGGTTATGTTTATTCCTAAGTATCTTACTATTTTTGGTGCAATTGTAAATGGGATTGTTTCTTAATTTCTCTTTCTGCTACTTCATTATTAGTGTATAGAAATACAGCTGATTTCTCTACAATGATTTTGTATACTGAGAGTTTACTGAATCATTAATTATTCTTGTAGGTTTTTGGTGGAATCTTTAGGGTTTTCTATATTTCTATATATAGTATCATGTCATCTGCAAATAGTGAAAGTTTTACTTCTTCGTTACTGATTTGAATGCCTTTTATCTTTTTCTTGTCTGATTGCCATGGCTAGGACTTCCAGTAATAAAAGTGGTGAGAGTGGACAACATTGTTCCTGATCTTAGAGGAAAAGCTCTCAGTTTTTCACCATTGAGTATGATGTTAGCTGTGGGTTTTTCATACATGACCTTTATTATATTGAGGTATGTTCCTCTAAAGCTACCTTGTTGATGATTTTTATCATGAATGGATGTTGTACTTTGCAAATGCTTTTTCTGCATGTATTGAAATGGTCATATGCCTTTATCCTTCCTCTTATTGATGTTATGTATAACATTGATTTGCAAAAAAAGTCCCATTTGATTGTGGTGAATGATTTTTTTTAATGTATTGTTGGATTTGGTTTGCTAATATTTTGTTCAAGATTATATATCTATGTTCACCAGAGATATTGGCCTGTTTCTTTTTCTTTTTTCTTTTTGTTTCTTCTTTTTTTTTGTGGTGTCATTAACTGGTTTTGGTATCAGGGTAAAGCTGGCCTCATAGAATAAATTTGAAAGTTTTCCTTCCTATTCTATTTCTTGGAATAACTTGAAAAGAATAGGTATTAACTCTGCTTGGTAGAGTTCACCTCTGAAGTCATCAGGTCCTCGACTTCTGTTTGGAGTTTTTGATTACTGATTCAATTTCATTGCTAGTAGTTGGTCAGTTCAAATTTTATATTTTTTCTTGATTCAATTTTGGGAGGTTAGTGTTTCTAGGAATTTTTCCATTTCTTGTAGGTTGTCCAATTCATTGGCATATAATTTTTCAGAATATTCTCTTATAATCCTTTGTATTTCTGGTGCTGGTTGTTATTTCTTCTCTTTAATTTCTGGCATTATTTGAGTTCTCTCTTTTTTATTTTATGATGAGTCTGGATAAAGTTTTATCCATTTTGTTGATCTTTGCAAAGAACCAGCTCCTAGTTTCTTTGAGGTATTATTTATTATTTTTTAGTTTGTATTTATTTCTGTTCTGGTTTTTGTTATTTCCTTTTTTCTGCTGGCTTTAGGCTTTGTTGTTGTTTTTTTTTCTAGCTCCTTTAGGTATAAGTCTAGGTTGTTTATTTGGTATTTTTTCTTGCTTCCTGATGTAGACCTGTACTGCTATAAATTTCCCTGTTAGAACAGATTTTGCTGTATCCCAAAGATTTTGGAGCATTGTGTTTACATTTTCGTTTGTCTCCATGTATTTTTTTTGACTTCCTCTTTGATTTCTTGGTTGACTCATTCAGTATTTAGTAGCATTTATGTACTAGTAGCATTTATTTAGTAGGAGTAGCATTTATTTTACCTCCATATATTTGTATTTTTTCTAGATTTTTTTTCTTGTGGTTGATTTCTATTTTCATAGCATTGTGGTTCGAAACAGTCCATGGTATGACTTCAGTCCTTTTGAATTTGATGAGACTTGTTTTGTGGCCAACATGTGATCTCTTCTGGAGAATGATCCATGTGCACTTGAAAAGGATATGTATTCCACTGCTTTAGCGTGGAATGTTCTGAATATATTGGTTATATCCATCTGCTCCCCCGTGTCATTCAAAACCATTGTTTGGATGATCTATCCATTGATTTAAGTGGGGTGTTAAAGTCCCTACTATTATTGTATTACTATTGATTACTTCCTTTAGTTTGTTATTAGCTGCTTGTAGCTGCTTTATGTATTTGGGTGCTTTCATATAGGGTGCATAAGTATTTATAATTGTTATATCTTCTTGTTGGATTTTTCCCTTTCTGATTATATAGAGTCCTTCTTTGTCTCTTGTTACAGTTTGTTCTTTTAAAATATAAGTATCACTACCCTGGCTTTATTCTCACTTCTATTTCAATGATACATGATTTTCCTCCCCCTCACTCTCCATCTGTAGGTGTCCTTAGGTCTGAAGTTAGTTTCTTATAGGCAGCATATAGGGGTCTTGTGTTTTATCCATTCTGTTACCCTGTGTCTTTTGATTGGAGCATTTAGTCCATTTACATTCAAAGTAATTATTGATTGGTATGTACTTATTGCCATTTTGTTACTTGTTTTACAGTTGTTTTTGTAGTTCTTCTTTACAAAGAAAGAGAGTTCCTTCTCTTTCTGTCTTCTCTTGTGGTTTGATGACTTTCTTTAGTGATGTACTTGGATTCCTTTCTCTGAATATTCTGCATATCTATTACTGGTTTTTGATATGCGGTTACCATTAGGTTTATGTATAACACCTTATGCATATCACATTCTGTATTAAGTTGATGGTTGCTTAAATTTGAACCCTATCTAAAAGCACTAAATATTTATTCCCTAGCCCTACAACATATTAGGTATATAGTGTGCTACCTTACATCTCTTTATTTTGTGACTCCCTTCACTGATTTTTATAGATATATATGACTTTACTACTTCTGTGCTTCCTAATTTTCTGACTCCTGCTTATGGTCTTTCCTTTCCACTCAGAGTCCTCTTTAACATGTCTTGTAAGTCTCTGTTAGTGGTGATGAATTCCTTTAACTTTTCTTTGTCTGGAAAACTCATTATCTCTCCTTCTATTCTAAATGGATACCCTTGCTGGATAGATGGATAGAGTGTTTTTGGTTGCAGGTTTTTTCTTTTCAGTGCTTTCAGTATGTCCTGCCACTCCCTTCGGGCCTGTGAAGTTGCTGCTAAACAGTTGATAGCCTTATGAAGTTTCTCTTGTATGTAACTGTTTTTAAGTTCTCCCTTTAATGCTACATTTTGCCATTATAATTTTTTTATAAAGTGGATAGGTTTTTGTTTCTTTTCAATTTTTTTATTTCATTTTAATTATTATGTGTCTTGGTGAAGACCCCCTTAGGTTGATTTTGTTGGGGGCTCTCTGTGCCTCCTGGATCTGGATTTCTGTTTTCTTCTGCAGATTAAGGAAGTTTTCAGCTGTTATTTCTTCATATACATTTTCTGCTTCCTCTTCTATCTCTTCTTCTTATGGGATTGCTATAATGCAGATATAATTTATTACATTTGATTATGTTGCTGAATTCTCTGTGTATTTTCATTTATTATTTTTTATGGCTACTATTTACCTTTATTGCTTTCAATTATTCTGTCCTCCAGGTCACTGATAAACTCTTCTGTTTCCTCTAGTCTACCGTTTATTCCCTCTAGTGTATGTTTAATTTTAGTTATTGAGTTCTTTATCTCTGATTTTTTTTAATGTTTTCAATCTCTTTGTTGAGGGTCTCACTGAGATCCTCAACTCTTTTATCAAGTCCAGTGAGTATCTATATGACCATTACTTTAAATTCTCTATCAGGCATATAACTTATCTCCATTTCATTTAGCTCTCTTGTTATGATTTTGTCCTGGTCTTTCATTTGGGGCATATTCCTCTGTCTCTTCATTTTGTCTAACTCTGTGTGTCTGTTTTTATGTGTTAAGAAAGTCAGCTACATCTTCTGCTCTTGAAAGTAGTAGCCTTTTGAAAAAAAATTCTTCTTGGGAAAACAAAAAAACAAAACAAAACAAAAGGTCTTTTAGTGCCCTGCAGTGCAATGTACCCTGTTCACTTAGAACCTGATATTTCAGGTGTGTCTCCTATGTGTGTTGTATGTACCCTTTTGTTGTGGCTGAGCCACAACTGCCCTAGTGCAGTCATCTGCAACAGCTCTCTTTGTTGTGGGCAGGGTTTGGTCCCTTTGTTGTTAGTGGACCAGTCTGGGGCCACTTTGGGCCTAAGTTGGATCAGACCAGATGTTTGCCAGAGCTGCAGTCATATGAAACTATATGGCATTCTACCGTGTTGTCCCCTGAAAGGCTTTCTTTGGTGGGCAGGGCCTGCAGTCAGATTAGATGTCTGCCCTTAGCCTCCTTCAAGGACTGTGGTAGCACTGGTGTGTGTAGTTATCTTCCCTGTCAGGACTGCTCACACAATGCCATGTTTGTGGTGCACTTTGGAGAACTTATTTTAGAGGGTCAGTTGGATGGGACAGATCTACAGTAGAACATGGGGGTGAAGGGGGCAGTGTTAATGAGGTTTGCACTGGTCTCCTGTGGGAGGGGACTGTAGCCTCTTTGGAAAATTACTAAGGATAGGTCCATAGGAGAATGTGGGGGGTGGGGTGTATTCTTAGCAAGTTAGGTGTATGGTGTGCGCTGAGTGGGTTCCAGCAGTTTTCCTTACATCTAGACTGGGGATCAGGGGAAAGAAATGGTGTCTGCCAGCTCTTTTGTTCTTTGAAAAATCCCCTAAAGATCCCTGCCTCTCCAGCATATGTTCTGAGATTAGTAAACACATATCCTTCTAATGTACCCCAGGCATTTTTTCAAACTGCTGCATCTATACTTTATCTCACTAGGGCTGTATGTTATGCTGTCTCTTTAAGGGTGAGGACTCAGTTTCGTATTGGCTTCTGGCTCTCCCAGAACAGAGACTGCTGATTTCTAAAGTTCCAAGTGTTAAGCCCCACAGATTATAAAAATTCGAGGAGTTAAGCCCCTCTGGTTTTTAAAGCAAAATGTTATGGGGTTCATATTCCCAGTGTGGGTCCCCCATGCCTGGGGGTCTGGTGTGGGGATCAGCTCCTCTCTTTTTCTCTGTGCTTGTGTTGGCTCTCCTTCCTGTGGTCAGTCTTGTGGTTCAGTTTGGTTCTAGACTGTATCTCTGCCCTTCTTACCATTTTTGATGTGCCCTCTTATCTGTATTTATCTGTGAAGAGTTCTGTCAGTCTTTGGGTCATTTTCTGGGTTATTTATACTGATGTGGGTGTCATCCAGGTATATCCCTAGGATGAGGTGAGCTAGGGATACTCCTACTCTGCCATCTTCCCCTTGTTCCTAAATTTATTTTTAATAGCACACACTTTTTAGTAAAATAAACATACCCCCAAAGTTGACTGTAGCTGAAAATCACAATTGGAGTTTTGACTGAGGCACCAGGACAGATATGATATCCTAAAGTGTGGTTGTCATACCAAATTCAAATTTTCAAAGAAAACAAGAATAATCTTAAAATTCACCAAAATTATCAAGAAGTTGAGATTTTGAAAAGTAGATTTGTGAGGATATTTCTTTGGAGGAAGCTGTTGCCATGCTGTGGCCTACTCATTGCCTCCCTACTAATCTCAAGATGTGGATGTCTCGATCCAACCTCAAGCTTAAAAATAAGGATTTTAAGGGAGTCAAGATCCACATATATATTCCTTGAGGTTGTCAAGTGATTGTGGACTGGAGTATCATCACTGGTAGGAAATCATGAAGGCAGGTAAGATCGGAAAGCTAGCTATTTGGTGGCAAAGCAAGGGAACGGTGACTCTACTGGAATCAGCCTGTACTCCAAGACTTTGACAAGGGGAAAGAAGGTGTGAATGTTTTCCATGATCCACAAGCAAGAGAGAACTGGAGCCATCTTGATTCTTGCCCAAGAATCCCAACTGGGAGACAAAGAGAACTGAAAAATGTGGATTCCAAGAGTCCACCAGAAACATTTGTTAACTACTGAAAGCTAAATTTATTAGACCTACTGCATTAATGGAGAACACCTGTGGATCAAGGAAAGCTAGGTTTACTAGACTTATTGTAGAATTTGAAAGAGTCTTAACATTGTCTTAGAAGAGAAGGCAGGAGAGAATATAGGAGTTTGGAGTCTGGGTTCGTTGAATTTAAGGTTTTCCTTCTGAATTGGGGAACTGTTTAAGACTGGACATAGTTTATAATATGAAAGCTTTGGATTATCTTAGTCCACTCACAGTTTTATATTCCAGGAAAGTGCATTTCCTACATCAAATAGGTAAGTTATTTTTTCTTGTTCTCAGTTTGTGACCCTTTATGGCCACGTTTCCTAGGGTTGGGGGTAGGTAGGAATAGGAAGTCATTGAAAATACGTATGGGTTTCCTTTTGGGGTGACATAAATGTTCTGAAATTAGATTGTGGTGATATTTGGACAACTATGTGAATAAGGTAAAAACATCATGGAATTACACACTTTAACAGGGTGAACTTTATGATATATGACAGATTAAATATTTGTGAGGATAGTCACTGTTCATCTCTGAAAATACCAGCATGACACCTATTTGTTTCAAAAGCACATTAAGTCCAATTTCAACTATACTTTTTTTTGTGCTTTGTCAGGAGTTAACCAGTGAACCTCTATAGGGGAATAGAAGTTTTTTGTGAAAGGCATTCATATTCTACTGAAACTCAAATTCCTTTGGGAAAATTTAAAATAATTTAGAAAATCAAAGTCTAGTTTTAAAGTGACCATATCTCAGAGTTTTCATACATGACATACATTTTTTTCAGCAACAAATCTACACAGAAATGGCGGCAGGGGGGGAATCCCTCTCTTTTTTTTTTATATAATATCCTCTACATAGCATGAGGTGTTTTCAACAACACTATTACCTCATTCTTTATAGACACCCACTTAATATTAAATGACAGATTACATGTGAGCCTATGTGTCTAAATGTCTACAAGTTAGCAACTACTGAAAGTCACTGGTTATCCCTTAAAAGGTCAGCAAATTTACTTAAGTCATTTTGTAAAAGAAAAAGTTGATAACTAATTTCAACTACTTTTTTGGTGCTTCCTCAAGAGTTAACCAGTAAATCTAGGTGGGGGAAAAAGATATTAGGCTCATACCCCATTCCAGTAAACAATATTGTGAATATTCTACCCTTTAAGATGGTAAATATACACATGCCTGAGTATATTTAAACCATGATATGTTGCAGTATGTTGAAAGCAAAGAAACTAGTGGATGGACTCCAGGTTTTCCAAAGGATACAGTGTAACACTTGAACATCTGGGAGACAAACCAAGTGTGAATGGCATATCTCAATTGTTAGCAAGCCTGAACACTTTCCATTTTTAGATAGAAGACTGCTACTGGGAGGTCTGATATTTTCCTCCAGCACACCACAGGGTCACCTAGAATACCCCTGAAAGATATGTTCTGAACTTTGGAGATAATGGGCCTGGAGGAAGCCTAGGTACAAAGTAGAGAAATTAAGGAGGCTGACACCATCAGCCTGCCAGATCCCTGGTGCCAGACCTCTTCCTTTCCCCAGCTTTCATACTCCCAAGAACTACCTCCATCAAAGTATTATGCACCTCACTATAGAGTCCTGGCTCTGACAATTAAGAAACCCTATTTCTATATAAGGAATCCTTTCAGTGTCCAAGGCTGGCTTATGTGTCCACACTGTGACACTGGTTTTCCTCAGCTGAAATTCAGCAACTCTTAACAGCTAAACATGATCACATGAAATGACAGCAAAGGGCACAACCAGGAGAACTTCCCTGAAGATTTCACAATTGTGTATTTTACAAACAATGAATTAATCCCACGAGTGATTAAAGTGGAGAACTGACCTCTGTGGAGTGCCCAATTCAAAGCCACTAGAATAAGGGTGCTTCCTAAGTGGTTACTGGGTTTTGACACTTTTAACACTAATGAGAACCAAAAGGCAGAGAGTGACCTATGACTGGACTACTTTTACTATGCCAATCAGCAGTCTTTAATGTATGTGCTAAGAAAATGAACTTTCCACCCCAGGCCTATATATGCATTCATACCAACTTGCACATTTTGAGGTCACTCTGCTGTTTTAGTATCCTGATCATTCAGTTTCATGTGTGTGTGTGTGTGTGCATGTGTTTATATATCCTTCTCAAACTCATATGCTGTAGAGCATGGTTTGTCAACCTCAGTGGTATCACTGACATCTACGGCCAGATATTTTTTTGTTTTGAGGGTCTGTCCTGTATATTGTAGAATGTATCCCTGCTAGCAGTATACCTGTTCTCTACCCTCTAGATACCACTTGCATACACACCTTTCCCAGTTGTTAGAACCAAAATGCCAAATGTCCCCAGGGGAGCAATGGAACATGAATACACAACTAATCACCAAAAGAAAGAAAAAAAATGCTGCATAAATTAGCAGTAATAATTATAACTTATTTTTTCTATGTAAATACTTCCTGGACATATTTGAAACGAACCCTGGTTGTGGGTATATTTTGAAATTGACTTACAAGACTATATTAAGCATTTTTTTCAATCATTCACATTTGATCAGCTGCTTCTCTCCCCTCTTCACTTCCAGAACCTTTATAATGGGGCTGATTCAATGCCTTGAATTTGGCAGAGGGAAATTGCCAAGGGAATAGAGCCTCCTAGAGTAGAGTCTCAAACTTTATTGTACATGAACATCACCTGGAAAGTCTTGTTAAAAGTCATATTCTGATTCTCAGTGTTTGGGGTGAGATTCTTCATTTCTAACAACTCCCACATGATGGTCCTGGGAGCACACTGACAGTTGCAGGGTGCTAGCATATTAGCAGTAGAACCAGGCATGGATATAATCAGATATTGCTCCTGCCTTATTATAATCATCAATATGACCCCATGGAAACATTTTCCTTTGCTGTTTCTGAAAGAACAATTTATAATTTGATTCTGTTCTATCCATTAAAGAAAATGTACTGGTATAGAAAGGGCTGAAAGGGACAGTCATCCCCACCCTTGGCTGCACATTAGAATCATCTGGGTCTTTTGAAATTCCCACTGTCTAGACCACTTCCCAGGCCAATTAAATCAGAGTATCAGGGGAGGGGGGAACCCACGTATCTGTTTGTTATAAAAGCTCTGCAGGTGACTGTTATTAACAAAAGGAATGATCAGAACCATATGATCATTTCAATAGATGCAGAAAAGGCATTTAAAAAAGTACACCCTCGATTCCTGATAAAAATCCTCAACAGAGTAGGTTTAGAGGAAAGATAAGTCAACATAATAAGGACCACATATGAAAAACCCAAAACCCACAGCTAACATCATACTCAATGGTGAAAAACAGCAAGCTTTCCCCCTAAGATCAGGAACAAGAGAAGGATGTCCATTCTCACCACTTTTATTTAAAATAGTACTGGAAGTCCTAGCCACTACACTCAGACAAGGAAAAGAAATAAAAGGCATCCAAATAGGTAAGGAAGAAGTAAAATTTTTGCTATTTGCAGATGACATGGTACTATACAGAGAAAACCCTAAAGATTCCACCAAAAAACTACTAGAACTTATAAATGAATTCAGTGATGTCACATGATACAAAATTAATATATAGAAATCTGTTGCATTTTTGTATACTAATAACGAAGTAGCAGAAAGACATTAAGAAACTCATTTCCAGTTGAACCAAAAAGAATAAAATACCTAGGAATGAACTTAACTAAGGAGATGAAAGATTTGTACTATGAAAACTGTAAAACATTGATGAAGGAGATTGAGTATAACACAAGCAGATGGAAAGACATTCTATGCTCATGATTTGGAAGAAGAAATAATGTTAAAATGTCCACACTACCAAAAGCAATCTACAGATTTAATGCAATCCCTATCAAAATACCAACAGCATTTTTCAAAGGACCAGAACAAATAATCCTAAAATGTGTATAGAACCACAAAAGACCCCACATAGCCAAAGTAGTATTGAATAAAGAACAGATCTGGAGGTATCACAATCCCTGACTTTAAGATATACTACAAAGCTGTAGTAATCAAAACAGTATGGTACTAGCACAAAAAAAAGACACAGATCAATGGAGAATAGAAAGTCCAGAAATAAACCCATGATTATATAACTAATCAACAACAAAGAAGTAGGAGAATGCAATGAGAAAAAGACAGTCTCCTCAAGTGGTGTTGAAAAAACTGGACAGCTACATGCGAAAGAATCAAACTGGACAACTTTCTTATAGCATATACAAAAATAAACTCAGAGTAGTTTAAAGACCTAAAAGCAAGACCTGAAAGCATAAAATTCCTAGAAGAAATCATAGGCAGCAATGTCTTTGACATCAGTCACAGAAACATTTTCTAGATAGGTCTCCTTTGGCAAGGGAAGCAAAAGCAAAAATAAACCACTGGGACTACACCAAAGTAGAAAGCTTTTGCACAGCAAAGGAAAGCATCAACAAAACAAAAAGGCCACTGAATGGGAGATGATATTTGCAAATTCATATCTGATAATGGGTTCATTTTCAAAATACATAAAAAACTTATACAACTCAACACCAAAAAGCTAAATAATCTGGTTAAAAATGAGCAAAAGACATGAACAGACATTTCTCCAAAGACCTACACATGGCCAACAGATACATGTAAAGATGCTCAACATCACTCATCATTAGGGAAATGCAAATTAAAACCACAGTGAGATATCACCTCATACCTATCAGGACAGCTAAAATCAACAACACAATAAACAACAGGTGTTGGTGAGGATATGGAGAAAAAGCAACGCTTATGCACTGTTGGTGGGAATGCAAACTTATACAGACATAATAAAGAATGAAATCTTGTCCTTTGAAACAACATGGTTGGATCTAGAGGGTATAATGTTAAGTGAAATAAGTCAGAGAAAGACAAATACTATATGATTTAACTCACGTGTGGAATTTAAGAAACAAATTTTAAAAAGAGGCAAGAAAATAGACTCTTTTCTGATGATTACCAGAGAGGAGATGAGTGGGGGGATGCATGAAATAAGTGAAGGGATTTAAGAGTATACTTACTGTGATGAGTACCGAGTTTTGTATGAAAGTGTTGAATCGCTGTATTGTACACCTGAAACTAATGTAACACTGTTTGTTAATTACACTGGCATTAAAGAAAGAAAGGAAGGAAGGAAGAACATAATAGATCCCTCAGAGGATTGTTGTGAAGTGTTAATTTGGTTTTGGAAGTAAAGGTCTAAGTGCATTAAGAGAAAAAAGAAAATGTAGAAAAATGTCGCAAGGGAGAAAATACATTTTCTGTTGAATAGCCATTTCCAATGAATGCTAACAGGGAAATAAGCACTGTGTGTGGGTGTCCATGTGTGTGGGGTGTCTGAGAGAGAGGTGGGCTGGTAGAGGGAACTGATTAAAGACAAAGAGCATGCATGAGTTTCTTATACACAGACTACTAGAGCTTAGGGGATAACTAATAGTTTGATAACATTTAGCATTTACGTTCAAAGGATCTATTGTATAATAAGGAAGAATTACCTTACAAATGAAGGGCAAAAACCCAACCCAACCAACCAACCAGCAAAACAAACAAAGCCTCCTGAGTTTTAGTTGCCTAAGAGTTTAATATAAATCAAGTTTAATTTGGTAACTGAGAAACTCTTAAGCTACTATCATAATAATATATAAATTAGGTAAGTTTTGTTGAATCTTTCCTGGCATTAGAATTGGAGTAGTGATTTGCTCGGAAAATGTTGAAGGGAGTTTTATTTCTATTACCATGTGTGTGTTGCTTTTGTTTTACCAATGTAAAACATAGTTCACGTGTTTCTGCCATCACTGAGTCCAAAAACAACTTTATATAGAATATGACTTCTCCAAAAATATCATTATGCAAATATGTTTCAGAAAATGCACAACACAGATCCTAAGTGTGACCCAAAGTGTGTATTTACTTTTTTTAATGTTTATTTTTGAGAGAGAGAGAGAGAGAAAGAGGCGGGGAGGAGGGGCAGAAAGAGAGGGTGACACAGACTCTGAAGTAGGCTCCAGGCTCTGAGCTGTCAGCACAGAGCCCGATGCAGGGCTCTAACCCATGGACCGCAAGATCATGACCTAAGCTGAAGTTGGACACTTAACCAACTGAGCCACCCATGTGCCCCTACTACTATTTTTTTTAATGTTTATTTTTATTTTTAAGAGAGTGAGAAAGAGGGAGACACAGAATCCGAGGCAGGCACCAGGCTCCAAGCTGTCAGCACAGAGCCCAACATGGGTCTCAAGCTCATGAACTGTGAGATCATGATCAGGGCCAAAGTTAGATGCTTAACTGACTGAGCCACCCAGGTGCCCCTAAAAATATATTTTTAAAATATGAATCTTTATATTTTCTGATGTTCCAAAGAAAACGATTACCGCTCATTCGAAAAAAACTTTCTTTTTACAGAAGAAAATAACCATTAGGCCAAGGAAATTGATTGTATTTTAGAAGCAGTATGCAAGTGGAGGAAATGGTTTGGTGGGTGATAACACCATGAAAACCTGAACATCCTATTATGGGAACTAGCAAACCACTATAGCTGCCACTCTTAACTATGTAAGTTTATGAGGAATTGTTTTCATCTATTTTTGAAGGTAGATAAATGTGTTTTCATTATTTTGTTGAGCTGGTTTCCTAATTTCATAAGCACAGGGTGATCACCAATGACTATTGGATGATATATACAAAAATGGAAATAGAAGATACAAAAATGGAAATAGAAGATACAAAAAGGATGAGGAATAGGAAAATTTGAGGCTGAGAAGCCTAAATCCATGATGATATTATTATCAAACATAATAGCTTTACCAGTTTTGAGCAACTATTATTTCCAAACACAAAGCCAACTGTGGCTTTCCTTTCTTATTCTGATAAGCATTATCTCATTAAATGTTGCCTATAATATCTCCCCAATGCAAGGATCCTGTGTTTACAAGAGTGTAAATTATCCTAGATTCTTTTTCAGACAAAAGGAATAGGCCATCTTTTAAAAACTCTGTATTATAGACAGATCTTTCCAATACTGATGAAATGAAAGAATAACTGATCACCAGTGAAATGTCTTAAAGTTAAATTTACAAATAATTAAATGATTACAAAAACTGATTAAAATTAACTGTGAGAAGTATCTTCCTTAATCACAGGACTTAGGGGAAATTATGTATACCCAGTGAAGAGCAGAAAAAGACATTCCCCATCCATGCTACTTTGGTGAGTTCACCAATGTGCAACATGAGGTTGAAGTGGGAAAGTGATGCACTAGCATACAAGGCAGCCTCATGAGGCACATGGATCCCTGAACTAAAAGTCAGGAGTCCTTGATACTTGATATTTGACTGTGGGGAAGTTATTTTCCCCAATTTGAGCCTTAGTTTTCTTATGCATAAAGGAGTTTGAATAAATGATGTTTGAGGTCTCTTTTGGCTCCAAAATACTATACTGATTTAATTTTTATTCTATGCTTTGCATTCAGATATTACACAGTTTGAAATTTTAATTTATCTATTATAGAATTTTGGCCTATCCCAAGGTGAGAGCAATTTAATTAATGAATGGATTAAATGGTTTTAGACTTGCTTTTCATGCAGTCTTGAAACTTGGCAGCAATATGTGTTCCTGAAACAGATGTGGGAAGGGCTTCTCCCCCATATACTCCTCTACCTTCATTCTCCATCTCATCCATGATTATTTCCAGCAATCAGAAGTCAGTTTCAACATATATACCAGTCATGACCTCATATACTTTGTATTTGTATGCCGTTATGCTGCCCAGGAGTCAAAACCATGAAACGAGTCAGCAAGAATGTACTAAATTCCTGCTGTGAGCCCAGCCTGTGCCAGAAGATATGAAAGACAAATGTGTCAACAGTACTTCCTCTTCAGGAGCTTAAATAAAACCTAAGAATTAGGTAAATCTGATTCCAAGGCTCTTCTTTCTCCGTGACCCCACCCCAACTCTCCGAGCATCAGATGAACACACAGGTGTTGATGTCTCTGAAGACTATGGTAGACTCTGTGCACAGGGAGAAACAACATTCTTATCTCTTTACCCCTCATGCAGAGGTAGCCAGTCACTGTGGGCACTTGGAAGCCATACTGTATTGGATTCTTGGCTTGAGAGAGGGGTGCAGATCAATATCATATCATCTGGAGCTGCAAACTGAGCAGGCAGAAGATGTGGTAGCCTATGACTCAGTTCTAAATCAAAGGTCTGTCACTTGCTGGAGCATGTTTATACATAATAAAATCATCATTTAATGCTGTGCCATCAGTGATAAATGAAATAATGCTCCTGCCTGACCTGGCAAGAGTGTAGGTAGAAAGTGTTATAATTAATTGACTACCTTATTGAACATGGAGAGTAACACAAGGATTCTGTATACTGGGAACAAACTGAGAGGCAGTTTTTTCAATTTCCCTGATAGGTGACTTCTAAAATAAGCCCTTAAAAATTAGTGGAACACTTACAGAACATTTTATGTTCATCTAATCTTAAATCAAATAGATTTCTTCATCACCATTGTACAAAATGATATCTGGTGAACTGTGGGTCCAGTCTCAAAATAGCTAATTTCACTCACCTTCCACCCAGTAATTTAAATGTTTATCAATTATTATGTTTATTTTAGTGAGATTTACTCCACATACTCAGATTCAAAAGAACCAATAAAAATTATTTTAGAATTATTTTAGTAACATTTTAGGAGCTGTAATGGTTATTTGAGACATGATACATGGCTTATAATTTGGGGTTTTCAGTTTATAACTGCATCTGGACAGGCACATAAAATATCTGACAGTAAAAATAAGACTGGTTAATGCAGTGTCATCAGCATATTTTGTGAAAATAGCATTAGAGAGCATCAAAACTAGACAGAGATGTAAGGTATTTTGTACCATCACTTAATATAGAAGTGGCAAACTGGATTTTGTTTCAGTAACCTTGAGGAGATCTAAAAACTTCAGCATTCATCAAATGATACTTTCACTGCAGCTTCACTAAAGCCTTGGGTATCAAAATGTATGACAGTCAAAATTGGGAGTACCATTTCTTGGTCATATATTCAGAATTTTCCTAATTGTACTTACTGCATGAAAATGTTTATATACCATTAGAGAAATCCACTATCCTACATACTTCTATTAGACATTATCTACCACAGTGTGATCATTTTAAAAGACATTATTCAACCCCAAATATTTTAACGATGTGTAACTAGCTTTATTTTTGTCTCCTTAATAAGTCCCTTTTTCAAAAGAACTTTCTTTTATGTCCCTCCAATTACAAGCCACACAGCTAGCAAACAATCCAAACCTCAAAAAACAATGATGTGGAAAAATGAATTTATAGCAAATCACCCAAAACCTGCAGAATTGGATCAATGTATAGGGGAGTGATAATACTTGACCTCCTTCCAATTTCCTTTCATCATGACAGGGGCTTGGTAATTCTCTGCTAAAGTGTGCTGAGCCATGTTGGCAAATACTATCATTGATGTTTGTATCTGGTTTACTGTGTAACATAAAGTTTCTTTCAAACTTAAAAGCAAGACCCCCTTGGCTGTAGCTCTGGAATTATGGAAGTGTGAGGTCTGGTTTACTTTTCATGAATTTGCCAAAATGCTGCTACTTCTCAGGTTTGTGTAGGGCAAGGTTCATAACTTGGTTCATAGAATCCATGAGTTGGAAAGACCAAGAAATCAGCTGGCTCAATATTTCATCTCAAGCAGATATCCATTATATAATAAAAGCAGGAGGAAGATGTATGGGGAAGATAGATATTACTGTTGTTGCTGCTGCTGTGTGAATTTGGTACCTCTAAGAGGTACTGGGTGCTAGATACATCCTTTTCCTATAATTTACTATCTCTGTGATTTTTGTTGATTTCTTAGCTTTTCTAATTTTAGTTTGCTCACAGTCTAAATGTAGTAATTCCTATCTTCCAGGGTTCTTAAGGATTCACTGAGATAATGAGTATACAGTACTTAGCACATTTATTAACCATGGTTATTATTAAAAAATATTATTTGTGATGATGAATATGGTGATGGTGGTGATAAAGACTGCTGTTGGTTGCATATTGAAGGAGCTCTGGAAACTTCATCTCTGATATACTATGGTAGCTTGCTGTTAGCAGGTAAGAAAAGGGCACTGCCAAGTAGAAGTACAAGCAGCCTCTATCCAGTAAAAAATATTGGGACTCAGATAGTTTTTTCTGTGGCTATTAGAGAAGTTTCTGGGGGAAAAGGCACTGTATTCTAGTTCAAATTGAAACCCAGTGACAAGATTTGCAAAACAGTGTGATGCATCACATCAACAAGAGAAGGGATAACAACCATATGATTATCTAAACAGATGCAGAAAAAGCATTTGACAAAGTACAACATCCATTCATGATAAAAACTCTCAACAAAGTAGGGTTAGAGAAAACATACCTCAACACAGTAAAGGCCATATTGAAAAACCCACAGCTAATATCATAATCAATGGTGAAAAACTGAGAGCTTTTCCTCTAAGATCAGCAGCAAGACAAGGATGTCCACTCTCACCACTTTTATTCAACATAGTACTGGAAGTCCTAGCCACTACAATTAGATGAGGGAAAGAAATAAAAGGCATCTAAATTGATAAGGAGGAAGTAAAACTTTTACTATTTGCAGATGGCATGATACTATATATGGAAAACCCTAAAGACTCCATCAAAAAAACCTACTAGAACTGATAAATTCAGTGAAGTCACAGGATACAAAAGCAACATACAGAAATTTGCTGCATTTCTATATACTAAAAATGAATTAGCAGAAAGAGAAATTAAGAAAAGGATCCCACTGATAAGTGCACCAAAAAGTATAAAGTACTTAGGAATAAACTTAACCCAGTAGAAGATGAAGGATCTCTACGCTGAAAAGTACAAAACACTGATACAAGAGATTGAAGATGACACAAACAAATGGAAAGATTCCATGCTCATGGATTGGGAGACCCAGTGAGTCTGTGCTCTGAGGAATTTTTCCCAGTGACCCATGGAGCATGTGGCACCTTTGTCTGTATGTCTAGGTTGATCAAAATTGGTATGTTAGAATCCTGGCTAAAGAAGGTAAAAGCACTCAAGAAGCTTCCTGCCATTAGATTATTGCAGACAGTAGTTTTCAGCTCAGCACTATGATGGAGAAAAGGACCTAGATGATTCTTCAAAAGATTGGGCTGGAATTAAATCATCACAATGTACACTTTAATTACCTTATAATTTCATTTGTCAATTATGTTTCGCTAAAGCTGAAAAATATATCTTGTTGGAAATGCTACCAAAAAGAGAAATAAAGGACTGGGCTGGAGCTTAGGCTTCAGGATAAACCAGCTGTGACAGCTTGATCAGTATTCTTATCATCCCTGAGCCTTAGTGTCTTCATCTGCAAGGAGATATTCCCAACCTCCCTGTTTAAATTAAATGACAAATATGACCTTATAATCCACAAAACTCCAAACAAACACAAAGTAGGGCTAACATTTATGTTAGTGTTAGGATGGAATGAGAGAGGTAAAGCAGGAAACAATAAAAGGAGAGTGCAAGGATATGAGGGAAATCAGAATAAATGGGTGATGGAGCAAAGGCAATGCCTCAGCGAAAAAAGCAAACACACACACACACACATATATATAGTATATATATAATTTATATATATACTATATATATATATATATATATATATATATAAAATTTGATGGGCGTTGCATGGTACTTAATGTAAAATGATTCCCTACTCTCTGATTCTCCTAAATGGAGTCATTTAGCTTGTACCCATAGACTTGGAGCATGACCTAGGTCGTGAATATAGACTTGTTCTAATCATTGCTCTTTAAGATGCACCAGGAAGTGGCTTAGCAACCCCACAGGAAGTTATATAATCACAGTTCTGTTATATAACTGATGTTCACAATGTAAACACAAAGCAAGACGAATGCAATGACAACTGATTAGTGCATAATCAGCCACTAGATGGAACCAGAGGGAAAGTTAGGAGCAACAAAACTCGCCTAAAGGCTTCCTAGTCCATGGGATCATGAGCTACTTGCCATGATACGTGACCCAGGGTAACTAAATACTCTTTGGATATGGAGGTTCAACCAGCTGTAAATCTACCTAATTATTTTTAGTGCATGTTTCCCTATTTTCTCCATAATGATTCCAAAAGTTATGTTTCGTGAGTGTTCTTGGAATCAAGAAATACTGCCAAACAGCATTCACTTAGAATACCAACATACTAATACTGTCTAAGAAGGACATGAAATTATTTGAGTCTTGTTTTCAGTGAACCCACAATGTCTCCTTGTGGTCATCATATTCATTCTATATAAGATTTGGCTAGTTTCAAAATCTCTTATTTTAAGCTGTTTCCAGGGATTTTCCCATTTCAAGAAGATTGTAATAATGGATATTTTTCATTAAAATTATAGAGATTATTATTTTTGCTATTGCTATAGTTGAAGCTTCTGTTGACTTTTTTTCTGTAATATCAATTAAGTTTGCAGGAAATATACAAGGAATGACCATAATATTTTTATTTTTTTAAAGTGAAGAAAAATTTTAATGTGCTCATGGGGTGAAAAAATTTAATTTTATGCAGGTTATACTTATTTTCCTTTATTAGACAAAGATACAATATAGCCCAATATATTCCTATTTTTCTCAAAGCCACTAAGAAACTCCAAAGTAGGATCATTGCCCAGCTATAGCAATTCAATCAGTTCAAGTGCCTGGTGACGTTTTTTATTAGCTTTTTAAAATTTTTTTAAATTTTTAAATTTTTAAATTTTATTTAATTGAAGTTAATATATAGTGTAATAATGATTTCAGGAGTAGAATTTAGTGATTCATCACTTACATATAATACCCAGTGTTCATCCCAACAAGTCCCCTCCCTCCTTAATGCCCATCAGCCATTTAGCCCATTCCCCCACCCAACATCCTTCCAGCAACCCTCAGTTTGTTCTCTGTATTTAAGAGTCTCTTTTGGTTTGCCTCTGTCTCCCTTTTTATCTTATTTTTCCTTTCCTGCCCCTATCTTCATCTGTTGTTTCTCAAATTCACATATGAATGATCTCTTTCTCTGACTTACTTGGCTTCTCATAATCCACTCTAGTTCCATCCACGTTGTTGCAAATGGCAAGATTTCATTCTTCTTGATCACTGAGTAATATTCCATTGTGTGTGTATGTGTGTGTGTGCACATCTTCTTTATCCATTCATCAGTCGATGGACATTTGGGCTCTTTTCATAATTTAGCTATTGTTGATAGTACTGCTATAAACATTGGGGTGCATGTGCCTCTTCAAATCAGCATTTTTTGTATCATTTGAATAGATACCTATTAGTGCAATTGCTGGATCATAGGGTAGTTTTTAATTTTTGAGGAACCTCCAGACTGTTTTCCAGAGTGGCTGTACCAGTTTGCATTCCCACCAGCAGTACACAAGATATCTCTGCATCCTTGCCAACATCTGTTTCCTGAGTTGTTGATTTTAGCCATTCTGACAAGTGTGAGGTAGCATCTCATTGTGGTTTTGATTTGTATTTCCCTTATCATGAATTATATAGAGCATCTTTTCATGTGTCTGTTAGCCATCTGTATGTCGTCTTTGTAAAAGTGTCTGTTCATGTCTTTTGCCCATTTCTTCACTGGATTATTTGTTTTTTTTTGGTGTTGAGTTTGATAAGTTCTTTATAGATTTTGGAGAGTAACTGTTTATCCAGTATGTCATTTGCAAATATCTTCTCCCATTTCTTTGGTTGCCTTTTAGTTTTGTTGAAAGTTTCCTTCACTGTGCAGAAGCTTTTTATCTTGATGAGAGTCCCAATAGATAATTTTTACTTTTGTTTCCCTTGCCTCCAGAGACATGTCTAATAAGAAGTTGCTATGCCTGAGGTCAAAGAGGTTGTTGCTTGTTTTCTCCTCTAGGGTTTCGATGGCTTCCTATCTTATGTTTAGGTATTTCATCCATTTTGAGTTTATTTTTGTGTATGGTGTAAGAAAGTGGTCCAGGTTCATTCTTCTGCACATGGCTGTCCAGTTTTCCCAACACCATTTTTCCATTGGATATTCTTTCCTGCTTTGTCAAAGATTAGTTGGCCATATGTTTGTGGGTTCATTTTGGTTTCTCTCTTCTGTTCCATTGATCTATGTGTCTTTTTGTGCCAGTACCATACTGTCTTGATGATTACAGCTTTGTAATACAGTGTGAAGTCTGGAATTATGATGTCTCCAGCATTGATTTTCTTTTTTAACATTACTTTGGCTATTTGGGGTCTTTTCTGGTTCCACCTTCCCTATCTCCTACTTTCATATAGTACAATTAAAATCATTTATTATTGTATTTAGGCTTAGAATATAGAAGTGTTTTGCTGGCTCTAGAAATTGTGAATGAACATAGCATTCTGAACAATTTCATAATGAGCTTTATGAATGATAAACACTCTTGTACCTCATGTAGACTCACTCACAGGTCCCTTTGAGTCTGTAATGGTAGGAAGGTACTCTGGGACTGTAATAGTAGGTAGAGATGAATGGGCAGTAAATGTTTAGTTTGTTTGCTGGAAATAATGTCCAAAGGATCATGGCATACCCCAACAGTGTTGAGCCTGATACATTTCATGGATATAACAGGAGTCTGTGGAAGAAGTCACATTTATGGTATGATGGGTGTATGTTGTCTAAGGAAGTCCTAGGAACAGCAGCCCAGAACATAAAAGATGGAAGTCAAGATTCTGGGAGTGAAAGATGCCAGGAGTTTGGGAGTTATGCAGAAGTCAAGGCCCAAGTAACCATTTCTTATGCTGCAGAAATTGTAATGTTCTCTGTCTACTAAGTCAGAAGACCTTTCAGGAAAATGGGCATAAACATAAGGGATTAGGTGATAGGTCACAGTGTGTTGGGTATAAAGGTGGCAAAGCATACTAATATTCAGTGTTCAGACTATATAGTGAACTCCTCTTCTCCTTATCCCCATCCTGGCATATCTCCTCTCCAGATCCTTGAACTTATGGCCTTGGACACAGTAGCCTACAGACACATGTTGACCCTGGCCATATGTACCCATGTGTGCTCACAGGCCTAGCCCCCACCACAACTCTCCACACAAACACATAGTTCTCCCCACATTTCTACAGATAAACCAGCCATATATAGGCCATTACACAAACTGTATGCATATAAAATGTATACCTATAGTCATGTGACATAGGTAACTTCATGCAAACACATGCACATTTACAGTTTCCACATACATCTACAACATACATGAATCATTTTGGCTTATGGAAGAAAAATTTTTGGTACTGTTGTGCATGGGTTTCCTATATACTAACAGTCTTGTTTAGCTTTAGTTCAGCCATGTAAATCATACTTCCCCAAGAAAAACAATTTGCACTACCTAGAGTTGGGTGAGCCCTTGTAAAACATGATGATTTGACATAAATTCTGAAATTCCCTACATGTGAATAATCCCTATAACCTTGGTGAAGTTCTGATTTATAGTCTCTTATTATCCATTCTGTTTTCTAGAAACACACTAGTTAAATAATTATATAACAAGCAACAAATTCAAGCAATGTGAAAAAAATTTTGCCAGCTTAGAAATAGATTTATTTTGTGATATTTTTAGGAAAATAGCTCATTCAGCTGGGAATAGTAATGCCATCAGTGAAAATACGGTGTTTGGGGAGTTCCATTTTCAGCTTTGGCAGAGTAACTTACATCAGAACAACCCTTTCACTGAGAAAAGCTATAAAAGCTGGATAAAATACAAAGAACAGCTGTTTAAAGCCATCAGAAAGCAATAAAAGAAGTCAGGACTTGTGAGGCCAAGGTCCTGAGCATAATAAAATACATTGAGATGGATCTGACCTCTACTGTTACTCCCCACTTAGAATCAGATTTTTATGAATAAACAAAATTTTCTGGGATTCTGATTGATTAAGGTTGAATGACACTACTAATTAACTTGACCTAAAGACATAGAACACTGGACCCTAAAACTACAAGATATACTCTTTTCAAGTGTACTTGGAAAGTTACCAGTATTAACCATATTATGAACCATGAAACAAGATTCAATCAATTTCAAAGGAGATTATAGTCTCTGCAGAAAGGAGAATCAAACCAGAAATCTGTAACAAAAAGATAAATAGAAAAAAACTTCCTTATTATTAATACTTATTCATATAGTAATAAATAAACCAATGATCAAATAAGTAACTACAATGAAAATCAGAAAATGCTTGGAAATGAACAATAACATATTTGGCATATTAATATGCAGGATGCAATAAAGCTACACATTGATAAAAACTTGCAGACTCATGTGCATGTATTTAAAGAAGGCTGAAAAGGAACATGGTATATACTTATCTCAAGCAGCTAAAAGAATAACAAATTAAATCCCAAGAAAGTAGGAGAAAAAAGTAATAGTGATGCATGTAAAAGTCCAACAAATAGAAAACAAACATACAGTAAATCAACAAAATCAAAACTTCTATCTTTAAAAACAATAAAATTGATAAACCCCTGGATAAAGTAAAAAAGAAGGCAATAATAATGTTACTATAGATTCTATACATGTTGAAAATTTAAAGATAAACAAAGTTATCTCAGTAATTTCAAAATTTAAATGAAATTCATACCTTGAAACCCTCATTTAACAAAACTGAGTAAGAGTAAATGGAAAATCATAATTGTTCTATATCAAATAAAGGATTTGAGTCTGTAATTTAAAACCTACTCTCATAGCAAACTCCAAGTCCAGTAAATCCTACCAAATACTTAAGGAATAAATGACACTAATATAAACTCTTCCATAAAATAAGGAAGATTTCCAAAGTTCGACAATACTAACATAACCTAATGTCAGAATCTGACAAGGGTTCTACAAAATGAAAATTCCTGCCCAAACTTATTAATATAGATGTATAAGAAATAAGTAGTGTATCAGCAAATCAAATCCAAAGATAAATGAAAGGTCAGAACCAATTGTATCAGGAACGCAAGCGTCGATTAACAGTGAAAATTCACTTAATGTAATTCACCAAGTTTGGAGATTAAAGAAGCAGCATATATATGATCAAGCCAAGAGATGAAAACATATAATTTGATATATTTAAACACTAATATGTTTTTAAAAATAAAAGAAAAACTCTAAGAAAACAAAGAATAGAGATAGATGGGAATACTCAAACTAAGAAAGAACAACTGTAAACACAAATCATGGAAACATCATATTTAGTGATGCTATTTTAAAACTTTTATTCTATCACAAGGAAAAAAGGCTACTTGTAATTGCCACTTTTATTTAATATGATACTGAAGGTCCTAGACAGTGCAATGAAGTGAGAAAAATAAAAGTACATGGATTGGGATGAAACAAATGAAATTATAATTACTTATAGGTAGAACAAGGTTATATACACAGGAAATCTAAGAAATCTATTAAACTATTACGATTAATAAAAATGTCACTGGATGAAACACAATATACAATAATCACTTGATTTCCATTTAGTAGTGAGAAATAGTAAATTAAGATTTAAAAGTATTAATAACAGTTTTAATATATATCGACTACCTAATATTCTAATTAAAAATATGTAAAATGTCTACTATAACTACACAGTATTCCTACAGAAATTTAAACATACCTAAATAAACAATCTTGAAATATAGTTTAAAAGACTCAAGAATGTAAAGATGTCAAAGGAAATTGAACCAAAATCCCAGCAAGCATTATGTGTGTGTGTGTGTGGGGGGGGGGTTGTCTTAGTTCATTTGGGCTGCTCTAACAGGATACCGTAAACTGGTGACTTATGAACCACAGACATTCATTTCTCACAGTTTGGAGGTTGGCAAATACAAGATCACTCACTGCCAGCAGATTCAGTGTCTGATGAGAACCCCTTTCCTGGTTCATAGACTGTCATCTTGCTGTGTCCTCATAAGATGGAAGGGAAGAGGGAACTCTCTGGGTTCTCTTTTATAAGAGAACTAATCACTTCCTAAAGGTCCTACCTACTAATACCAATACATTAGGGATTAGGCTTTGATACATGAATTTGGGGTGGGGGGAAAAACAAGCATTCATTCCACAGTGGGGCAGCAGTGTGATAAGCTAGTTCTAAAATTTATATGGAAATGCAAAGGATCAAAAATAGGTCAAAATAGGCAGAGGATCTGAAGAGACATTTTTCCAAAGAAGACATACAGGTGTCCAATAAGATACATGAAAAGATGCTCATCATCACTCATCATCATCGAAATGCAAATCGATAGCATGATGAGAAATCACGTGATGCCTATCAGAATGGCTAAAATAAAAAAGACGAGATTTAACAAGTGTTAGGATGTGGAGAAAAAGGAACCCTCATGCACTCTTGGTGTGAACGTAAATTGAGAGTCACTGTTGAAAAGAGTATGAAGGTCCCTCAAAAAACTAAAAAGAGAAATGCATATGATCCAATAATTCCACTATTGGGTATTTACCCAAAGAAAACAAAAACACTAATTCAAAAAGTTATATGCACCCCTATGTCCACTGTAGCACTATTTACAATAGCCAAGATATGGAAGCAACTCAGGTGTCCATCCATACTTGGATAAAGATGTTGTGGGTGTGTTTCACACACATATATAATGGAATATTACACAGTCATAAAAAATATGTGATTTTTTTTTTGCCACTTGCAACAACATGGATGGACCTAGAGGATATTATACTAAGTAAAATAAGTCAGACGTAGAAGGACAAATCCCATATGATTTTACAAATCATATGTGGAATCTAAAAAACAAAAATGAATAAACAAACAATCAAACCTATCAATACAGAGAACAAACCAATGGTTGCCAGAGGGAAGGGAGTATGGGCAAAATGATTGAAAGAAACTGACATATACAGGCTTCCTGTTATAGAATAATAAATCATGGAATAAAAAGGCATAGCATAAGGAATATAGTCAGTGATATTGTAATAGTGTTGTATGGTGACAGATGGTATCTACACTTGTGAGCATAACATAACTTATAGAAAGGTTGAATCACTACGTTGTACACCTGAAACTAATGTGACATGTCAACTATACTCAAAAAATTTTTTAAAAATAAATAGTAAATGCTAGATTTAAATACTATATTAATGGTCTTTTTACTTTACCAAAAAAGAAAAAGAAATTCCTCCTAGTTATGGTTGAGATCTCCTCTCTGTCTTATAGAACATTGAACGTTCTATATTTAATACACATCTCTTGATTTGTATGAGCGACAGCCCTAATTTTTTGCATGTGTAAAGTGAGTTCATTTCATATAGCTCACTCATTGCCCTCATACCACACAAAAGCTAAATATATTAATTTTTGTCCTCAGGTATCTTGTGAATTAGTGTCTAAGGCCTTGGGAAAATTATTTTTTTCTGAAAGAAAATATCTCTGGGACATTTCTCAAAGCAAAATGCTAAAGAACACAAGTACAATTTAAAGAAGAAGAGTTCTAGTAATACATATTCTTTCACACAAATACACACACAAAAAAAGAAGTCAGAATATAGTAGCCCATTCTGCTCATGGATGACATCCTGTTCATGGGTGACTCTGCAAATATGGTATCAATCAAGGATAATGTGTAGGCAATGGTGATGCCTAACCAGGAGAAACTTAAAGGCCAAAGTAATAATGTATCCATCAAGAAGTATTCACTGAACATGTGCAGAGCCCAGTATTGTAGGAGATTATTAAAAGAAAAGGATACTGGTACTATCTAGTAGGTCAGCCTCCTTTCTATAGTTGAGGGAGTGGAGCACAGAATCTACCAGTGACTTGCTCTAAGTTATAAAATTTGGTAGTGGCCTTGGGAACTCAGGTTCTTTCCTCCTGCTTATTGGCCTTTTACGTTAATTCTTTCAAACAACTTGGTATCTTTTCTGCATCATCATACTAAGTCTGAAGGACACAAACAGGATATGACCCTTACTCTTGAGAAACTCATGGTTTGATGGGATGGACAGATACTTAAACATTTAAATAAAGCACAGAGAATGACTCACCACAAGTAAACATCACAGTCCCCCAGTGGTGCACCCCTAATGGGCCATATGACATCATGATAGAGAAATTAACATTAAAATATTGAAGTGGGAAAGTTCAGGACTTTTTAATTTTTATTTATTTTTGAGAGAGAGAGAGAGAGAGCACTAATGAATGAACGGGGAGGGGCAGAGAGAGAGAGAGGGAGGCACAGAATCTGATGCAGGCTCCAGGCTGTGAGCTGTCAGGACAGAGCCCAGCTCAGGGCTTGAATCCACGAGTGGTGAGATCATGACCTGAACCGAGTTGGACGCTCAGCTGACTGAGCCACCCAGGTGCCCTAAGGACAACTTTTTGAGGTAGATGTCAGCCTGGAAGGTTTTGTCATTATAAGTCCAAGCAGAGAAAGGAAAAATATTTTTTAAAGTTTATTTATTTTGAGAGAAAGAGAGTGAGTGAGCAAGAGCTTGGGAGGGGCAGAGAGAGGGGCAGAGAGCAGCCTCTGCCCTGTCAGTATGGAGCCTGACGCAGAGCTTGAACTCATGAACTGTGAGATCCTGACCTGAGCCATCATTCAGAGTAGGTCGCTTAACCAACTGAGCCACCCAGGCACCCCAGAAAAAATCTATTAACAGGCAACTGCAGTAGACAATTTTCAGAATGCTAACATATCAGGGGAAACAGAGCTTTCTCAGGTTCTGTATTTTAAAGCTCCATGTGGTAACAAATGGGGATATATAGCAAGACCTGCATGAGTCCAGTTTTTAATATTGTGCACATTAAAATTCTAAATTCAAGCCTATGCAAGAGATTTTGAATTTTTTTTCAATTAAATTTTTTCATTATATAAAGAGTTAATCATTTTGAATAACATAACATGGATTTTGTTTTGTTTTGTTGTTTATTAGGTATGGGACCCAGAAGATGAAAATACCAGTGATGGTAGATGAGACAGGCTGAGAGAGAAATGAGATACTCCTGACTAGTATTTTACTAATTACCTGTTTAGTTGGAATATAGATCATGATAAGAAACACAGCGTAGGGGTGCCTGGGTGGTTCAGTTGGTTAAACATCCTACTTTGGTTTAGGTCATGATCTTGTAGTTGTTGAGTTCAAGCCCCATATCGGGCTCTCTGCTGTCAGCGCAAAGCCCGCTTTGGATCCTCTATCCACCACCCCCCTCAAAATAAATAAACATTAAAAATTTTTTTAAAGAAACACAGCATATATTGTGAGAATATGCTGAATTTTATTATATATTAATATATATTTATAAGTAATCTATTGTCATAGGTGGTTTCATAAAATGAAATTAATCTCACTCAAGTAATCTAGAGAGCCAAAAATACATACATACATATGAATATACAAACATTCATAGACCCATATGGATAGAGAGATACAGATACATATGTGGTTAGAGGTACACAGATAGCTCTTTCCCACAAATCAGTGAGATTCTTAAACTCAATGAACTATGAAAGCCCTTACAGGAAAGAAATGTCAACATTTAAGAATAAACATAAACCACAGGGTTTGTGAATTATAAGTATTTTGAAATAAATGAACTTAAGTAATATTAGCTAAATAATAAACATTTAGTGAGGTATAAATAAAAAATTGTGCCCACTGGTGGAATTAAGTGGCATAACTGAATTTCTCTTAGTTTTCCACAGACTTGCAGTATACAGAAGCACTATACTTGTACTCACTTATTCTTCTGAAAGAACCGTATATTTCAGGAACCTGAAAAAATCTAGAAAAGAGAGCTTATTTAATATATATTGTTGATTCATTAACATTGAATTTGTAGCCAACAACAATATATAACTCATTCTAGAACAAAGCTTATCTAATACATGTATTTTCTCCATAAGACACATCATGGCTTTTTTGAACTTAGGAATGTTAGACTAACTCTTTAGTGCTACACTTGGGGGCTGCTGTAAACAAAATCATCAACAAGCACAAAAGTGTGAAAAATGGGCCATTAAATATACTGCAGAAAGGACACTTGTGTACGTTATGAAAGCTGAACTATTTCCCCCATCTCCTAACAGCCACCATTTTATTTCTTCATTTCTATGAGTTTGGCTGTTTTTAGAAACCATCTAGAAGTGAGATCACAGAGCATCTGTCTGTCTTTGCCTGACTTCTGCCACTTAGCCTAATGCCATCCAAGTTATTGCAAATAGAATTTCCTTCTGATAGACAAAAAAATATTCTATCATATACATAAAACACATTTTCTTTGTTCATTCATCTGTCAATCGATACTTAGGTGGTTAAGACTTCATTTTTAAATGTATAAATAGTTTATTCCTTTAAATTTTTTCCACATTTTAAAAATTTAAGTATAATTAACATACAGTATTCTATTAGTTTCAGGTTTACAAAATCACATTTTTATACATTACAAAATGATCCACACAATAAGTTTTGTTACCTTGTGTCACCATACAAAGTTATATTATTGACTATATTACCTATGGTGTACATTATATCCCATGATTTATTTATTTTTTTTAACAGGAAGCTTGTACCTCTTGATCCCCTTAACCAACTTCCACCCACCCCCACTCCTCCCCACTCCTCCCCACTCCTCCCCACTCTGGTAACCAACAATTTGTTTCCTGTATGAGTCTCTGTTCATTTGTCTTTTTAGCTTACATATATAAGTGAGATCATATGGTATTTGTCTTTCTCTGACTTTTTTCTCTTAGCACAGTGCCCCCAAGGTCCATCCATGTTGTCTCAAATGGTAAGATTACATTTTTTAAGGCTAAATAATATTCTCTTGTACATATACACCACGTTTTCCTTATGCATTTATCCATCAGTGGACACTTAGGTTGTTTCTGGTTTTGGCTACTGTAAATAATGCTGCAATGAACATAGGGGTACCTATATCTCTTTGAACTGCTATTTTCGTTATCTTAGGAGAAGTATCTACAAGTGTAATTGCTGGATCATATGGTAGTTCTATTTTTAATTTTTGGGGGGAACCTTCATGCTGTTTTCCATAGTGACTGCACCAATTTACATTCCCATCAACAGTGTATGAGAGTTCCCTTTTCTCCACATCCTCACCACTTTTTTTGTCTTTTTGATAATAGCCAGTCTGACAGGTGGGAGGTGATATCTCACTGTATTTTTTTAAGTTTTAATTTTAATTCCAGTTAACATACAATGTTCTATTATTTTCAGGTGTACAATATAGTGATTCAACGATTCCATACATCACCCAGTGCTCATCATGACAAGTGCACTCCTTAATCCCCGTCACCTATTTCACCCATAGTTAAGGGGGTATATAGCTCAGGGGTAGAGTATTTCACTGCAGGCCATTGTGGTTTTGATTTGCATTTTCCTGATGATTAGTGATGTTGAGCATCTTTTTATATGCCTGTAGGCTATCTGTATGTCTTTGGAAAAATGTAGGTTTAAGTCCTCTGCCCATTTTTGTATCACAGTGTTTAAACATTTTATATTAAGTTGTGTAAATTCTTTATATGCTTTGGATGTTAACCCCTTACCAGATGTATGATTTGCAAATATCTGCTCCCATTCAGTAGGTTGCCTTTTTTTGTTGGTTCTCTTTATTGTGCAAAAGCTTTTTGGTTTGATGTAATCTCATTTGTTTACTTTAGTTTTTGTTGCACTTACCTGAGATGACTGTCCCCCAAAAATGTTGTTTACACCGAAGTCCAAGAACTTACTGCCTAGGTTTTCTTCTAGGAGTTTTATGGTTTCATGTCTTACCTTCTTTATTCCATTTTGAATTTATTTTTGTATATGGTGTAGGATAGTGTTCCAGTTTCATTCTTTTGCATGTAGCTGTCCACATTTCCTAACACTGTTTATTAAAGACACTATCTTTTCCCCCATTGTATATTCTTGCTTCCTTTGTCATAGATTGACCATATATGCATGGGTTTATTTCTGAGCTTTCTATTCTAATCCATTGATCTATGTGTATTTTTATGCCAGTAGCACACTGTTTTGATTACTATAACTTTGTAGTATAGTTTGAAATCAGAGTGTGATGCCTCTAGCTTTGTTCTTTTTCACGATTCCTGTGGCTATTCGGGGTCTTCTGTGGTTCCACACAAATTTTACGATTCTTTGTTCTGGTTCTCTGAAACATGCCATTGGTATTTTGATGGGGGTTGCACTGAGTCTGTAGTATGGATGTTTTAACAATGTTAATTCTCCTAATCTATGAGTACAGAATATGTTCTTGTTTATTTGTGTCATCTTCAGCATCTTTCATCTGTGTTTTACGGTTTTCAGAATACAGGTCTTTCACTTCCTTGGTTAAATTTATTTCTAGTTATTTTACTCTTTTTGATGCAATTGTAAATGGGATTGTTTTCTTAATTTCTCTTTCTGATTGCTTGTTATTAGTGTAGAGAAACATAACTGATATCTGTATGTTAATTTAGGATCCTGGCAACTTCACTGAATTCATTTTTTAGTTTTGAGAGGTTTTTCTGGTGGATTATTTAGATTTTTATACATAGTCTCTAGGGGTGCCTGGGTGGCTCACTCGGTTGAGCATCCGACTTCGGCTCAGGTCATGATCTCACAGTTCGTGGGTTTGAGCCCTGCATCAGGCTCTGTGCTGACCGCTAGCTCAGAGCCTGGAGCCTGCTTCAGATTCTGTGTCTCTTTCTCTCTCTGCCCCTCCCCTGTTCATGCTCTGTCTCTCTCTGTCTCAAAAATAAATAAATGTAAAAAAAATTTTATACATAGTCTCATGTCATCTGCAAATAGTGACATTTTTACTTCTTTCCTATTCCACATATTTATATGTTTAAAATACAGTTTTTTAAATATTTATTTATTTTGAGTGAGGGAGGTAGAGAGAGAGAGGGAGGGAGGAAATGAACAAGTGGTGGAGGGGCAGAGAGAAGGAAACAGAGAATCCCAAGCAGACTTCACATTCAGTGCAAAGCCCAACTCGGGGCTCGAACTCATGACCATGAGATCATGACCTGAGCTGAAGTCAAGAGTCAGATGCTTAACCTCCTGAGCTGCCCAGGTGCCTCTAAATTAAAGGTTTTAAAGAAGGGCATACTAGAAGCAGACGTACTGACTGCACCAGAGTCATTTCTGGTATCTCAGTGGACACAACTCAATTCCTAAACATAAATGGTAAGATATTGCTGATTTTGAACCAACAACGTAATAGAAATATTTTTAAATGTTTATTTTTGAGAGAGAGAGAGAGAGAGAGCAAGCAAGAGCGAGCAGAAGTAAGGGAGGGGCAGAGAGAGAGGGAGACACAAAATGCAAAGCAGGCTCCAGGCTCCAAACTGTCAGCACAGAGCCCAACGTGGGGCTTAAACTCATGAACCGTGAGATCATGACCTGAGCTGAAGTCAGATGCTTAACCGACTGAGACACCCAGGCACCCCCATAATAGAAATATTTTAATGGGCAGCTGTAAAGGTTGGAGATGCCCTAAGAATGGTTATTCCTTTCAGTTGGTTATGCAAAAGCACTTACTCCTGACACTCCTGAGTTAAGATGAACAATTGGACATAATTTAGAACATTTTTATCTCTGTGGAATAAATGTGGATGCATTATTAATGGTGTTGCTATTAGTATTTTAAATATTACACTATTTCTTAAACATTGTTTACACTGCTCAAATAATTATCCATATGTGCTTAGATTATGTTTTGTTGAAAAAAAGTCATATACAACTATTAGAATAGATGCTAATAACTATTTTTAGGGCGTTCATCTTTGTCCATAAATTGAAAATCACAGTACTAAAAAACTTGATATGGTTTGATTTTAGAAAATATGTCAAGTGAATTGCATAATATAATCTAACTTCAAACTAATATTATAGAAAGATCCACAAAACCTTTATTATTTTTTTCCTTAATTCGGTTTAATTGGTAAGGATCAACCTTGGTCTAGTGAAATGATTTACTCACTATTATCCAGCCAGAGCACTATCTGTCAACAAGTCAGTTAAGTTATTTTTTGTGCTCTGTATAAAAAGATATAGGGGACTAGTTCTAATAATGCTGACTTTGATAACATGGGTTTTCTATGTTAACAGCTAGATCAACACTGTCAATATCACATGGATCCTTAAGTAACATTCTAGTGATAATAGTGTTCAATCAATAAACATGCTAAGTGGCACTAAAATAATCAAGCTAAAAGAGGAAAGGTTCCCTATGATATCATCACTCTGCTGAAAAATTCATTTCCTGAATGAAATCTCATAAGCTCAGTAAGATAACTAAAACATTTAAGGGATTATTTTGTAGATTTTTCCCTTTCTTCAACATTTTAAAATGGCCAATAGATTAGAAATATGGTATTTAAGAAATTAAACTCAATTCATTTAATAAACCATGAAAGGGAGTCACACCCAGGTGATGAGTCTAGATTTCTATTTCTTTATTACTTATAGGCTGTGATTTATTTTACTTTAAATACAGAAGGGTAATGGTAGGAGGCTACCTGCCAAAGTTTATTAATCCCCAATACTTCCTTTATTCTATGGCCAAGATCAAAGCTTTCTGCAAGTTCTACAAAGGTGTCTTAGAGTCCACCAGAGAGGAACGAAATTAAGTGTTGTGAGGGAGAAAAGAGGAAAAAGGAGGACAAAAAATAAAGAGCTGTAAGGCCCACCACCTTTACAAAGCTCCCCATATGTTTTATATGTCAGGGTGGTAGAAGATTTTCTATAGAAAAAGGTCCTTTGATTTTGAAAATTTTGAAAACTGTAGATCTAAACATTATTGCTTCCTATTTGAGGGAAAGATGGCATATTAAATAAAAAGGCTTGCTGTAGGTAAAAATAGGGATGAAGAATGCAGTTGACTTTAAAATGTTACAGTGATGGCAGACTTTGTGTGTTGAAGATACTCCTACTCTGTAAGAGTGGTCCCCCCCTCCTCCAAGTTTTATTTAAATTCCTGTTAACATACAGTGTAATATTAGTATCATGTGTAGAATTTAGTGACTAAACACTTATATACAACATCAGGTTCTCATCACAAGTGCCCTTCTTACTCCCCATCACCCATTTAACCTATCTACCTGGCCCACCCCCCCAACCCCCCCAGTAAGCCTCAGTTTGTTCTCTAGAGTTAAGAGTCTCTTTCTTGGTTTTCTGCTTTTTTTCCCCCATGTTCCTTTCTTTTGTTTCTTAGACTCTACATGTGAATGAAATCATAAGGCATTTGTCTTTCTCTGACTTATTTTGCTTAGGATAATACTCTCTAGCTTCATCCATATCTTTGCAAAAGGCAAGTTTTCATTCTTTTTTATCCCTGAGTAATATTTCATTGTGTGTGTGTATATATATATATGTATATATATATATATATATATATACTACTTATCCATTCATCAGTATGGGCTCTTTTTCACTATTATTGATAATGCTGCTATAAGCATCAGCGTACACGTGCCCCTTCAAATAAGTATTTTTTGTGTTTTGGGTAAATATCTAGTAGTGCAATTGCTGGATCAAAGGGTAGTTCTATTTTTGACTTTTTGAGGAGCCTCCATTCTGTCTTCCACAGTGGCTGCACAACTTTGCATTCCCAGCAACAGTGCAAGAGGGTTCCCCTTTCTCCACATCCTTGCCAATACCTTTTATTTCTTGTGGTGTTCATTTTAGGCATTCTGACAGGTGTGAGGTGATACCTCATTGTAGTTTTGATTTGCATTTCCTGGATGATGAGTGATGTTGAGCATTTTTTTCATGTGTCTGTTGGCAATCTGTATGTCCTCTTTAGACAGGTGTCTATTCATGTCCTCTGCCCCTTTTGATCCTATTCTAGACCCTTTGCATTTCTATACAAATTTTAGAATTAGCTCGTCACACTGCCCTCCCCCTGGTGTGGAATGAATGCTTGTGTACCCCCACCCCAAATTCACATATCAAAGCCTAATCCCTAATGTACTGGTATTAGGAGGTAGGACCTTTAGGAAGTGATTAGTTTTTTGGATTATTTCTTTTGTGGGTGTTCACTTGTGTAAGTTCTGGATATATTTGGATACTAACCCTTTATCAAATATGTCATTTGCAAGTCTCTTATCCCATTTCATAGGTTGACTTTTTGTTTTGTTGATTGTTTCCTTCACTGTGCAGAAGGTTTTATTTTGATGTAGTCTCAATATTTTATTTTTGCTTTTGTTTCCCTTGCCTCAGAAGACTTTCTGTGGCAAATGTCAAAGAAATTACTGTCTGTGTTCTCTTCTAGGAGATTTATGGTTTCAGACCTCACATTTAGTCCTTTAATCAATTTAATCCATTTTTGAGTTTATTTTGTGTATGGTGTAAGAAAGTTGCCCAGTTCTATTCTTTTGCATTTGCTGTCCAGTTTTCCCAACACCATTTGTTAAGGAGACTTTTTTCCATTGAATATTCTTTCCTGCTTTGTCAAAGATTAATTGACTATATACTTGTGGGTTCAATTCTGGGTTTTCTCTTCTGATCTATTGATCTATGTATCTATTTTTGTGTCTTACAATACTGTCTTGATCACTACAGCTTTGTAATATAATTTTAAATCTGAAATTATAATGCCTCCCGCTTTGCTTTTTTTTTCCCCCAAGATTGCTTTGGCTATTCAGGGTCTTTTGTGGTTCCATACAAAGTTTAGGATTGTTTGTTCTAGCTTTGTGAAAAATGCTGGTGCTAATTTGTTAGGGATTACATTATATGTAGATTGCTTTGGGTAATACTGACATTTTCATATTTGTTCTTCTAACCCATGAGCATGGAATGTTTTCCCATTTCATGTTATCTTCATTTCTTCATCATTTTATAGTTTTCAGAGTATAGATCTTTTACCTCTTTAGTTATGATTTATTCCTAGATATCTGTTTTTGGTGCCAATTTTAAACGGGACTGATTTCTTGATTTCTCTTTCTGAGGTTTCATTATTGGTGAATAGATATGCAACAGATTTCTGTACACTGATTTTCTATTCTGAGACTTTACTGAATTCATGTATCAGTTCTAACAGTGTTTTAGTGGAGTCCTTTGGATTTTCTATACATAGTATTATATCATCTGCAAATAGTGAAAGTTTTGCCTCTTCCTTGCTGATTTGGATGCCTTTCATTTATTTGTGTTGCTTGATTGCTGAGGCTAGGACTTCCATTATTTGTTCTATAAGAGTGTGAAAGTGGACATCCCTGTCATATTCCTGCTCTCAGAGGAAAAGCTCTTAGTATTTCCCCATTGAGGAAGATATTAGCTGTGGGTTTTTCATATATGGCCTTTATTATGTTGAGGTGTGTTCCCTCTAAACCTACTTTGTTGAGGGTTTTTATCATGAATGGATGTTGTAGTTTGTCAAATGCTTTTTCTGCATCTACTGAAAGAATCATTGGTTCTTATCCTTTCTTTTACTAACGTGGTGTAACATATTGATTTGCACATATTCAACTACCCTTGCAGCCCATGAATAAATCCCACTTGATGGTGGTGAATAATTCTTTTAATGTACTATTGGATTTGATTTGCTAGTATTTTATTGAGAATTTTTGAATCCGTATTCATCAGGGATCTTGGCCTGCAGTTCTCTTTTTTAGTAGAGTCTTTACCTGGTTTTGGTATCAGGGTAATGCTGGTCTCATGGAATCAATTTGGAAGTTTTTCCTTCCGTTTCTCTTTTTTGGAATAGTTTGAGAAGAATAGGTATTAACTCTTCTTTAAATGTCTGATAGAATTCCCCTAGGAAGCCACTGGACCCTGGAGTTTTGTTTGTTGGAAGATTTGTGTGTGGAGGGTGGGGGGAGATTTTTTATTATGTATTCAGTTTTTTTCCTGATTATTGGTCTCATCAAGTTTTCTAGTTATTGCTGTTTCAGCACTGGTAGTTTATATGTTTCTAGAAATTTATCCATTTTTTCCATGTCCAATTTTTTTGGCATATTGTTCTTCATAATATTCTCTTATAATTATTTCTCCTCTCTCATTTGTGATTTTATTTATTTGGGTCCTTTCTCTTTTCATTTTGATAAGTGTGGCTAGGGGGTTATCAATTTTATTAAGTTTTTCAAAAAAAACCGCTCCTGGTTTCATTGATCTATTGTGTTTTTTTCAGTTTCTATATCATTTATTTCTGCTCTAATCTTTATTATTTCCTTTCTTATTCTGGCTTTAGGCTTTTTTTTTTCTAGCTCCTTCAGGTGTAAGGTTAGGTTGTTTATTTGAGATTTTTCTTGCTTCTTGAAGTAGACCTGTATTGCTATATTCTTCTCTCTTAGGACTACTTTTGCTGTATCCCAAAGGTTTTGGACCACTGTGTTTTCATTTTCATATGTTTCCATGTATTTTTAAATATCTTCTTTGATTTCCTGGTTGATCCATTCTTTCTTTAGTAGCATGTTGTTTGACCTCCATGTATTTGTGGTCTTTGCAAATTTTTTCTTCTGGTTGACTTCAAGTTTCATAGCATTATGTTCAGAAAATATGCATGGTATGATCTCAGTCTTTTTATATTTGTTGAGGCCTGATTTGTGACCTAGTATGTGATCTATTCTTGAGAATGTCGCATATGCACTTGAAAAGAATATGTATTCTGCTGCTTTAACAGGGAATGTTCTGAATATATTTGTTAAGTCCATCTGGTCCAGTGTGTCATTCAAAGCCATTGTTTCCTTGATGATTTCGTTTTATTTAAAATGTTTCTTATTTTGTGAGAGAGCACATTCATGCACACACATGAGCGGGAGAGGGAGGGAGGGAAAGAGAGAGAGAGAACAAACCAAGCAGACTCTGCACTGACATGGGGCTTGAACTCAGGAACCATGCAGTCATGACCTGAGCTGAAACCAAGAGTTGGACACTTAACTGACTGAGCCATCCAGGTGCCCCTTCCTTGTTAATTTTCTACTTACATGATTTGTCCATTGATGTTAAGTGTGGTGTTAAAGTCTCCTACTATTATTGTATTATTACCAATGAGTTCCTTTATGTTTGTTATTAATTGTTTTATATATTTGGGTGTTCCATATTGGGAGCATAAATATTTACAGTTGTTAAATCTTCTTGCTGGATAGTCTTCTTTCTTTATTATGACCTAGCACCCTTCTTCATCTCTTCCTACAGTCTTTGGTTTAAAATCTAGTTTGATGTAAGTATTGCTACCACAGCTTTCTTTTGATGTCCCTTTGCATGATAAATATTTCTCCATCACTCGCCTTCAATCTTTAAGTGTCTTTAGGTCTAAAATGAGTCTCTTGTAGGCAGCATATACATGGGTCTTGTCATGTATTCTGACACCTGTGTCTTTTGATTGGAGTGTGTAGTCTACTTACATGGAGAGTCATTATTGATAGATATGTATTTAGTGCCATTTTATTACTTGTTCTGTCATCGATTCTGGAGATTTTCTCCATTTCTTGTTTTTGTCACTTTTGGTCTTTCCACTCGGAGAGTCCCCTTTAGTATTTCTTGCAGGGCTAGTTTAGTGATCATGAACTCCTTTAGTTTTTGTGTGTCTGAAAAACTGTATTTCTCCTTTTATTCTGAATGATAGCCTTGCTGGATAGAGTATTCTTGGCTGCAGATTTTTCCCATTCAGCACGTTGAATATATCATGCCACCCTCTTCTGGCTTGCCAAGTTTCTGTTAAGAGATCTGCAGCTAGCCTTATGGGTCTTTCCTTGTATGTTGGGGACTTCTGTCTTGCTGGTTTTAGTATTTTTTTATTCATCACTATATTTTGGAAATTTAAGCACAATTTGTCTTGGTATTGGTCTGCTTCTGTTGATTTTGATGGGAGTTCTCTGTGTCCCCTAGATCTGGATGTCTGTTTCCTTGCCTAGATCAAGGAAGTTTTCAGCTATTCTTTCTTAAAATAAATTTTCTGCCCCCTTTCCCTCTCTTCTTCTTTTGTGATTCCTTGAATACAAATGTTACTATATTTGATGGAGTAACTGAGTTCCCTCAGTCTGTTCTCACGTGCCATAATCTTTCTTTTGTTCAGCTTCATTATTTTCCATTATTTTACCTTCTGTATCACTTGTTCATTCCTCTGGTTCTGCTTTCTATTCATTTCATCCTGTCTGTTTTGAATCTTAGTTACTACATTTTTCATTTCTGATTGTTTTCTTAACTATCTTATCTTTGAGGTAAGGGCCTCCCTGAAGTTTTCCATGCTTCCTCAAGCCCATTTAGTATCCTTAAAATTGTTGCTTTAAATTCTCTATCAGGCATAATTACTTATATCTGTCTTGCTTATATCTGTGGCCATAACCTTATCTTGTTTCATTTGGGATGAATTCCTCTGCCTTGGCATTTTGCCTAAGTATCTGTCTTCTCTTTGTTAGAATAGCCTGTTCTGTTTCCTGATCCTGAGAGTAATGGCTATATGGAGAAGAGGTCATATAGTGTCCAGGGCTGGTGCTTCAGGGACTCTCTGGTGTGTGCTGTATGCGCTCTGATGCTATGTTTTGGCTACTCTATCCTTTAGGCCAGTCATCCACAGAGGCTCTCCTTGTCTGCAGTGGGCAGTGTTTGGACCTTGGCCAGAGTGTGTTGGGTTTCACCTAGGTGAGCTCTGGTCTGCTTATTAAATGAGACCTGGTACTATTTCTACTAGAACTGAAGGCTTGCTGAACTCTGGTTGGGAGCTCTGGTGTGGGTAGGGGCTTCCGCTGATCCTCTGAGGAAGGGGCCCACTGTGTTTGGAATGAGACAAACTTGACTGAGAAGGAAGGTACCAGCAGAAGGTATGGGTTTGGGATCCAGCATAAGCAGGTTAGGTAGCCAGTGTTGGCACGGTGTTATTTATGGCAGGTCGGTGGCTCTGTGTTTATGCTGAGAGGGGGAAGGGAAATGGCACCAGCTGTTTTGTCCCCAAAGAGGGGTGTCCGTGCTTCTTGCTCCCCAAGAAGCAATCCAAGAAGAAAAGATAATCTCACCACTGTGTGTCACAGGCGTTTTTCAGATTGCTGTTTCCATGCCATCCACCTTCGTGTTGTTTGCCAGCCTTCCCTTTAGGAGCAACACAGTGCTGTCTGGGCTCTTTCACAGCTAGGCCTTCTGACTTCTAAAACTCCAGGCTTTAGGGATATGGTGTGGGCGGTGGCTTCCCGGGTCTTCTCGGGGAGGGTCTCGCTGCACTGGAACTGAGGGTGGTTTGACCAAGAAGGGCTATCGCAACAGAGTGCAGGTATGTGGGACTTGGTGCAAGCAGGCTAGGCAGCCAGTGTCTGGGATGAGCTGCCCTTAGCAGGCAGCTCTACAGTTATGCTGAGGGGTGCAGGGAGGGAAATGGTGCTTGCCATCTCCTTTGTCCCCTCAAGGTGTCTTTATGAAAGCCACCTTTCAGTGATGTCCTTCGAGAACAGCAAATAATCTCTTGCCGTCTACCCCAGTTGCTCTTCAGATCACTTTTTCCATGCTGTCTGCTCCAGGATTGCTTGCCTAACATCTCTTCAGGAGCAGGGCAGTGCCCTCAGGGCTCTATCCCAGTCAAGCACACTGACCTTTAAAACTCCACTCTTAAGCCCCACTGGTTACAAAAACTTAAAAAGAAAATCAGCCCCTCTGTTTTCCCAGCCAATGGCTTTGGGGAAGTGTTCTCTTTTTGCATTCCCCTTTGTGACCAGGGCTCCCTTCTCTCCACAGCACCTGGATCCCTTTCCTCCCCCATACCACATCTCGTCTCTGAACTTCCGATCTTCCTCGATTTGGCCTCTTCTGTCCCCCTATTCTGGAGTTTGTTGTGTCAGTCCTCAGGTCAATTTCTATCCTCAGGTCAATTTCTAGGGTATTCAGAATTATTTTATGGTTATCTAGTTATGTTAGAGGGACAGGATGAGCCTAAAATCTTCCTACTATGCCACCATCTTAGCTCCAGTCTCCATAATAGTGGTTTTGAATGGTAATTCAGATTTTATTTTCACCAGCAAAAAACGTAGAGTATTATAATCAATAAAAATGGATTCAGGAATTTAGAATTTTCTGAATATAAGTAATTAATTCACTAGTAACCATAGGGAACTTCATTAAGTACTTATTGATGATTACTGATGATTTTTAATGACATTGAAGGACCAGATTTCAATCCAGTTCTGTAAGTTTCTCTAAAATGAGGGTTCATGGGTGGAAACTTCTCATTCGTTAGGTATTTCTCCATTTCCTCTTAGAAAGCACCATAAATTTCTTTGCCCAATTTTATTTTTATTTTTTTAATTTAAGTTTATTTATTTATTTTGAGAGAGAGAGGGAGAGAGATGGGGATGGGCAGAGAGGGACAGAATCCCAAGCAGGCTCTTAACTGTCAGCTCAGAGCACAACGCAGGGCCTAAACTCACAAACTATGAGATCATGACCTGAGCCAAAACCAAGAGTCAGACGCTTAACCGACTAAGTCATGCAGGCACCCCTCTTTGCCCAATTTTAAATGTCTATGGTGTTTGGAGAAGAACGTATTCCCACCCAAACTGAAGGGGTGTTTGTTTTCTGTTGGTCTCTAAGTCTATTAGTACAGTTCTCTTTTGCTTGCTAATTGTTCAGCAGTGTGATTCAAGTCTAGCCAATGTGATATGAAGAATATATGCATGGTAATTTATGAGAATTTCTAATCTGTCTTAAAAAAAGGCTTAATACAAGGGTGCCTAGGTGGATCAGTTGTTTGAGCGTCCAGGTCAAGATCCGAGGGTTGTGGGCTCAAGCCCCATGTCAGGCTCTGTGCTAAGTGTGGAGCCTCCTTAAAATTCTCTCTCTCTCTCTCTCTCTCTTTCTCAGCAGCGGTGAGAAACATATGGCATAAAATATTTGCTACATTATGGACATGAGTTAAAAGTAATGACTTATTAAATTAAAATTGGCTATAGTAATAGCATGATGTTTATCTATAATGTTGACGTGGAAAAGTAAATGAGTGAGAAATGTCCAGGAAAATGTGAAAAAGGAATAATGAAGGTAGATTAGCCCAATAACTTATTAAAATAAAGAGCTATACAGAATATAGTCAAATAATAGAGATGTATGTAAAAACTTACTATATCATAAAAGTTTCATATTCAAGCAGTAGAGAAAAGAAACATTAATGAATAAGTGGGTTGGGGCAACAAGCCAAATTCCTTCTTTTCTCGTACACCAACAAATTCTGGAAGAATCAAACATTTGTACAAAAAAAAAAAGTGGAGAAGAAGAAAAAACTAATTCCAGTTGTTAAAAAAAAAAGATGGTTTTCTAAAACTGACATCTTGGAGTTGGGGTATTCTTTCTGAACAACATGAAAGAAAATGCAATATTTGTTTAATATTGGTTTAATAGAAATCTCATCAATAAAATTGCCACACTAACAGAAAAAAAGAAAAAGTATATATCATCTTAACAAATACAGAAAAAGCTTATAATAAATCTTAAACATCCAATCATGATTTTTAAAAAGCTTTATCAGCTAAAAATAGGAAGGAAACTTTATCAAAATAATATTAACTATCAAAAATGTATACAAACATCATACTTAATAGTGAAATGTTGAAAGCTTTCCCTTTGAGATAAGGAAAAGATCAGGATATTTAGTCTCACTACTTTCATTCAACATTGTACACACGAGGTCTTAACAGTAAGACAAGAAAAAGAAATAAATGTAAGGGTTTCAAAGGAAAAAAAATCACTATTTGTCAACATTATTATATTAGAAGTCCAAAATAACCTATAAATTCTTAGAATTAAGTGAATTTATCAAGAATGTTTATAGAATTAATACTTATATACTATTGTATCAATGTTTGCATACAGCAGTATTAATACTATGTAAAAACTAAGCAACACAACTAGGAGGTAAAATTAAAAATATCATTTGTAAAAGCATCAAAAATATAAAATACTTAGGAATAAATTGAACAAAAGATTTTCAAGTACTCTATGGATGAGACTACAAAATATTACAGAGATAATTTGAGATCTAAATAAGTGGAGGGATATACGCTGTTCATGGACTGGAAGCCTCAATATTTTGAAGATGTTAATTTTCCCCAAATTGATCTACTGATATAATGTGATCCCCATTAAAGCATATACATTTTGTAATGGAATATGGCAAGATTCTACAATTTAAATGGAAATGCAAAGGAGCAAAAAGTCAAGATACTGCACATGTACAATGGACACATCTTAATGTTCATGGCACTAACAATTTAATAGCAAATCAATGGAAATAGCCCAATGGATAAATGAATTGTGATTACTGTCACAGAATTGAACAATATATAACAATGAATGTGAATGAACTTCATTAATCAACATGGATAACTCGTAAGTTAAGCAAAATGCATCAGACACAAAATATTGTCTGATTCAATCAAATAAAATGCTTTCAAAACAGGTATTATGAATGTTGGCAATGCATGTTTAAGCAGAAAAGTCACAAATAAACATAAGGAATTATTACTACTAAAATCAGGATGGGGTTTTCCTTTGCAGCAGGGGAGGAAGAGAACAGTGTTTGGGACTGAGCATGAGAGAGCTTCTTGGTGCTGTCAGTATACATTGGTGTTTGGTTTGTGATAAATTGTTGAGTTGTTCACCTGTATTCCCTGCACCTTTCTGTATGTATGTGAAGCATTTCATGAGTTAAAAAAAAAGGTTAATTTTGCTACATATAAATTTAAAACTTCTGAAGATTAAAAACTAAAAAGACAAAGATCAAGGAGCAATAATAACAGGTGAAAAAATATTTCCCACTTGTTATGGGCAAAGGGCTGGTAAATCAAGCTATAGCCTGTTTATCAAGGTAATCATCAAGATAAAGACCTGTTCTTTTTTTATCTCAGTGTCTATATCCCCGGGTCTCTAAAAACCCTAGAGCTCCAAGTGACCTTTGAGCCAGTGTTGGAACCAGCACACTAGAGTTTTGAGGTTTTTCCACTAGTAGTGTCATAAAAAATGAATGCACCGAAAATCTAGAGTCAGTGTTGTCTTGTCTTTGACAAGAAAGATATATCCTTCTATATTTTCTCCTATCTAAAGTAAGAAACACATGTCTACTAAATATGTGCATGGGTGTAGAGAACATTGAGATTTATCCACAGCTTAGAGAAAGAAAGAAAGAAAGGCTGTGCTTAGCATAAGAGAAATAGGGCTTAGCAAAATGAAAGAGGTGGAATGAATAAAAAAGACACGGTATACACCCCTACACACACACACACACACACAAACACAATGGAATATTATCAGCCATGAGAAAGAAGGACATCCTGCCAGTTGCGACAACATGGATGGACCTTGAATACATTATGCTAAGTGAGATAAGTCAGAGAGAGAAAGTACTGCATCATATCACTTAGAATCTAAAACAGCTAAACTTGTAAAAACAGAGAGTAGAATGCTGGTTACCAGGGAATGGTGGTGGTTGGACTGAGGTTGTTTAAGGGTACAAACTTGCAATAAATACTGAGTAAGCCCTGGAGATCTAATGCACAGTATAGTGAATACAGAGAACAATGTTGTATTATAAGCATCAAACTATTCTAAGGGACTAGAATTTGTTCCAACTACTAAAAAGAAATGACAATGATGTAATGTGATAGAGATGCTAACTATTGCTACAATGGCCATATTATAATATAGTAATGTGTCAATTTAACAAGTACACCTTAAGTTTACACAAGGTTATTTTCAAGTATATTTCAATTAGAAAATAAAACAAAAATAAAAGTTAAATTTAAAAAGAAAGTGGTGAACAGAGGAGAGACCTTCCCTACAAGACCACTGGTATTTTCTCCCACTTTATCACCCTTGTTTTCATTGGTCCAGCCAATGAAGACTTCCCCTCCCCAAAAGAGCACTGTTGTATGAAGAAGAGCAGAGATAAGAATCGAAAGGCAGCTCTAAGGGGAAAGAATGGAAATATTTTCAGGACAGAGTTAGGGAAGGAAGGGTATCTCCAGGTGGGAAGCTAAACATTACGAGTAAGAAATATAAAAGAGCTAGGCATGGACATAAAGACCAATGAGGGTCTTTGTTCAAATGACCCTAATGACAGTATATTTTTAGAGTAGAAGGTCACTGGGAGGTAGACTGGGACACCATTTATCAAGTATAAGTTCAAGATTATATAATATCTGTTAAATAATGCACAAAAAATCTGATTGTAGAATCTTAGCCCTAATAAACCAATGGTGAATATCAATACTTCCCATTAAATTGAGGGTAAGAATAGAGAAAAAAAATCCACAATATTTTGGTACTGTAAACAAATTTTTTAATTAAATTTAATACTTAAATAAGGTGATTATAAATGTCACCAGACATAAAATTCCCATATTAAATTATTTACATTTATTTCTTGTCTCCTTTCTCTGATTGACACTTGTGGAACTGTAGCTTACATCATTACTAGAAATTGTGCTCTCAAAAAAAAAAGTACACTAAGAATTTTTAAAAAATTTTTAATCTTTATTTTTGAAAGAGAGACAGATCATGAGCAGGGGAGGGGTGGAGAGAGAGAGGGAGACACAGAATCGGAAGCAGGCTCCAGGCTCTGAGCTGTCAGCACAGAGCCCAACGCAGGGCTCGAACCCACAAATTGCAAGATCATGACCTGAGCTGAAGTCCGACGCTCAATCGACTGAGCCACCCAGGCGCCCCTAAGAGAATTCTTTAATAAATGAATTAGGGGATAATGACGTAACATTCAAAATCCGAATAACCTAGAACAGAAAAAGTCGTATTTCAAGCCAACTCCAGGAAAATGGATGCCCATATTCAGCATGTATATAGTAAACACTGGAAGAAAAGTTTTCCTACCTTTGAAAAATAATTCTGTTAATGATGTTTAAAGTATTTTCATCAGCAACTCTGCGAAGACGCAGCCTGAGATCTGGCAAATTGGCTTCTTTGAAGGTTACAATTAAGGATATAATTGGGAAGTGTTACCAAGATGTTAAAACGTCTTCTAGGCAGTTTGATAAAGTCACAGTCAGAAAGGACGTTAAAGATCAGAGGTGGAAGTTACAAAAACTAAGGAAGAAGTATAAAAATAATCTTTTTAAAAACTCTAATTTACTCAGTGTTTCTACCTCAAGTAATAGGTAGGTATGTTCTCTAATGCCCACAAAAAAAACATATTCAAGAATATTCATTATAGCATTGGTTTTAATAGTGGAGAATTTGAGACAACCAAATATCCACAGAACAGACAAATAATATGCAAATTCATACACTGGGATAACATAAAGACATTAAGAAGGTTGACCTGTACGTGCTGATATAAAACTGTTGTATGAAAAAAATCATAGAACATTATAATGTGACCTTAATATGTTTAACTACATAGTATACCAATATACTGACAGAAAAAGTTTGTGGGCTTTTTCACCAAACCATTTATAATGATCTGTGAGGTAAGGTCACCAGGGAATTTCACCATCTATATTATAGATCTTAATAGTATTTAGGTTTTAGGGGTACCTGGGTGGCTCAGTCAGTTAAGCGTCCAATTCTTTATTTTGGTTCAGTTTATGAGCTCATGGTTCATGGGATCCAGCTCTGTGTTGGGCTCTGCACTGACAGCATCGACCCTGCTTGGGATCCTCTCTTTCCTTCTCTCTCTGCCCCTCTCCAGCTCACACACAGGTTCTCTCTCTCTCTCAAAATAAACAAAACTGAAAAAAAATTTATAGTGTTTAGGTTTTATACAAATTCATATTACAATGTATTTAGGGAAAAAAAGCCATTAGATTTGATGTCCACATTGCATTTGCAATAGGCTAGTGGTTAAACTGGATAGTACACTGGGCAAGATTTATATAAGATTATGTCCAAGGCATAATTAGGCTTATGTCTTTCTCAGAATTCACAAACTCTAATGGCAAGAATTTGGTCAGGGGGTAGGGTAGCTATAAGTCTTGGGGCCATAGAGGTCTGACCTTCACACAACAGGGATCACTAAAATAATTTTCTCCGTTCAACAAATATGAGAATATTATTACTCGGGTATAATTTTGTTGAAATAATCATAACATTATAGTATTTCATAGAGGTGGAAGTTCCTCCCTGTTTTATCAGGGATGAGAAACATTTAATTTTAAGAATACTACATGAGCAATCTTACCAGGCAAGTTACTTTTGTAATATATACTGATGGCCTGTGTCCTTGTGAGGTGTTTTGTTTTTGTGTTGTTGTTAAATAAAGTGTATGTTGAATTCTAATAATATATTATAAGTATATAGCTCAAAGAATTTTCTTCAAGTAAGCATGCCTATGAAACAACTGCTCAAGATAGAGATACAGAATCTCACCTGTACTTTAGAAGTCTCCTTTGAACCTCTTAATTATCCATAGGTGAACACTGGTGTTTGGGCTTCTCATCATGAATTAGCTTTGCATGTTTTTTGAAATTTATATAAACTGAATCATATAGTATGTGCTCTTCTGACTGTGGCTTCACTCACTCATTCTTGTTGTTGCAAGAAGCAGTGATCCATCCATCATCATAGTTGCATAGTGTACCATTTATATGAATATACTCAGTGCATTTATCTTTTCCTCTGTTTATGATCATTTGGCTTTCTTCATTTGATACTGTTATTAATAACACTACTATGAATGTTGGACATGCAGTTTGGAAGACATACCTGTATTTCTTTTGGGCATGTATTTAGAGGTAAACCTGCTGTAACATGGGGTGTTAGTCCAAATTTAAAAAGATAATTGAAAATAATTTCCAGAGTGGTTGTAGTACCAATTTACATTCCCACCAGCATGGGAAATATTTTCTCCCATTCTTTACTTGACTTTTCACTCTTCTAAACTTATCATTTGATGGATAGAAGCTTTAAGTTTAATTAAGTATATTTTATCAATTTTTTCTTTGTGATTAGTGCTTTTTGTTTACCCCCTAATTTATGAAGAAATCTCTGCCCACACCCAAATTTATGAAGTTATTATACGATGTCACTGTAAGGAAGTTTTATTATTGTACCTTTCACATTTAGGGCTAAATACAATCCATCTACAATATATAGTTTGTGTATGGTGTGTGGTAGAGGCCAAGATTTCCTGGCCCCAAGTTTCTTCCCCCCTGCCTTTCTTTCATTTTATTCATGTCAAGATCCACCTACTCCAGTATAATTTATTAACAGGATGATCCAATACAGTGTCAGCTCTATCATAAATCAAGTAGATGATATATGCATGTGGCTATTTCCGAACTCTATTCTATATGGTCTATGTGTCTATCCCACTGTGCTAATTATTCTACTTTCCAAAGAGCAGTTTAAATTTCCCAACATTGTTATTCTTTGTCAGGATTGCCTGACCTATTCTTTTTCTTTTTTATATTTAGTTGTATTATATTAATTGAAGAGGTAACATACTTATATAATACTAAATCTATAAGATACATAAATATGTTGACCATGTAATTTATTATGCAAGCCAGGACTCTTTTAAGAGTCCTGCCAGAGTTTCTTTTAAAAAAAACATTTTTAATTCAATTTATTTGAACAAAAACAAAAAGCAGTTCACCCATTTCTCCTACCAACCACCACTAGTCTCTGGCAACCATCATTCTGTTCTTTGTATCAATGAGCTTGGTTTTGCTTGTTTGTTTTAGATTCCACATATAAGACAGATCATTTGGTATTTGCCTTTCTCTGACTTATTTCACTGAGCATAATGCCCTTCAGGTCCATCCATGTTGTCCCAAATGGCAAGATTTCATTCTTTTTAATGGCCAAGTGGTATTCCATTGTATGTATATACCACAATTTCTTTATCCATTAATTGATCAATAGACACTTGAGTTGTTTTATTTTCTGACTTCTTGAAATGACAATTGCTAGTTACATTATTTAGCTCATAGGGACAAGCAGATTAAGGCAGTCCTACTTTCATAATGTGTATATGTAGCCATGGCAGATGTAAAATTGAGTTCAGAAATCCTAAGAGGGCTTACACAGAATTGCATACGATGTACTAGTATTAAAAGGAAGCTTCACATAAAAGATCTAGTTAAGAAGAATAATTGCTCCCACTTCTTATTCTGCCTGGATGATATTCACATAGCATTCTTATCATCAATTGACAAACTCACTGGAGGTAACAAAATTGCCCAATTAACCAAAAGTATTTGCGTCAAACAATAGCTTTTCCAAATAAGCCACCCTAAGTAGGTCGTTTTCCCTGTCTAATTCTTTGAACATAATGTTCGAAATATTTAAATATAACACATTTCTGTCTCATGATTATGGATACTTTAGTAAAAAAGGACCAACAACTCTTTTCAATGGTACCCATGCCTATTTTGACAAAATATCATGGAGAAAACATCTTGCTTGATGAAGTAGACACTCTTCTCTAGAGACCTTCCTACACCATTTGTAGTTTTATAAAGTTTAATTATACTTTCCTTCCAAGCGTAACTATATTAAACTTAGTGTCAGATATTTTTCCATAATTAACTCCATATTTTATGATTTATAGATTCAGCTTGAGAAAGAGATTGGGAATTCTCAATTCAGTATATTTCAGTATGTTTATCTCAACTTAGCATGTAGATACTTTTATTACCTGTTTAAAAAATGCAAAAAATAATTTATAAACCCTTGTGAGCAGGAAGTATACAGAATTTGTTTTTGTGGCTGATGGGTAAATGATATAAAATCTTGGAGTTGTTTTAATACTTATGGTACTTTGCAGAGTATACAATTCCATTGTAGGTGTTCCTGTAATTTTCTCCCATTACTGTAGCCTACCCTTAATCTTGCCATAGCACACAGCATAGTATATTGGTATCAGTCAGCTAATGCTACAGTTGCTCCATTCTGCATAACAAATCACTCCAAACTCAGTGGCTTAAAACGTTAAGTGTATTGATCCTGAAAACTTATTTTTATACCAGCTGTGATTTACATACCATCAACCAGACTTGCTAGGTTCTGCTTCAAGCTGCAGGTAGGCTGAGCTTAACTGCAAGCAGTGGGTTAGAATGAGGTCTGTTTCCCTTGGCTTGTAACCTCTGTCAATAACTGTGAAGGGTCTGGGATTTTATCCTACTTATAAACTAACAGGCTACTTGCCACAGTTGCACAGATGCTGTCGGAAGACTTGAGACACTCTGGTCAGTGACAGGACTTTATTATTTAATATTAATGCTCTTATTGTTTTTTTAATTGTTCACAGCACAGCAGACAGCATGAAATTTATGTTTTCTTTGGTTTTCCTTGCCCCCTAAACTCCACAGGGGTAATGTGGAGGCAGGCCCAGCTGGATGCTATGTATCTATTGCGTATGTGTCACTGTTGAGGAGCTCTGAGTATTTTAACCCAGTATTGTAAAAGGAGGGTCCTAGCAAACCTGTCCAACCATCACCCCAAAAGGAGAGGGAGATACAGTCTCTAACTTCCAGAGCTGTTTGCTCTACAACCATGCAGGCAAAGATAGTCCAGAACAAAGCTGTTAATGCCTTTTGCTTGGAAGATAAGCAGAAATGCAGATCTATCAAAAATTGTTTCCAGATAACCTCCTTGGACCAATGGCTACACAGGGTACATCCTTCTCATGTTGGATGGCAAGGGCACATCTGCTAACATTACATTGGGTAAAATAAGTCACACCATGAAGCCCAAAGTCAGTGTGGCAGGGCAGTATATACCACCCCAAGTGAAAGAGAAAAGTGAATACTTGCTGAACAATAACCCAATGTGTCACTCATAGAATACTGAAATTATTTAACTTCTCCTTCAAACTAATGCTAATTGTGGGCAAAGACTGTTTTTGTCACCACTGAATTTTCCATGCACTGCCAAATTATTTCAGTCTTTGATCAGTTTATTTTGTTTTTGCTTAGTGAATGAATGTTCCTATCAGAATGTGATAATAATTAATGTAGTTTAAGAGGCTATCTTTCATCTGTCTACGTTATAAATAAGGAAAATGAAATAATAAATAAATGATATATATCATTACTCCAGGTGGACATTACAAGAGCAGTCTGTAGGACTTTCACTGTCCTGGTCCCAAGGGTGCCACGCACATTCCAGGTTACTCAGCCTTTATGTACCTCAATTCCTTTATCAGCAATAGAGGGCAAAATGTGGTACCTATCTCATAGAGTAGTTGTAAGCATCGGTTAACATATGAAAAGCACTTAGAAAAGGTCTGACACATACCATGTTCTATATGTGTTGTGCATCATGATTACTAGGCATCTACTTAGAAAATTTGCATGTATAATTCTGACCCTAACAATTATTTTGAGATTGGTATTATCACTATTTTACATATGAAGTCATCAACTACTAAATATTTAGTAACTAAAATTTATGTCTCCTTCTATTGCCAAGAAACTATTTCATCTAAGCTAAAACTGTCATGTCTGAACTAGGTAGATGTTCAAGGGTGAATTGTGAATATTTATAAATGGGAGCTAAATAGATTTTCAGTATTTGTTCTTCTACCTCAAAATTTTTAAATATTCTTAGAAAATTATGGTATTCATTTCCCTCTAAAGGGAAAATATGCTAGTAATAATGATAACAATAATACTATGATGTTTAAAGTAACCAAAAACAACCTCAATGATTTTGTAATTTTAATATGAATCTTTTTATATTAGTGAATATATACATATGTATTCACCATATATGCTATATTTACTATATACATACATTTTTTTCTATAATTTGCACTATCCTTTAAAGTTTTCAAAGTACTTTAGCATGGATTCTAATTTTGACAGTAAGGTAATCATCAAAAATAGTTGTTTTTTTCAATACACTGAACCCATTGTAGTAGTTTTCAAAATGGATGTGCAGCCATGTTCCTTGTTATTGCAAATGTCTGTAAAATGCCAAGTAAAGGATGTTGAGTACGTGCTACTACTGAAAGACTCTAACTTTTAAAATTGGTCTTATATTTTTTCCTACTTACCATGTGAATAGAGCATAACTCTCCCACCAAGATCTCTGTGCTCTTTCTGTTGACCTTAATGAATCCTGACTTCCTACTACACCGCTTTCGTGCATCTTTTTAAATGTTAATCCTTATTTTATTAGGGCCATTTATGTATCTATCTCTCACCCAGTTAATTAGTTCTCTGCTAAGATGGTGAACCTCTGTTCTATAAAATAAGAAATTCACAGTCCTTTTTTTTTTTTTAATTTCCTTCCTAAGTCAGATTATGGAGGTGAGTGTTTAGGAGCCTATGCATGCTTCACTCGAGCAAAGCATGTGGTTTGGCCCAGTCTGGGGGATACTGAAAGAGTTTCAATAATGTTCTACCATCTGGCATGTAATACCCTCTCCATCAGTGCTGGAACAAAGTCAGATTTCCTAGGTTATCTCCTCAGAAGATACCCATGTATGTATATATCACCATGTGCTTTTTCGGTGGGCTGAGCTGAGGTTGTCTTCTGGGCAGATGTGCAGGAAAAGTGGCACAGCAATGGAAGTTATTTTAAAACACCTTTGCTTTTTATTTTAAAAAGTTATTCATATGTATATGGTGAGATCACTTATGATGTTACCATCCAGAAATGATCACAGTTAACATTTTAGGGTTTATTCTGCTGTAGGCTTTTGTCTATGTGTTTATACACAAATAATTAGGCATGGATATATGGATATAAATACATGTAGTACACATACATAGATGTGGATGTAGATCAATATAGATTCTGTTTAAAAATGGCACATGTACCCCAATGTTCATAGCGGCACTTTCAACAATAGCCAAATCATGGAAAGAGCCTACATGTCCATCAACTGATGAATGGATCAAGAAGATGTGGTTTATCTATATAATGGAATACTACATGGCAACGAGAAAGAATGAAATCTGGCCATTTGTAGCAACGTGGATGGACCTCGAGGGTGTCATGCTAAGCGAAATAAGTCAGGCGGAGAAGGACAGATACCATATGTTTTCACTCATAGGTCTAACAGGAGAAACCTAACAGAGGACCATGGGGAGGGGAAGGAGGAAAAAGAGTTAGGGAGAGGGAGGGAGACGGAACACGAGAGACTCTTGAATACTGAAAACAAACTGAGGGCGGAAGGGGGAGGGGGAAAGGGGAAGGGAAGTGATGGTCACGGTGGAGGACACTTGTGGGGAAGAGCATTGGGTGTTATATGGAAACCAACTTGATAATAAACTATAAATTTTAAAAAATGGCATAATATATATGCACTCTGTTTAATATGCACATTTTATATGTAATAATACGGGATTCTTTCTACATCATCTTTTGAAATGGCTGCTTAGTGTTCTCTTGTATGAATATGGCATAATTTATTTACCCAAGTAGCTTAAAAATTGGTTATGAAAATGAAACCTTCAAATTTCAATGATTTAACTCAATAAAACTTTATTTGTTGCTCTCGTTTCTGGTTAACGGACGTCTTTTAACTTGGTGACTTGTGTCACTGCTCTCCTTCAGGGTCTTTCAGTTTGCTGCATTCAGCTAAAGGTTGGGAAAAGAGCATGAGAGATCTCCTTTGGGAGATTTCTATAGATCAGGCCTAGAAATAGCATTCATCACTCCTTCTTATAGCAAAAACCCCTTCACAATGGAAGACAGATCAAATCTATACCACACAGCTGGCCATCTCTATCACTAGATATATATTTTTTACTAAAATAAACACCACTTTGAAAAAAATCTTTAGTATACTGTGTTATTTTAAACTGTTCTTTTATTTATAAACTGTTCTGTTATTTATATAACAATTGCTTAATTTATTGCTGTTTTGTAAATTGTGACCATTATGTCTCCCTTGTATTATGCTTTTTACTAATAAAAATAATCCCATTTGATTTTTTATGTAAATATAACTTTATCTGATACTAATTTTAGCATATTTTCTCAATATTTTTTCCATCAAATTTACTTTTTAAATTTTCAATTATAATGAACGGGTTTATGATCAAACAATAAACCTGTATATATTACAAATTATCTCTCTCCCTGATTGTCACTTATGTATCAAAGACAGTCAATATTCATAATTTACTCTAGTTCCTAGTATAGTTTTTCTATTATGTTAAGCATATAAATATATAAAATTTTTCTTTATTAAAATTATGTCATTATACCCTATCTTTTCTTCGCTAACAATAAAATTAATAAATCTCTACCCCAAATCTGTAGGTCTACTTCATTCATCTAAACAATGACCACCAAGATTTTATGACATTTTTTTTATACTCAAATCAGCAAAAACATTTTAGAGGAGACCCCTTCTAAATAGTGTGAAATAATATCTCTTTGTTTTTGTTTCCTTGCTTATTTGGGAGATGAATTCATTTGAGGAGGGTATGATTAATTTCCCTCTCCTGTTGATGTCCTTTGACCACTTTTATTTTTTGTTGCAGATTTATATGTACTATTTATATAATCTGGATTTTGTTTTGTGCTTTGTGTTTTGCACATATCTCTTCCCATCTGTCACATGTCTTTAATGTTGTAGGGTTTTGGTCACATAAACGTTATACATTTTGATGTGGCTGAATTTACAAAAGTTGTCTTTTATGGCCTTTGCTTTTTCCATGCTTCTGGAAGGTTCTGATGTTATTATAGTTACATTTATCTTTATAAGTTGCAATTATTTTATGTTTAATAAATCCTTTCCCAATCCTGAAGTCATGAAATGATTTCACATCTTCATAATAGTTTTGTTTCACATTTAGTTTATTCATCTATCTGGCATTTATGGAAGTTCACTTGTCCTAGTGTGATTGATTGAACAGTCCATTCTTCCCCCCTTGTATTTTCCAGTACATAACAAGTTCCCAGACATGCTTGGGACTCTTTCTGAACATCTTATTGTGTTTCATGGATTATATGTTTCTCTTTGCCAGTAATACCTGTTTTGGTTAAGATTTGATAAGTAGTAAGGTAATGTCTACTTCCTTGTTTTCCTTCCTTACAGCTATCTTGTCTCTTTTTTGGAGTCCTCTACTTTCCATAATAATTTTTGAATCAATTTTGTTGTTCCACAGAAATAACTTGTTGGGATTGTTACTGTAATCATACCCAATTTATAGATAAATTATTCAGAAGAATTAACACTTGAAATCATTTGTCCTTTGTTTTCTAATCCTGCTGAATACTTTTATCTGATATAGTTCTGTTTTTCCTTTGGAATTCAGGGAAAGATGGAGTAGAGAAACACATTTGTCTTGAAACTAGGCTTCTAAAAATAGCCCACTGTCCTTCAATCACAGTTTTGTTTTTTTTTTTTTTTTTGGTTACAGGATAAAATATTCTATTAAAAAGCTTTGCCATCAGTTGTGGGTGTAAGTATGAATCATAAACAACTATGTTCCAACTATGTCCAACTGTGTCCCATACTCCTCCACTCCTCCTGCCACTTGGCCTCAGTGAAGTCTGATGCCACACAGGCAGCTTGAAAATTCTAGAGATATACTTACGAGTCATGTCTTTCCAGACCATGTCCTAGAATCCTGATATTAAAAAAAAAAAAAAACTGAGCTCTAGTACCTGGGATTTCACAGCTTCTCGTTTGGGGCAAATCATTGTAGCTCTAGAACCTTTTTTTTTATATATGGAAAATATACCTCTGGGGTATATCAGTGATTAGTCACTGATAATTTTTAAAAACACTGTATATGACAATCCTAGGATACCAGGCAATGAGAAAAAGAGACAAAATGGGAGACGTCTTATTTGGGGGAAGAAAAGAGATTATGGTGTTTCTACTTAGAAAAAACTGCATTGGATAGGGGTAAATGTGGGATGGGAAGGATGCACAATTTGGAGGAGCAGCACAACACAGGGTTCTTTGTCCTGGTGAATGGTGGGTGTATGGCAAAGGGCAGAGAGTGATTCAGAAAGGAAAGACTGAACAGCTGCAAAGCAGGATTAGCCCCCTTTAATATCTTGTATGAACCATGTCCTAGTCTGCTACAGTAGACCATGCTCTGGGCAGACAGGCGAGGTCTATGCATCTGTGGCTTGGGCAAGCATTGTGAGGGGAGGGATTTGGGAGAAGTGAGTTGTAAGCTTGAGGGAAACGAAGGTGGAAGATAGGTTCCCAGTCTTTCACCCAGAATTGTAGAAATATACCTTTCTGCATCTATTTAAAACCTTACATGCCATTTACTTAGTATGGAAATTCAGGAAGTTTTACAATTATGAATGGGGCATCAAGTAGGTGGAACGGCAACTCTGCAACATGAATTGGAATGTGACACTGGCCTTAACACTTCCACTATTAAAAATATGTTCTGGGAATTTTAATCTCCACATATCATCAGAATTGATTTCTAATGTTGGCATAAAATCCATTTCTGACTTAGGTGAGCACGAGGAAAACAGAGCAATTATTTTGTCCTTTCAGTAAGTGTCTGAACTTTATCCCCCAAGTGTTGGGCTCACAGTGAAGCCCGCTGGATCTCCCCTAAGCGGAATCAATGACTGGGGGAAGGTGAAACTTCATGTCTGGGTGGCAGTCCCTGAGTTGTGTAATGGCAGCATCCCATCAGCAGGCGGTGCGTCCTGTCTCCTGAAGCTGCATCCGCAACATGGCATCGCGGGACGTGCTGATATTTCTGTCCCTTCATCCCGCTGTGTGTTTACCTTTCATAAGCACTTACTGATATTGCAAAAAATGTGTTCCTATCAACTATAATAAAGTTACTGTAAAATATACATCAAGTTTTAACTTTAAAACTTGTTCAAAACTTACTATTTCTTAAAGAGACAAGCTGTGGACACAGCTCCACTAGAAAGATTTAATTTAATCTCTTCTTTGGGACAGCAGTGAAGAAACAGTCTTTTCCGGGAGCACAGGTATATGTTCTCTTCTTGGCTTTCATGGACAGCTTAGGTCTGGGGGAGAAGAAGGCCCCCCAGGAGTGGTGATGATGTGAAAACACCTGTAGCGCTGTCTGGTGGGGCTCTTGCAGAGCTCTTGTTTTCTCTTACTCTCTAGGCAGGGGCCCATGAACACCTTTATCACCCTTCTTTTCAACCCCTCATGCATTCCAGAACATTTGTTTCCATCCACACTTCCTAGGAAAGGAGTTGCTGCTGCCTGTCTGATTGCAAGATACATGTCAGGAGCAGGAAGCACTGCGGGGCTACAATACTGGAAAGCAAATCTCCTGAGGTTCTTTGTTGTTACAGTGAATTGGATTGTAATTTACTGTGCCTTAGGCACTGCGCTATGTCCTAGATATCACATCATTTGAAAATTTTCGTCTTCCAGAGTAACTTCACATGGTTTTAGAGATGTGCATTAATTCAGATGAGTTGAATGTTATTAAATAATGAGAATAGTGTCACAACCAAGGACAGTTGTTTATCATGCCTAGGCATCATGCTAACCGTGGAACACACATTACCTAATTTCACCTGCACACAGGTCTATGAGGGGGAGATTTATGGCTATCACTCAAAAATGTCATATGTACAAAGTGTAGGTCATAGATGTTATGAAACTTCCCCCAAGGTCACACAGCTGGAGAACTGGGGGCTATAATTTGAACCCAAGGTATGACTCTAGAGGCTGGGCTCTTAACCTCATGCATACGGTCTCCAGTGACAACATGTGTCCATCTTACAAATTGTCAGAGACCCTGTACAGGTTTCTAATACAGGATGAACTGAACTGTTTAGGAAAACAATTCATTCTTTCTTTCTACAGACATTTACTATGGTTACTCTGTGCCAGGGGCTGCTCTGGGCACAGGAGATATAGCCACAAACAAGGCAGAGAAAGACTCTGCAGCCTTGGAGATTATACTCTGTGGATGAATGACAAAATGATAATAAGTCCCCCAGTTCACCTGGTATATTTGCTGGCACATTAGTGAATTGTTTTCATGAATCAATGAATAATGTGGATACTACAAATTTAGGCTGCAGGAATTAGTGCTTTAATCATTAATTTCTTCATCACTGTAACCAGAACTGTGTCTTTTTCATGTGAGCATCCCTCTAACTGAGCATAGAACCTTGGTATCTAGCCTCTGGTGGCTCCTCAAAAATTGTTTGTTAAATGGCAGATTATTATGGACTTAAAAAATTATATGTTACTCTTTCTGTTTAAAGAGAAGAGGGAGATTTGTTCTTGTAATATAAATGGAGTCTGATTCTTAATACTGGGCCATTGTTTTTTGAATAATTTTATTGCCAGTCTTGATTGGGAATGTGGAATTTCAAAGCATTGCAATGTTTATACAAATGCTGGACTAACAGAGGTGTCCAAATACTTTTCATTAACTAAAAATACCCTAGATTTTTTTTTTTTGGTGAAAAAAAAAGTAACAGCAAGCCATCATGCCCTGTTTTCCTTTTTTTTTCTTTTTTGGTTTTACCATTTGTAAATGGAGGTTTTATTGTCTAGAATCTCTTTCTTCATTTCTCTGGAATACTTATTCGCTGACAATTATTACTCTTGTCTTTACTGAGCACTAAACATTCTCTTTTGCCAGAGGGAAATAATTTTTCCATTGTTTATTTCCATTTTATATTTCAGATGTTTTGAAAGATAACATTGTGTTGTTATCTGTTATCATCAAATAAAAAAAGAAAGATAGTAGTAGGGCGCCTGGGTGGCTTAGTCAGTTAAGAGCCCAACTTCAGCTCAGGTTATCATCTCACAGCTCATGAGTTGGAGCCCCACAATGGGCTGTCTGCTGTCAGCACAGATCCTGCTTCGGATCTTCTGTGCCCCGCCCCCCCCATCTGTCCCTCACCCAACTTGATCTCTCTTTCTCTCTCAAAATAAATAAAAAACCTTAATAAAAAAAAGACTGTAGTTACACACTGGACACACTGCATGCCAGTCAATGTCAGTCGGAGACACAATGTCAGAACTGAGTTGTCGAGGCAGGCGGAAAGACATGCCCAGACGAAGGCAGGCTGGCTCCACCTCTTCATGGCAGGTGTTGGGGGAGAGGGGACAGAAACGTGGACATGAGAACAGTCTCAGTTTTTAAGGATGTAGACTTTTAGAGCTGGAAGACAGCTGGAGACGGGTATGCCTTACTAAGGAAAGAGGATGCTTTTCCTTGCCTTCTCATAAATGTGGAAATTGGAGTGAAGGTAGGACTAGAATCTAGACAGCCTGAAGCCAGTCAGGTGTTCTTTCAGTTAATTCATTCATTCTTCTCTTTATGTGATGAGCTTACTTAGGGGTAGCAGGTAAGTAGTCATAGTCCTTGTACCAAAGAAGCCTATTGTCCTGATAAGATGGCCAGTATATTCTGGGGTGAGGAAGTGTCAGAGCAAATGCTAGGAAGTGAAGGTGGGGGGGAGTGACTAAGTACCTGGGATGGGAGTGCCCTGGAAAGGAGACTGTACTGGAACACAACAGAAAGGATCCTAACAACTGGACCCAGCCAGCCCTGTACTATATTTTGTATTGATTCATCACACACACACACACACACACACACACAGTAACTTGTTTTACTCAGAGCTAAATGAATGTTACAGTTTTAATCACAAGAAATCAGTGTGATCAGAAATATACAGAGGAAAAATAAAACGTGTGCCCTCATACAATCATGGCTGCAGAGTTTCTCAGATCCTTTGGAACATAGAGCCCAGAAAGATAAATATTCATAAAACTGGGGGAAATTTACCAAAAATATTTTTTTCTTTTTAAATTTTTTAAAAATTTATTTTGAGAGAGAGACAGACAGACAGACATAGAGCATGAGCGGGGTAGGGGCAGAGAGAGAGGGAGACAAAGAATTTGAACCAGGCTCCAGGCTCTGAGCTATTAGCACAGAGTCCAGTGTGGGGCCGGAACCCATGAACTGTGAGATCATAATCTGAGCCAAAGTCAGATGCTTAACCAACTGAGCCACCCAGGTGCCCCAAAAACATTTATTACTTTCAGAAAACCTTGCACTTTTGTCAAAGCACTGAACCTAAAATTATAATGGTATGGGTCTCAAACACAAGAGTTTGGAATCCACAACAACAAATCCTGCCTTCTTCTGGGACGTTCTGTAATGTCTGAGGTTGCATCTACATTCGGTTTACCCCTCCAATGTGTGACACAATTCCAGTAGAAGTCACCAGATGGGCTTGGGTAATATTAACCCAATAGAGTTCTCAAAAACATTGTGTTAGCTATTAATAACCTTTTAGGTTAATTATATTCCTCCTCCTCCTTTTGACTTCTATTTTAAGTGTTTCAAGTGCCACAGATTGACTACTTAAAAGCATATGTTTCCCAGTCTTATGGGCACAAAAATATTTAGGTCTTTTCTAAAATTTAATATAGTTAGAAAATCCATAAAATGGGACCAAGGTCCCTAAATAAATACATATGTAAACTATCTATGCCTGGCCTCTTAACACACCACTATAATTTTAAATTTTAATTTTAAATGCTATTTAATGAATATATCCTTAATATAATAGGCCCTGCTGTAATTTAAATCAGAGACCTTTCTTTCCTTATGCTGAAACCATTAGTAGAAAAAGAAAATCTTACAGAAAAATAAACCAGAATGCAGTGATGTCAGGAATCACAGGAATCATTCAGATCTTCTGGAATGTTCAACACAAGCACTGATGAAGGGGAGTCTGTGACAGGCACAGGAGGGGCTCTGGGGTGACAGTGGCAGAACTGCTACTCTCTTCCAAGCCCATGTTCTTATGTCCATCCTTACGGGAATCTCCTTGACACCCAATTCCTCCTAAAGTTCAATGTCTTTTCCTATTTGATTCCAGATTGGAGCATCTGTTACTCCTCAGCATAACCCATGGTACAAATCAACTATTCCTATTTTAAGCTATTGAGGTTTTGAGATTGTTTAGTCACCTTCCATGTGCAAAAGATGTATTAACTAGCATTTAAGATAGGGGAGGTTATATTGGATATCTAACTGAGGCTATGGATTTATTCTAATGTTACTGCTTATTCCTTTCCCTGTCTTAAAGTATAGTAAATTTAATAATCACACACATTAATTAGTCCAATCTGTCATAGGATATGGAAAGATTCTAATCTTCCCTCTCTAGGTCACTGCCCTGGATATCAGACTTCAAGTCTCTGTGAGGACTCCTATAGTGTTATAGTCACTTGACTCATTCTGGGCATTCGTGTCACAAAATTTCCTGACAAAAGTGACAGTGATTGGAAAACTTGCTCATAGCTGGAAATAGGGGCCAGAACTAGAAGCAAATGAACTCAACGATTCTGCTTTATCTTTGCCTTTGTGAGTAGAAAGTTGTCCCCAATGTACTCATGTGCTCTAAAAGGGATGAATTCCTGACTTACTGCTTTTCCCACGTGAAATTCTTTTCTCAAAGTCAAGATCTTCTAACCAGGTGCAGAAAGTTGCTTTCTTTGAGGAAATACCATAGCCTTTGTTCCAGTAGGTGTCTAGACACCCAGCACAGAAAGGTACATGGGTTTGTAGGTAGGACTGTCTTAGAGCAAGCAGAGTCCTAAAGTGGGTTTTACTCTCAGCAGTCACATCGGTATTTGAAGAGGTCCGGTCTAAATTGGTTTCTGTGTGGTTAGTGTTAGTTTTGTACATTATCTTCTCCATGGTTACATTATCACAGTGCTGGGAAATGTACCTTGTGGAGGCTGTAATATCAAAAACTGGTAGTTAGCTAGAAAAAGGAATCTAGGAAGACTATTGTAAGCAAAAGAAGCAGGCAGAATCAGGCTTTGATGATTGTACTGTGAGTGGTACAATTGAAGCAGTGCACACAATTCCCACCACAAGCTGTCTGCCTTGGGACGCCCACAGGATCAGGTATGTACCTCTCATGTCCATACTATTTGTTGCTCTATATTATAGTCATTAACATGTTTATATGATCTTTATTATTAGACAAGAAAATGATAAGTATGCCTGAATTATCTTTTTTATCCTTAACATTTCCTTTAAAATACCTTTTATTTACATAGTACATGATCAATACATGTTTGTTGAATGAATGGATAATTTTATTTGAAGTTTTTTGAGTGTATTTTTTTATTTTGAGAGAGACAGAGTGAGTAAAGGAGGGGAAGAGAGAGAGAGATCCCAAGCAGGCTCTGCACTATCAGCACAGAGCCCAATGTGGGGCTCTAATTCATGAACCACGAGATCATGAGCTGAGCTGAAATCAAGAGTCGGATGCTCAACCGAATCACCCAGGTGTCCCGAATGGATGGATAATTTTAGACTGAATTGTTCTGAATTTTCACTTCAGGAGTACAGAGCATTTGGACCCTTAACTATTTAGTTCATGACTTTGAATGAGGGCTTCCACAAGTTCTATGTGAATTTATTATATCCTGAGGACATAATTTATTATATCAAAAAGATAGCTGGGAAGCTATTTAAATTTAAGGAAAAACCATTAATGCTCTGTTAACCATCATGACATATTCTTCTGACACTGTGATACTATACTCATATTGGCATATGCTAACAAAGCAAGTGCCAATTCCCTATCTGGGAATGCCACCCTTGCTCAGGCCACTTATAATACTTTTGGGGCCCATGCATAGCAAGATAGCAAATAAAGATCCATGCACCATAAATCTGTGTACTTAAGAACTATAAATAATGCTAAGAAACCGTTATGTAAATTGTGCACTATGCTCCTGCCTTCACAAGGTACATTCCTAATCACTGGAAGAGCGAGTTCAAATTCTGAACTCTCAGACTCTAGAGTTCCAGATTGAAGGTAGCAGCACAAAAAAAAAACATCCCTAAGAGGAACTAGGAGCTCTCTCCCATCCTCTTCTGCCTGCTTTGCGTCTTCCCACACTGAGAGGGACCCTGAACTCATGTGGACACCCCCATATACAGGTTAACATTTTATTCACTAATAAATAAAATTTAACCCCCATTAATATCTGCCCCTTGGTTTTCCCACGGCCCTATGTGTGTACACACCTGAGGCAGGTCTGCATTCAGCACAATGGCCCGGGAGGAAATCTCCACAGCCTTGGAAGTAGACTGAGTGACATTTAAAAAGAAAATCCTAGGACATGAGTATGCAAAGCATGGCTAGAAGTGGATTGCTAGTTGTCCCACGGGGCCCAGTCAGATGTTACGAAGGGGCCTGTCTTGCCCAGGACTTGAGGCAGTATTTCTGCTCCCTAAGCAATCCCCTTCAACATACTCTGTCACTCCCAAGAAGACATAGTGACCATCATATGTAAATAGTAGCCTCATACACATTTTTAGGGAAAATAACATTTCTTCCTCTGAGAGAGCAAAAGTTCATGAAGTACAAATAATAAACATGTGTAAAAGATCTGGAATACTTGAACTACACAGCAGAATATTTTGTGAGTAGCTCAGGGATACAAATAATCAAAATAGTGATGATAATCATGTGTGAGACTGATTTTATGTTAATGGATCAACCAGAAGCTAACGAGGCAAAGGACTGTGGATAAATTGTTGAGAAACAATGAGAATCTCTATAAAAAATTATAACCAAAAAAATCTGGCTGCACAAAACGCATCACCACAATAGCTGATAGATCAATCAATCTGTCAAGAACATCTACATTTTCCTGATGCATTAGAAAAGAACAAGTTCTTCAACTGATAAGGTAAAATCCTTTGACAGAAAGGCTGGCTCAAACTTCTTTTCATTTCATTCAAAAATAACCATAAAATGGAATTGGAAGACTTCCACTAAAACTGCCAATAGAGCTGTGAGTTTGAGATAAGTCTCTGCTAATTTATAATGGCAGAAGATTGGTCATCATTCTCAGTGATAACTATGAAACTATGATCTAGGTTTCAAAATACAAATTAATTTGATGACACTTTCAGGAATAATACAGTTTTGGAAAAGTGATGATTTGATGTCTGGATGGCAACTGGCAACAGTGGGGAAACTACTGGGTTCAGAACTTGGCTTCGTTAAAAGTGCAGCAGTCAGATGGATGTAGGTATGGTTTTCAAATTGCACTATGCAAAAAAACAATTTCTCAACCTAAAGTAGGGACAATGGTATTTCATACAATCGCTGTTAATATTACATTGCACCACACATGAAAGTGCTCTGAACGTGGAGTTGTGTTGTGAAATTGTTGTAAACTATTATTGTCTTAACTCTCTCTCACTGTGATTTCTAACATATTCATGTATGAAGGGTATCTCCCTTACTAGCTGATTTAATTCTTTTCAGCTCACTAGCAGTTAATACCTCAAATCTGAATCACTACAGAGCTCTAATTCAGTCATTAAAATTACTGATCTGAATCAAGGTGTCATCTCGCTAGTTGTTGCTTTCATCTTAACAAGCAATTAGGATCGATTATGTAGTCATCTATTTGATTGTTTGACAACTGAGACTTTCGTAACTAACATAATTGCTCAGCTATGCTTTTGGTCAATCCTGCATAATCTCCAACATAATTTTAATGATTTTTTTCTTCCGAAGAGAGTTAAAGTGTACATGATTGAAATAACAATACAAAATGGTAAGGAAGAGTCTTATACTGTATTTTACAATGTGTATGTCCTGAGGGAATAAAGGAGATATTTTAAATCAGCAAGTATGTTCTAGAAGCATTAATAAATCATCAGATGAAGAAGTCATTCGAAACAGGGGATACTGTTATGTAGTCAACAAGCAAGATTAAGTAAAGCCACAAACATAGGAGTCAATTACGGATTTGAATTAGGACAAGGATTTCAAGGGGTTAATGAAGACTCAGAATTCAAAAGGAGATCTGTAAAGTTGACATTGAATACAACTAAGCTTTTATCTTGTGTGATGTTCATGATGATTCCTGTGTGTTTAAAAGCCCGGCCCCAGCAAAATCCGTTGCACATATAAAGATCTTATTTGACCTCCACTCAGCAAATTTATGTGGATCCTTCATTTCTCAGGGTAGTTTAATGCCTTAGACTGTGAACTATAAAATTCTGTCTGCCTTCCCTCCCTCCTTTTTGGGGAACTACTTATTTCATTGTTTTTATGAAGAATTTTAAATATACACAAATGTAGATGGACTAACACAATGTGTACATACCCATCCCTCAGCCCTAAAAACCACCATCCCATGGCCAATCTTGCCCCATCTATCCCCATCTACTTCCCCTTCCCATCTGTAAAGTCTTTAGTTTGCATAACTAAAAAATAAACTTTAAAAAATATATCATCACAATACTATTTTTGCACTTAAAAATACTTGATGTCAAATGTCTAGTTAATGTTAGAAATTACATCTGATTCATACCTCATATATTTTTGTATAATTTAATAAAGACCTAAAGAATACCTGCATACTAGAATGATTGATATGCATTTCATGCTCATTTATATGTTTCCCCTTAATCATTTTCCTCCATTTTTCCTATCATTCAGTAATAAAATAGCTGAGTTCTTAGTAACCACTAAGTTCTGTGGGAAATGAATCCATCTCATGTGGCTTCCAATCCTTACAAAGACACTGCATATTGGATGTTGATTTCCTCATTTTCTCTTGCTTATTACTGTGTTTCAAACACAGAATTGTCTGATTACAGATTCATGATTTTTTTATGCTATCATGAACCTTTTGATTTCACCTCACATACACACAGTGATTCTAGTACCCACAACTGTACTGCTCAATGCCCTTAGCATGCAATTTTATCCCACAATCAGGCTTTTCAGCAGATAAAGGAGGAACCTAACACATTTCTTAAGATAAACTAATTCCAGAGAAGAGCTTTGATGAGAACTTAGATATGGAGTGGTACTTACTAAGCACCATTATGGATTAACTAATAATAAGTCAAACTCAACTCACTTAATAATTTTGACAAGATTCATTCTCTTTTTCATATACTTGTCAAATTGGTTTCTATATAACACCCAGTGCTCATCCCAACAAATGCCCTCTTCCATGCTCATCACCCATTTTCCCCTCTCACCCACCCCCATCAACCTTCAGGTTGTTCTCAGTATTTAAGAGTGTCTTATGGTTTGCCTCCCTCCCTCTCCTTAACTATTTTTCCCCATTCCCATCCCCATGGTCCTCTGTTAAGTTTCTCCTGTTCCACATATGAGTGACTACATATGGTATCTGTCCTTCTCTGCCAGACTTATTTCACTTAGCATAACACCCACAAGTTCCATCCACATTGCTACAAATGGCCAGATGTCATTCTTTCTCATTGCCATGTAGTATTCCATTGTATAGATAAACCACATCTTCTTGGTCCATTCATCAGTTGATGGACATTTAGGCTGTTTCCATGATCTAGCTATTATTGAAAGTGCTGCTATGAACATTGGGGTACATGTGCCCCTATGCATCAGCACTCCTGTATCCCTTGGGTGAATTCCTAGCAGTGCTATTCCTGGGTCATAGGGGAGTTCTATTGTTAATTTTTTGAGAAACCTCCACACTGTTTTCCAGAGCGGCTGCACCCGTTTACATTCCCACCAACAGTGTAGGAGGGTGCCCGTTTCTCCACATCCTGGCCAGCATCTATAGTCTCCCGATTTGTTCATTTTAGCCACTCTGACTGGCGTGAGGTGGTATCTCAGTGTGGTTTTGATTTGTATTTCCCTGATGATGAGTGACGTTGAGCATCATTTCATTTGTCTGTTGGCCATCTGGATGTCCACTTTGGAGAAGAGTCTGTTCATGTCTTCTGCCCATCTCTTCACTGGATTATTCATTTTTCGGGTGTGGAGTTTGGTGAGTTCCTTGTAGATTTTGGATACTAGCCCTTTATCTAATATGTCATTTGCAACTCTCTTTTCCCATTCCGTCGTTTACCTATTAGTTTTATTGATTGTTTCCTTTGCCATGCAGAAGCTTTTTATCTTGATGAGGTCCCAATAGTTCATTTTTGCTCTTGATTCCCTTGCCTTTGGAGATGTGTCGAGTAAGAAATTGCTGCAGCCGAGGTTGAGGAGGTTGTTTCCTGCTTTCTCCTCTAGGGTTTGGATGGTTTCCTGCCTCACATTCAGGTCCTTCATCCATGTTGAGCTTATTTTTGTTTATGGTGTAAGAAAGTGGTCTAGTTTCATTCTTCTGCATGTTGCTGTCCAGTTCTCCCAGCACCACCTGTTAAAGAGGCTGTCTTTTTTCTACTGGATACTCTTTCCTGCTTTGTCAAACATCAATTGGCCATACATTTGTGGGTCCAATTCTGGGTTCTCTATTCTATTCCATTGGTCCATGTGTGTGTTTTTGTGCCAATACCATAGTGTCTTGATGAATCCAGCTTTGTTGTAGAGGCTAAAGTCTGGTGTGGTGATGCCTCCCATTTTGTTTTCCTTCAATATTACTTTGGCTATTCAGGGTCTTTTGTGGTTCCATACAAATTTTAGGATTGTTTGTTCTAGCCTTGAGAAGAATGCTGGTGCAATTTTGATTGGGATTGCATTGAAAGTGTAGATTGCTTTGGGTAGTATTGACATTTTAACAATGTTTATTCTTCTGATCCATGAGCATGGAATGGTTTTCCATTTCTTTGTGTCTTCTTCAATTTCCTTCATAACTTTTCTATAGTTTTCATCATACAGATCTTTTACATATTTGGTTACGTTTACTCCTAGGTATTTTATGGGTTATGGTGCAATTATGAATGGGATCAGTTTCTTGATTTCTCTTTCTGTTGCTTCATTATTGGTGTATAAAAATGCAACCGATTTCTGGACGTTGATTTTGTACCCTGCGACTTTGCTGAATTCATGGATCAGTTCTAATAGACTTCTGGTGGAGTCTAAGTTTGACTTCATCTTTGCCAATTCTTTTATTGCCTTTTATTTCTTTCTATTGTCTGATTGCTGATGCTAGGACTTCCAGCACTATGTTAAACAACAGTGGTGAGAGTAGACATCCTGTGGTATTCCTGATCTCAGGGGGAATGCTCTCAGTTTTTTCCCATTGGGGATATTAGCTGTGGGCTTCTAATAAATGGATTTTATGATATTTAAGTTCCTTCTATCCCAACTTTCTCGAGGGTCTTTTTAAGAAAGGATGCTGTATTCTGTCAAATGCCTTTTCTGCATCTATTGACAGGATCATATGGTTTTTATCTTTTCTTTTGTTAATGTGATATATCACATTGAATGATTTGTGAATATTGAACCAGCTCTGTAACCCAGGAATGAATCCCACTTGATCATGGTGGGTAATTCTTTTTATGTGCTGTTGAATTTGATTTGCTAGTATCTTGTTGAGGATATTTGCATCCATATTCATCAGGGATATTGGCCTGTTGTTCTCTTTTTTGCTGGGTCTCTGTCTGGTTTGGGAATCAAAGTGATGCTGGCTTCGTAGAATGAGTCCAGAAGTTTTCCTTCCATTTCTATTTTTTGGAATAGCTTGAGAAGAATGGGTATTAACTCTGCTTTAAATGTCTGGAAGAATTCCCCAGGGAAGCCATCTGGCTCTGGGCTCTTATTGGGAGAGTTTTGATAACTGATTCAACTTCTTCACTAGTTATTGGTCTGTTCAGGTCTTCTATCTTTCCCATTTGAATTTTGGAAGTGTGTGTGTGTTTAGGAGTTTTTCCATTTCTTCTAGGTTGTCCAGTTTGTTGGCATATAATTTTTCCTAGTATTCCCTGATAATTGCTTGTATTTCTGAGAGATTGGTTGTAATAAATCCACTTTCATTCGTGATTTTGCCTATTCAGGTGCTCTCTCTTTTCTTTTTGAGAAGCCTGGCTAGAGGTTTATCAATTTTATTTTTTTCAAAAAACCAACTCTTGGTTTCATTGATCTGTTCAACCGTTTTTTTTTGGGGGGGGGGTTCTATATTGTTTATTTATGCCCTGATCTTTATTACCTCTCTTCTTCTGCTGGGTTTGGGGTGTTCTTGCTGCTCTGCTTCTAGCTCCTTTAGGGGCACTGTTAGATTTTGTATTTGTGCTTTTTCTAGTTTCTTGAAATAGGCCTGGATTGCAATGTACTTTTCTCTTAGGACTGCCTTTGCTGCATCCCAAAGAATTTGGATTGTTGTGTTTTAATTTTCATTTGTTTCCATACATTTTTTAACTTCTCTAATTTCCTGGTTGTCCCATTCTTTCTTTAACCTCCATGTTACTGGAGGTTTTCCGGACTTCTTCCTGTGGTTGATTTCAAGTTTCATAGCATTGTGATCTGAAAGTGTGCATGGTATGATCTCAGTTCTTTTATATTTATTGAGAGCTGCTTTATGACCCAGTATGTGATCTATCTTGGAGAATTTACCATGCGCACTTGAGAAGGAAGTGAATTCCATAGCTTCAGGATGTAGAGTTCTAAATATATCAGTCAAGTCCATCTGGTCCAATGTGTCATTCAGGTCCATTGCTTCTTTAGTGATTTTCTGTCTAGTTGATCTGTCCATTGCTGTAAGTGGGGTATTAAAGTCCCCTGCAATTTTCACACTCTTATAAGTAAGATTGCTTATATTTATGATTGTTTTATGTACTTGGGTGTTCCTGAATTCAGTGCATAGACATTTATAATTGTTGCTCTTCCTGATGGATAGACCCTGTAATTATTATATAATGCCATTCTTCATCTCTTGTTATTGCCTTTAGTTTAAAGTCCAGTTTATCCGATATAAGTATGGCTACTCCAGCTTTCTTTTGACTTCCAGTAGCATGATAGATATTTCTCTGTCCCCTCTCTTTCAATCTGAAGTTGTCCTCAGGTCTAAAATGAGTCTCTTGTAGACAGCAAATAGATGGATCTTTTTTTTTTTTTATCCGTTCTGATATCCTATGTCTTTTGATTGGAACATTTAATCCATTTAAATTCAGTGTTATTATTGAAAAATATGGGCTTAGAGTCATTGTGTTCTCTGTAGGATTCATGCTTGTAGTGGTGTCTCTGGTACTTTGTGTTCCTTGCAACATTTCCCTCATAGAGTTCCCCTTTGGATTTCTTGTAGGGCTGGTTTAGTGGTGATGAATTCCTTCAATTTTTGTTTGTTTGGGAAAACCTTTATCTCTCCTTCTATTATGAGTGACAGCCTTGCTGGATAAAGGATTCTTGGCTGCATATTTTTCCTGTTCATCACATTGAAGATTTCCTGCCTTTCCTTTCTGGCCTGCCAAGTTTCAGTAGATAGGTCTGTTAGTACCCTGATGTGTCTCCCTTTGTATGTTAGGGCCCTTTTATCCCTAGTTGCTTTCAGAATTTTCTCTTTGTCCTTATATTTTGCCAGTTTCACTATGATATGTCATGCAGGAGATCGATTCAAGTTACGTCTGAGGGGAGTTCTCTGTGCCCCTTGGATTTCAATGTCTGTTTCCTTCCCCAAATTGGGGAATTTCTCAGGTATAATTTGTTCAAGTACCCCTCCAGCCCCTTTCTCTCTCTTCTTCTTCTGGAATTCCTATGTTATGGATATTGTTCCGTTTGATTGCATCATGCAGTTCTTGAATTCTCCTCTCGTGGTCCTGGATCAATTTATCTTTTTCTTGGATTCTTTTTTTTTCTATAATTGTATCTTCTAATTCACCTATTCTCCTCTCTGCCTCTTTCAATCTGTGCAGTGGCTGTGTCCATTTTGTTATGCACCTCATTTATAGCATTTTTTAATTCATCATAACTATTTTTAAGATCCATAATTTTTGTAGCAATAGCTTCTCTGGTGTCTTCCATGCCTTTTTCAAGCCCAGCGATTAATTTTATGACTATTGTTCTAAATTCTTGGTCATTTATGTTGCTTATATCTGTTTTGAGCAATTCTTTAGCTGTCACTTCTTCCTGGAATTTCTTTAGAGGAGAGTTCTTCCCTTTTGTCATTTTGGCTAGCTTTCTGTCTCTTGTCAGTTTTAAAAGCTTGTTATGTGCTCTGCACCTGTGAGTACTGCTATATTAAAGGAGGTTCATAGAATGTACAGGGCTTTTCTCTTCAGGAAGTGTTCTTTTAATGGTATCCCTTGGTCTCTTTTGTTGTGACTTTGGTTGTTTTATTTCCCTACTCATAGTGATATTTGGGACTTTCCACCATGTGTACTTTGGTTTGTTTCTTGAGGTAGCCCTATGAAGCTGTCTTCTTAGTGGACTCTGTCTCTTTCCTCCCAGACTCTTGCAGTTCAGAGTCCTTTGGCTTCAGCCCTTCTTTGTTTGAGAGATGCAAGTGGGAACTATGGAAGTCTCTACTTCTCCACCATCTCGCCACCTTCCCTCTCCCTGACAAGATTCATTCTTCACTGGAATAGTAGATGAGGGGAAGAGCACAGAAAGATGGTGTATGGACCTCATTATGAAAGTTTATTATGCCTTTCACACTATTCTGTGGTAGTAATAGAAAATCAAGGGTCGTACAATAGTAAAATTATTTACGTTCAAAGAGCCAAGGCCAATAAAAACAAAAATGTTTGAGAAACCAATACTGAATGTAAATACAGTGCCAAATATTCAGGTAGGTGTGAGAACCTGAAACAGGAAAAGAGAATAGAGTGTGTCAAACTAAGAGAACTTCTCATCCACTTTGGTGTGGCTGGTGTCTTCTAATTATATTCTCTATATGTACCATTCTTAAGGGCTCCCTACTGCCAATATGGTAGATGAATTGTTCATAGATTCCTTAGCTTGAAATGGAAGCCATTTTTAGGTAGAGATTCTTCAAGCAACAAGGGTCTGCATCTTGTGTGTGAAATAAAATAATAATTTGTGATATCAACACATATAATATGTATTTGCATATAATATGCAAATTATAGAGGCAGTATGGCATAGTGGATAATGGGATAGGATTCTAGTATTACTTTGGTTTATGTTCCAGCTTTGCCATGTACTATCTGTGTCACCTTGGCAAAGGTACTCAACCTCCCTGCCTCAATATACTGATCTATGAAATACTAGTGCCTAATTCACATAGTTGTAGGAAATATCTCATGAGTTAATATAAGTAAAAGTACTTAAAGTAATGCTAGTGCTTGGTAAGCACTGCAGAGGAGTAGGTAATTATTGTTACTACTATCTGTAAGAAGCTGAATCTATGGATATTTCTTTTGGGATATATTCTCCATGGGTCTTTAATGTTTCTCTGTACATGTTCCAAGCAGTGACACTTGTTCAGAACTAATTTTTCTAAGATACATTCAGAGTGAACAACCTTAGAAGACAGTGAAAATGTCTCTTGAAATAATATGTGAATACCTGAATATTCACATTCACAAATATATGAACCTTAAAATTTTAATTTGAAGTGGAATTATTATTTTACTTGTTGATATTCTATTAGTTGAGGTATACAGGTATGTTTATCACTAAAAGAATAAAATGCAATAATTTATAGAAATAGTTATACAGTTAAATAATAAGAAAATTTATTTGAAAATTAATGTAAAATATTGTTAATGTACATAAGTAGATTTACAAAGGACATTATAACTCTTTTAAGACATCAAACATTTGTAAGAACTTACATAATAATACAATAATGGTGACTAGATGATAAAATAATACTTTACTTTGTAGGGTTTTTTTTGTTATACTAGCACCCATAACATTAAATAAGATTTAAAAGCCTTACTTAGCATTTAGCATCCTCAAATGTTAAGAGGATGTCTTAAACACAGCAGGTTAACTTTACTACCACACAGTTACATTAGGATGAATAAATCTAAAGTCATATGCAATAGTATTCATGATCAATACTGAATCCAGAAATAAAAATGACCAAATAGAGTGTGACTTAAAGAGAAAGTGTTAAAGAAAAATGAGGTAATGCATACTTTTTATTCCTGCTAACCACATTTCAAAACAATAGGCTTTAAAAGCTTTAGTCAGTTTCTGATAGTAATGTGCTTCTGGAAGCTAACACTTTAAAATTTTATTAAAATGATTACTATAGACTGACAGCCTTTTTCAGTAGTTGAAGATAAATGATTTTTTTTAATTTACCTAAGCTATGAATTCAACATATAAAATTCTTTCTAGAAAATATTTTACTGAACAGCTTGTGGGATGGCTTTAATATAGTAGTAGTAACTTCTTGGTAACAACTCCAAAAGTAGTACCCTACACTAGCAGAGTTATCCAGAAAAAAATCTTATCTTCCACTGGCCTCAGTGGAGAGTGAGTTCTATCACAAATGTAAGGCATAATGAATGCAGGAGCAATGTAGCAAGGGATAATCCTCAGAAATGGTTTCTACCTTATGTCAAAATTTTCCATTTTAATTACTCATTTTAATAATAAAATTAGAATATTTTTGTGATGGCATTTTAGTTTTCTGTTACATTATTTCATCCCATAATGGTGATATTTAGCTTAAGCATCAGCTTCAGCCAAATAATTGAGTTTCAATAGTTGGCCATTTGGCATTTGGTGATATGAATTAAAAATCAATAGCACATCAATGTATAATATATAAAGGCTATAAAGAAATATTTTTAAAACACTAAAAAATGTCAGCCATTTACCAAACATCCTCATTAAAATTCATCCATAAGAGGCTTTACTGAATATGTAACTTTATATTTTGAAATAATTATAGATTCACAGAAAGTTGCAAAGATAGTACAGAGATGTCTCATGTATACTTTTTGAGTTTCTCAAAATGGTAACATCTAATAGAATTATAATACAATATCAAAGCCAGGAAATTGGCATTGGTATAATATAGATATAGTTTTGTGCCATTTTATCACAGTTGTAGATTTTTGTGCCACCAGTACAGTCAAGATATATAACTCTCTTCAATTTTGTAGATATATACCCAGACGTGGAATTTCTGAATGATGTGGTAGTTCAATTTTTAATTTTTTTAGGGACTCCATAGTGTTTTCCAGTGTCCGCATTATTCTACATTTCTACCAATAGTGTATAAGGGTTCCAGTTTCTCCACATCCTCATAAACACATAATGTTTTTATATAGAAGAACAATTTTAACAGGTCTGACATGATATCTCATTGTGGTTTTGATTTGCATTTCCCTGATGAGTGATGTTGAACACATTTTCATTTACCTGTTGGCTATCTGTAGTTTTCCTTTGGAGAAATGTCTATTCAAGTTTTTTGCCCATTTTTAAAATTGAGTTGTTTTTTATTTTTTGTTTGTTTTTGTGTTTGAGCTGTAGGAGATTCTTATATATTTTGGATATTAACCCTTTTGATATAGATAGCTTGCAAATATTTTCTCTCATTCCATAGATTGCCTTTTTACTTTGTTGACTGTTTGCTTTGCTTTGCAGAAGCTTTTTTGATGTACTCCCACTTTTCTATATTTTTGGTTTTGATGCCTGTTTTTCATGTCAATTCCAAGAAATCATTGCTGAGCCCAATGTCAAGATTTTCCCCTTTTCTCCTTAAAGAGTTTTATGGTTTCAGGTCATTTAAGTTGTTCATCCATTTTGAGTTGATTTTTGTGTATGGTGTAAAGTAATTGTCCAACTTAATTCTTCTGCATGTCATTATCAAGTTACACCAACACTAATCACTGAAGAGACTACCCTTTTCCCATTGTGTGTTCTTGGCACATTTGCCAAAGACCAACTGACAGTATATGCATGGGTTTATTTCTGAGCTCTGTATTCTGTTCCATTGAGCTATATGTCTGTTTTTATGCCAGTATCATACTGGTTTTTGTTTTTGTCCAGTTTTGTTGGGATATAATGTATTTATAACATTGTATTAGTTTAAGGTGTACAACACACACACATACTGAAATGATTACCACAGTAAGTTTAGTAAAGATCTTGCCATCTTGCTGATCTCACTCATCTGTTTTTAACATTTACTTCTTCTCATTATTCACAGTTCCTTTTTTAAATTTATTTTTTAAATTTTTGTTTAAATTCTAGTTAGTTAACATATAGTATCATATTGGTTTCAGGAGTAGAATTTAGTGATTCATCACTTACATATAACACCCAGTGCTCATACTTATGTTTTTAACATTTAAATCAATAGATCAAGTAAAACAGACTCTCTCTCCTAATGTGGGTGGGCCTCATCGAATCAGTTGAGAACCTAAATAGTACAAATGCTGACCCACTCCTGAATAAGAAGAAATTCCTCCTGCCTGGCTGCCTTTGAGTTAATACATCAGTTTTTTGAGTTAATACATCAGTTTTTTCCTGCCTTTGATTTGGACTGAAGTATCAACTCTTCCTATGTCTTGAGCTTTCTTGCTTTTTATTTTTCTCCTTGTTCTCAAGCCTTTGAATTTGGACTGGAACCATACCATTGGCTTTCTTGGGTCCTCAGTTTACTGACTACAAATCTTGAGACTTCTTAGCCTGAATAATCACATGAGCCAATTCCCTACAATAAATCTCTTTGTGTATGTATGTGCATATATATTGTTCCTTCCTAAAAGTATATTTATATACTTTAAGACCATCATTTAACTTCAGCAAAGAATATAGATTGTTTTTGAGAAATTACTGGAATGTATTTATATAAATTTATTTGAGCTGTTCCATTCTTTTAACTTAATCTTTCCAGCCTTCAGCAAGTTATTTATAAAATTATAACTATGTGAGATGAGTTACCTTAGAAAAAACTGGAGTAAGAAGAGGTGTCAGAACAAAAACAATGATCAAAAACATGATGTAGGGTGGGGAGGGTCAAATTATCCCTTGTCTGTTAGTCCATGTGTAAGATTTGGGCCTTCATTATAACATAAATTGAAAACTACTAAATGGATTTAGGTAGTAGGATAATATGTCTCAATCTGAACTTCAAAATTTTCAACCTGGAGAAACTACTGGAAGAGGGTCAAAATGGAAGAAAAGTACCACAAATAATATGTATTCAGTATTTTAATAAATAGTTTAATTACACAGAGAAAAAAAACCCTAATTGATTGAATTATCCTCCTGTTGATGCCTTTTGTCATACACATCTAGGTAAATCTTAGTTTATTGACTCATTCATCCATAACCTGAGGCATAATTTCTCTCAGCTCCTTGAAATGCAGACGTAGTGTCTGGAAGCAAATAAACTGTTTCTGAAGCACCAACCTCACCAATTCAGACCCACACAGTGATGGCAAATGTCACACAATATTAATAAAAGTACAACCAGTTATTTCTGTAGTTTATTTTCTAGAGGATCTTAGATTAAGGAAGCAAACGAAATAAGAAGAAAATTATAGCTTTAGGAACTGCCAGACTAAATAGCTCTCTGAAAAGACTAGTGGTTTTCTTTTGGATACAGTTAAGTGCCAAGGCTATAATTTTCCATTTACTTTCCTTTGTCACTGTATATGTAGGGTATTTACCCCAATTTGATGCCATTCGCTCTTTGTCAGAGGAAGTCCTCCAGATTCTTACTAAACACATTTCTTCTCCTAAAACATGCTATAAAAACTATCTCTGTCACTCTTCTTTTGACATCGGCCATTTCCTCAAAGGGAACTCGGTCGTCAAATGATTGAAGGCCTGTGCAATTCAGCTCTAATGGATTGTGTTTTAAACTGCTCTAGTTTAAAATACCATAGGCCACGTATCTTAAAGTGCACACCTTTCAAATAGAAAAGATCAAGTTCCACTGTCATTGTTACTGGAATAGCTTTGTGAGAAATGTTGATATATAGGGTTTGGGTTTTTTGTGTGTGTGTTTTGGGGGAGTGCTTAATTTGAGCAAAGCCACATCAATCACAGGTGAGTTGAAGGGCTTAGATGTGAGCTATTGGAAGTGGGGTACTTTGAACAGCAGTTTAAGTTCGACAGCTTTTTTCTTGGACTAGCTCCTTTGACCTATTCAACACCAATTTCCTTCAAGACAGTTAAAAAAAAAAAACTAAACCTACTGCTTAAAGATTACACCTTTTCCCAGAGAGATATGACCATATCTTGACTACAATACTAATTGGAATTAGATTTAGATTAATGTATAGTATATTGTGGCTTTTTCCCCCATAAAGAGCTCAATTATCTCATTGCAATAATCCAGATCACTTGAATAAACAAATACTTAAAACACTACTGCTCTTTCATTCTTTGTCCAAAACACTGAATATGTATATTCTGTAAAGTCAGCAGTTTTTTGCATATTTTGTTCACTGATGTGTTCCCAGCATCTTTTATTTTTTTAAGTTTATTTATCCCTTTTGAGAGACAGACAGACAGCAGGAATGAAGGAGAGGCAGAGAGAGGGGGGGAGAGAGAAAATCCCAAGCAGACTCTGCCCTGTCAGCACAGAGCCCAATGCGGGACTCAATCCCATGAACTGTGAGATCATGACCTGAGCCAAAATCAAGGGTCAGACACTCAACCAACTGAGCCACCCAGGCATCCCACCAGTGTTGTTTTTTAAAACTGAAGTATAGTTGAGATACATTATATTACTTTTAGGTATGTAGCTCCCAGAATCTTAAAACAGTAACTGGTGTGTGGTAATTATTTACTGCATATGTGCAAGAATAAATAAATGAATTAGTGAAGTGCATGCTGAATTCTACCTCTAGAAGTGATGCATTTTGGTCTAAAGATGAGTCTGGGCATATGTTTCTCTCTTTCTCTTCCCTTCCCCCATCTCCTCTCTCCCCAACCCCCTCACACTTATTGTTCTCTTGATGATTTCAATGTGCACCCTTAGTTAAGAACCAGTGAGGAGGCCTCAAGATGGAGGAAGGAATCCATCCATACTGGCAAATAAAGTCCAGTGGTGATAACCATTATGGAGACTGACTTGACTTCAAGAAACACTTTCTAACAACTTATGGCAATTAAAAAGCAGAGTTGCCTATTTCTGGAAACAGTGACTTTCCTATCACTGCTTGAAAAGAAGAAATGCAAGCAGAAACATGGATGGATCCAGGTTAGAGAAAAAGATGCAAGAGGGTCTTACACTGGGAACACTTAAAAACAGTTTAAATATGACTGGAAAAAGGTAGAGAAAGCAGCAGGAATAAGGCTCCATTGTGCTATGTTTGATTTAGGTTCACCCTTCATACACCTCTTCATCCCAAAGCAATTTCTAGTTGCTTTTGCAGATCGACTAGTGACTCTTTAAAGTCAGCACAACCAAGGAAACCCACGTATGACAGTATCAGTTTTAAATGTATGTATGTGTGTGTGTTTCTGTGTATTCATTGGTAATGGTATTAATTTGAAAATTTAAGCAGTAAGAGTCTCTAATTAGTTAAGTGTTTAATATATGGTTCAATTATATAATGGCACTATATAGCCAATGTCATGAATACTAACAAGAGTAGTCAATTCATACCTTCACATTAAGAAGTTATAGAGCTATTTTAGTAAGGACTTACTGACTTTTCACTTAATTTTGTTTTTTATATCTCCTCTATTGAGATTGCCTTCAGAGTCAGACTTAGCAGTTTGCAACCGTGCTCTTCTGGATAAAACTGACAATAAAAATAACAGCAAACAGCCAAACTTAGGGGAACTCAGTGACTTTTTTCCCATGAGTCGTAACTCAAAATATGTTAAATTTCCAACTATAAAACTCCCTCTATCCCAAAATGTTGACAGTATTTCATCATTCAGGAAATTCTAATGAGGGAATACACATTCAAACTCAAATTCGAAAGATTTCTTAAAGGTTTTGAATACTGGAGAATATTTAACATAACAAATGATTTTCTGGATGGAAAACAGTTATATCCATGTGAAATGTTACATATTTATGCCTATAAACTAGTCATTCACATATTTCATAGTCACAGATCATGCATGTGGGGGAGAGGTGATGTAATTATCATAGTGTTTTGATGATCCTCAAAAATTCAATAGTGGATCTATGTTCTTCATCCACTCTTACATAAGACAATTTATAAATAGTGATTCTGGTTAGTGTGGTAGGCAGAATAATGCCCCACCCAAAAATGTCCATGCCCTAATCCTTGGAACTGGTGAATATCTTAGGCGACATGCCAAAAAGGAATCAAGGTTGTAGACTGAACTAAAATTGTTCATCAGCAGATCTTGCTATGAGAAGATTCTTCCATCCCAACAGGAGGATTGCCCAGGTAGGCCCAATGTAATCAAATGGGTATTCTAAGTGGAAGATCAAGGTACAAGAGAGAGAACCAAAGAATTGGTAGCATGAAAAGGACCTGACCAAATGTTGCTGTCTTTGAAGATGAAGGAAGCAAGCCATGAGTCAGGAACATGTGAGGAAATGGATTCTCCCTTTGAGTGTCCAGGATGAATGCAGCTCTGCTAATGCCTTGACTTTAACACAGTGACATCCATTTTAGACTACTGACCTCTAAAACACCAAGGTAATAAATTTGCGTTCTTTTAAAGCACTACATTTTTGGTAATTTGTTATAGCAGCACTGGCAAATTGAAACAGCATTTTTGTAGTCATAATCCCATTGAAATGGTTTGACAAATGATTATGATGTTTTCTAATATCTTCACTGGCATTCGTACACTCAATTACGGTTTATTAAAATACTTAACATGTCTTGAAAGAGACCTATGTATCAGCCTATAAGTGTTTAAAAATTTTTTATCAAGAAAGCTCTTTTTTTTAACTATGAAAAAAGTATCTGATGGGCACACATCTCCCAGGTTTTTATGCTGTTTAGGTGCTTAACTAATATGAAACTTCTAAAACAAAATAGCATCTATAATTGTTCTGAATGTACAATGAGGGATGATGTCCCTCAATCCACTGAACACTTCTAATTAAGATAAATGCTACCCAGAGCTGTAATTATGACAAAATGCACACTGTGGAGGAACCATTCTTTTACTTCAGTAATTAGCCATGGGTATATCTTGCTTAATAGCTGTGTCTAACCTCCAAAAGTTTAATATATTCTTTTCTCTAATTACTATATCAAATAGTAAATAGTTTGTATAATCACTAGAGATTTCTCACAAAATTAATATTGAACTCTCCCTTCTCTTTTGTGAATTTAGTCCTTAATATTTACAATAAAGAGAGCTCTAAATAATAAAAAAAAAATTATGCATGAGGACTTCACAGTTTCTTGCCTTTGCAACTCCAGCTCCATGAATTCATCCCTGCCTTGCCTTGCCACTGGAACCATGCCAGCTAGCACCACTGCAGGTGTCGTGGCCCTAGGGTCCAGTGCAGCAACCACACATGCCCCACAGCTGGTCCCAGCCCCTTAGGCCATGTTGCATGCATGCCACCACAGACAGTCGCAGTGGCTGTGAGCATGAACACTACCAGCTCCTGTCCCCAAAGCTGTCCATGCACTCCAAGTCAGCCCTGGCCTCTGCTACTGGCCTTAGCACTTGCTCATATGTGTACATGTGGCCGATCCCTAAATCCAGATACATGCATACAATTCGTCCTGGCCTCCAACACCACCTGCCCCGGTTTCTCACTGCCGAACCTGGAGGTGCTGCTGAAGGCTCCAACAGACCTTGTAGCCACTATGGACCCCATGAAGTTCTTGTCTACAAGGACTACAAAGTTACCAACATCAGAGACCCAGCTAACCTAGCTGCTGAGACATGACATCCCCTGGACCAGAGACATCTCATGCCCTCACACATGGCACCCCAGCCACTAGACCTGTTATCACAGTGTCCCCAGCATACCACTCACCCCACACCACCAAGTGAAGCTGTTTCCTTACTGAAGCCAGTCCATAAAGCCTAGAAGAACTGGTTGCTTCTTTTAATACAGAGGCACCTATACAAGACTATAAAAATGATGAAGAATCAGGGAAACATGACATGACCAAAGACCAGAATAAACTTCCATTAACCCACCTCTAAGAAATAGAGACCTATAAACTCCCAAAAGAGAATTCTAAATAACTGTTCTAAAGAAATTTAGTGGGCTATAAGAATACAACGACTGCAGTTTAAAAATGCAATAGACTTTCAATAGCAGACCTGATCAGACAGTAGAAAGAATCAGTGATCTCAAAGTACATCATGTGGAATTATCCAGAGGGAAAGAGAAAAAAAAATGAAAAGGAATGAAGAAAGACTGTGGGACTTATAAGATGTCATCAACAGAGCTAATATTTACATTGTGAAATTTCTAGAAGGAGAAGAGAGAAAGAGGCAGAAAGTTTATTTAAAGAAATAATGGCTGAAAATTACCCAAGCCTGAGAGGAGATATATATATCCAGGTACATGACTCAAAGGTCCCCAATCAGGTTTAATCCAAAAAAGACTTCACTGACACAAATTATAATCAAACTCTAAAAAAATAAAAGGATTTTTAAGTTTTTATTTTAATTTTAGTTAGCTAATATACAGTGTTTTATTGCTTTCAAGTATACAATATAGTAATTCAACAATTACATACATCAGCTGGTGCTCATCACAACAGGTACACTCCTTAATCCTCATCACCTATTTCACCCATCACCCCACTCATCTCCCTCTGGTAACCATCAAATTGCTCTCTATAACTAAAAGTCTGTTTCTTGCTTTGACTTTCTCTCTCATTTTTTCTTTCTTTTGTTTCTGAAATTCCATATAAGTGAAATCATATGGTATTTATCTTTCTCCGACTGACATATTACACTTAGCATTATACTCTCTAGCTCCATCTATGTCATTGCAAATGGCAAGATTTCATTCTTTTTTATGGATGAATAATATTTCATTGTATATATATACCACTTCTCTATCCATTCATCATTCATTGGATACTTGGGCTGCTTCCATATCTTTGCTATGGTAAATAATGCTGCTATAAACATAGGAGCACATGTATCCCTTTGAATTAGTGTCGTTGTATTTTGGTAAATTCCCAGTAGTGTGATTGCCGGACCATAAGGTAGTTCTATTTTTAACTTTTTGAGGAACCTCCACACTGGCTGCACAAGTTTGCATTCCCACCAATAGTGCAAGAGTGCGCCCCTTTCTCCACATCCTCGCCAACATCTGTTGTTTCTTGTGTTGTTCATTTTAGCTATTCTGATAGGGGTAAGGTGATAACACAGTGTCATTTTGATTTGCATTTCCCTGATGATGAGTGATGATGAGCATCTTTTCCTGTGTCTACTGGCCTTCTGGATGAGAGACAATGGATTTTAAAAGTAGCAAGAGGAAAGAGTCTCATCATATACAAGGAAATCCCCAGAAGACTATAAGCAGATATCTCAGCAGAAACCTCACAGGCCAGGAGACGGTGGGGAGACATATTCATGGTGCTGAAAGAAAATGACTGCCAACCAAGAATACTTTACCCAGCAAAGCTGTCCTTCAGAAATGTAGGCAAGATAAATGGCTTCCCTGACAAACAAAAGAGACCTGCCTTACAAGAAATACCCAAAGGAGTTCTTCAAGCTGGAATGTAAGGACACTAATTAGTAACATTAAAAAAACAAAAAAAGGCTAAAATTCACTGGTAAAGGCAAATATATATTCTAATTCTAAATACTCTAATACCATAATGCTTGTATATAAATCACCTTTAGTGCTACTATAATGGTTAAAAGCCAAAAGTATTAAGAATAACTATAATTACAATGATTTATGAATATATACAGAATATAAAAAGATGTAAGTTGTGATATCAAAAACATAAAATGTGTGGGGAGGAATAAACATGTAGAGCGTTTGTATGCAGTCAAAGTTGAGTTGATGTCAGTTTGAAAGACTCCTTTAACTATAAGAGGTTTTACCTAAGCCTCATGATAACCACAAAACAAAAGCCTATATGAGATATACAAAAGACAAAAAATAATCAAAGCTTACCATTAAGGAAAATCATTGAATCACAAAGGAAGATAGCAAGAGAAGAAGAAAAGAACAAAGGTCTATAAAAGAGACAGAAACTGGTTAACAAGATGGCAGTAACATATCCTCAATTATCAATAATTAAATATAAACAGATTAAATTCTCCAATCAAAATAAACAAAATGGCTGTATGCATAAAAAAAAAAACAAGACCCAAGGTATGTTGCCTTCAACAACGTAACCAATAAGGAAACACTGGACTTAAACTACCCTTTACACCAAATGGACCTAACAGACATTCACAGAACATTCTATCCAACAGGAGAATACACATTCTTCTCAAGCACACAGAGAATATTATACAGGATAAATCCTATGTTGGGGTACAAAACAAGTCTAAACAAATTCAGAAAGATTAAACCACATCAAACATCTTTTCTGATCACAAAAGCATGAAATTAATAATAGGAGGAAAATGGGAAAATTCACAAATATGTAGAAATTAAGCAATATGCTTCTGAAAAACCAATGAGTCAAAGAATAAATCAATACAGAAATCAGTATTTTGATACAAATGAAAACAGAAATATACCAGAACATACGGGATGCAAAAATGCAATTTTAGGATGGAATTTTATAGCAATAAATGCCTATATTAAGGTAAAAGCATGATCTCAAATAGACAACCTAACTTTACACCTCAAGGAACTAGAAAACATAGAACAAACTAAGCCCAAACTTAGCACAAGGGAGATAATACAGATTAGTGCAGAAATAATTATTATGCAATAGAAACTAGAAAAACTAAATAGAGAAGATAAATGGAAGAGGTTTTTTTTAAAGATAAAATCAACAAACTTTTTCTAGACTAAGAAAAAAAGAAGACTCAAATAAGTAACCAGAAATGAAAAAGGAGACATTACAGAGATAAAAAGAAATGCAAAGAATCATAAGAGAGTACTATGAACAATAATATGCAAACAAATTAGAAATAATAAACAAAATTAAAAGGCAACCTATGGAATCGGAGAAAATATCTGCATATCATATATCCAATAATCGGTTAAGATCCAAAACATATAAGGAACTCATACAACTCAATAGCCAAAAAACCCAAACAACCAGATTTAAAAAATGGATAAAGGATCTGAATAGACATTTTTCAAAGAAGAGATCTAAATGGCCAAAGAGTACATGAAGACGTGTTCAACATCACCAACCATCACGAAGCCAAAATCACAATGGGATAATCCCCTCACACCTGTCAGAATGGCTAATATTAAGAAGATAAGAGATAGCAACTGCTGGTGAGGAAGTAGAGAAAAGGAAACCCTTGTTCACTGTTGGTGGGAATGTAAAATGGCACAGCCACTAAGAAAGAGAGTATGGAGGTTCCTCAAAAAATTAAATATGGATCTACCACATGATCTTACTGTGAGTGAATATCTAAAGGAAATGAAATCACTATCTTGAAGATATATGTTCATTGCTACATTATTCACAATAGCCAAGACAGAGAAACAAAGTATGTCCATCAATGAATGAATGGATAAAGATATACATAGGCAACTGAGTATGTATAAATATGGAGGTACACACAATTGATTATTATTCAGCCTTAAAAAAGAAGGAAATTTTACCATCATCAGGATGAACCTGGAAGACATTATGCCAAGTGAAATAAGCTAGATACATAAAGGCAAATACTCATGATCTCATTATAAGTGGAATTAGAAAAAAAATTGAATTTAGAGTAACAGAGAGTACAGTAGTGGTTACCAGAGGCTGAGGGGTTGGAGAAAAGGCAAGATATTGATGAAAGGGTACAAACTTTAAGTTATAAAGTGAATAAGTTCTTGAGACCTAATGCACAACATGGTAACTGCAATTAATAGTAATGTATTATATACCTGAAGTTAGCCAAGGGAGTAGATCTCCAATGCTCTCCCCACCTTTGTGTGTACTTTGTGTTACACATAAAGGTAACTATGTGAGTTGATGGACATGTTAGTTTGATTGTGGTTATCATTTCAAAATATATACCTATATCAAAACAATATATTGTATACCTTAAATATATAATTTTTATTCGTCAATCATACGTCAATAAATCTTGGAAAAAAAATTCATTCAAAATTTCTTTTTGATTCAGAATTTGATGAAAACTAATAAGGGTAGTAAAGAAAGGATGAGGAGAGTGTGACTTCCAAAATAACAATGTGATAGGCTTTGCTGATACATTCCCTAGTGACAGGGGTGAAAAGTATACAAATCTATCTATATATCTACACCTACATCTCTCTATCTATCTAAAACCCATAACCTTTTAAAGACTCTGGAAGGGCCCTAAGGAAAAACAGCTAATAAAGAAACATCTATTCAAGGAAATTTGTGACAATTTGGTGAGAAATGGGGAAATCTGTGGTATCTGAATGAATATCATTCCTTCCTTCACTCCTTTCTAGTCACTGAGACAGAGACCCCAACTCCACTTCTCTTTTGGGCAGTTTATCTAGCTACTCTTCTAGGACCTGACTTCCAGTATAGACTTATCACACGACATGACACAATCAGGTGAAAATAACTTGGCCTAGATAGCAACATGCAGAAGAATGAAACTGGACCGCTTTCTTACACCATACACAAAAATAAATTCAAAATGGATGAAAGACCTAAATGTGAGACGGGAAGTCATCAAAATCCTAGAGGAGAATATAAGTAACAACCTCTTTGACCTCGGCCAGAGCAACTTACTAGACACATTGCTGGAGGCAAGGCAAACAAAAGCAAAAGTGAACAACTGGAACTTCGTCAAGATAAAGAGCTTCTGCACAGCAAAGGAAACAATCAACAAAACTAAAAGGCAGCCTATGGAATGGAAGAGAATATTTGCAAATGACATCTGATAAAGGGTTAGTATCCAAAATCCATAAAGAACTTATCAAACTCAACACCCAAAAAACAAATAATCCAGGGAAGAAATGGGCAGAGACACGAATAGATATTTTCCAAAGGAGACATACAGGTGGCTAACAGACACATGAAAAGATGCTCAACATCACGCGTCATTAGGGAAATACAAATCAAAAACACAATGAGATACTATGTCACATCTGTCAGAATGGCTAAAATTAACAACATGGGAAACAACAGATGTTGGTGAGGAATGCTCTGACACTGTTGGGAAAGCAAACTGGTGCAGCCACTCTGGAAAACAGTGCAGAGACTACTCAAATACTTAAATATAGAACTACCCTATGACCCAGCAATTGCACTATTAGGTATTTACCCAAAGGATACAAAAATACTCATTTGAAGGGTCACATGCACCCTGATGTTTATAGCAGTATGATCAACAATAGCCAAAGTATGAAGAGAGCTCAAATATCAACCGACTGATGGATGAATGGATAAAGAAGATATATATATACACATATATACATGTATATATATGTATATGTATCTATGTATCTATATACACACAATGTAATATTATTAAGCCATCAAAAACAATGAAATCTTGCCATTTGCAATGATGTGGATGGAGCTAGAATGTATTATGCTAAGCGAAATAAGTCAGAGAAAGACAAATACTGTATGATTCCATTCATGTGGAATTTAAGACACAAAACAGATGAACATAGGGCAAAGAAAAAAACAAGGGAGGCAAACCATGGGAGACTCTTAACTATAGAGAACAAACTGAGGGTTGCTGGAGGGGAGGTGTGCAGGGTATGGGCTAAATGGGTGATGGGTACTAAGGAGGGCACTTGTGATAAGCAATGGATGTTGAATTCTACTCCTGAAACCAATATTACACAATATGTTAGCTTACTAGAATTTAAATAAAAACTGGAAACGTGAAAAAGAAAAAATACTTGGTCTTTTTGCCCCACCTCAGCAATGTTTGTGTGAACACCATCAACACATTAGGGGGATCAATGAATGGTAATTAGTGATAACATATAGAATGGTATTAGTAAATTAGATGTTAGCAAAGAGATCTTAAGCTGTAAGATGCTTTGTACACTAAGATGTTACCTACTTCCAGCTTATGCAGTAGACCCCGCTTTGGCCATTTGACAGCCTGTTAAGAGTATTACCTTCATGCCCTCCAATAGCAACAAAGCAGGTGTGAGACCCACTGGCAGGGGAGGAGATACAAAGTAGGTTATTCCTACCATCTTCATTTCTGCTGTTAGCACAGGCTTCTTACCATTATTCATGCAAGAGCCTCTGAATAAATCTGCTTTACTTTGCTAGAGTGCAAAACCTCCTGACTAATTATTTCAGTGTCTTCAGTTGGGAGTTTAACAAAAAGCAAAGTACATCTTTGCAACAAATTTTAACGAGCAAATATTGGATTAGGCACAGTGTTTGTAAAGTCTGTATTATATGTCTGCATCTTCCCCCGCCACTTTAAAGTTTCTATGTCCCACATCCTGTAACTCCCTATCTTCTCGAGCTAATGAAAATTGACACAAAGTGGGTTACCTGGCTGGCTCAGTTGGAAGAGCTGTGACTCTTGATCTTGGGGTCATGGGTTCGAGCCCCACATTGTGGGTAGAGAGTACTTAATAATAAAATCTTTTAAAAAATTGACAACAGATTAAACATATATGTATTTAAATTTTTTATAGTAAACATATTAAGTAGATCACAGGGCTCTGGGAATTTTGCATAAAGTTAGGTCAGGCTTTCAAATTTTTCATGCTCTCTTTTCTTTGAACTCTTTTCCTAAAAGACGAGACTATGCCTATAGGGCCAATGCTGGTTGTTCAGAACTCATGAGCCAAAAAAGAATGTGTTTCGCCTACAGATGTAGAGAATCCTCACCTCATTTGGTGACGACTGAAGTGGTGTACTCTCTCCTGTCACCTTGGATGTCTGACTATGAAGTTCCATAAGCTTATTCTGGTCAATTGCTGAAAAACAATGTCACTGAGGCATTGTGGCCTGGAACTGGACACACACCCCTGGCAGAAACATGTTTGAAACAGTGTTTTGTTTGCTCTGAAAAAATTTTAAATGCCAGTTCCAGAAACAAACTAAACTAAACCAAAAGAAAATTGAACAGCGCTGCTCATAAAGCAGCTTGCAGCCTTTTCTGTCAGTCATCATTTGATTCACAATTATTTTATGATTCCAGAAGCTCAGTCCTGTTGTGCTGCGGCTCTCAGAGACCACAGCAAACCCCTCATTTCCTCTTTGTAATTGAAGCCTATTGACAACTAAGACATGGAGCGGGGATATTTAAGCCATAATTTTGCACAGAGGTTGAGTTCTCTGCTCAGTTTCTTCCTACCTTCATGTAGTGACTGTTTTGCTACATTTTCCTTTTAATTATTTTAAAAATCTCATGCTTTGTTTTGCTTATTAACAACTGATCCCAATTTGTATCCTGTACCCTGTAGGCTGGAGGTGCAGAGCAAACTGGTACAAATGCCAGTAGTTCATTCCATTTGTTATGATGGCCATGTCCTGCCTGGCCATGTGTAGAGTCCTTTACCAACAACAACACAACTCATCTTCCCTGTCCACTAACACAATCTTCTAGCTTCTTCTCCTTGCTACCAAATCAGCCCCAAGGGAGGTCAACTCTATAAGTTAAAGACCCTTTCCCAACATGATCCTCTAAGTTCACAAGCAACAAAGATGGGGCTTGAGACAGATATTGTTGATCAGTAAAGTGACCTGGGAGAAGATGCATTTACATTGATTCTAAGAACATGACTAAGCAATACTTAGCTGGTATGTGGCTGTCAGACAGAGAATGAATGCTCAATTGTCTATCGGTTTCTGAAGTTTTCTGTTGAAACAATGACAATGGAGTTGAGGAGTGTCAGCTTACTATGCTGCATGCACAATGAATAACTATCAAATATAGGTAATTTACATTTCTTTTGGGTAATAAAATTAAATAGTTTGCCCAGTCAGCTTTCTTGAGGGGTATTACAGAGCTCTTATTTTGTTTTGAAGTTATTCTTCTGGCTATCTGTGTTGATTAAATCAGGCATTACATTCCCCTGTTACTATCTCCTGCCTAATCCTAGGTTACAGTTGAACCATTTCTCAGCCCCCTTGGCCCTAAGTGACCCACTGTTACATTTCAAATGTGACTACTTTCATAGGATTCGTATTTTGGATTGGACCTAATAAGGGCTGCAAGGCAATGACAAACAATTAGACTGTCTCTGAACACAGAAATTCACAAGTTCTGAAATCAGAATGCAATCTTTGTGTAATTCCTGGTAAATGCAGAGTTAGAAAGACCAAACTGCTTGACATTAAAGCACATTCTGTGGCTTTGTCAATCAGCTAACTAGGCAGTCCCCATTCCTAAGGCAAACCTAACAATACCACCTCCTCTATCTTTTAAATCACACAAGCATTGAGCACTGCAGTGTGGGTCAAATTCTCTTCTACTTTAGTAGATACCAGCACCAGAGAGACATTTGACCTCCTTCCCTGGACCCCTGCAATCACAGTAGAGAATTTGCCTATTGCCCCCATATTTAAGTAGAAAACCCACAGAGACTTGCAAACCAGGGGCAGAAAAATCCACTGAGTCACTGAGGGGAGCCTTCCTTCTGCAGTGGAAGTGATTCAGGAAAACCACACACGCTCATTTGGAATGTTCCCTGGATTTCATAGTTATACTGTTTACTGTCAGTCTAGAGGTATGGCTTAACTTAAACTCTATCAGATTTAAGAACATGAACCTTTAGGGGCGCGTAGGTGGCTTAGTTGGTTAAGCATCTGACTTCAGCTCAGGTCATGATCTCACGGTTCAAGAGGTTGAACCTCACACTGGGCTCTGTGCTGACAGCTCAGAGCCTGAAGCCTGCTGCAGATTCTGTGTCTCGCTTTCTCTGCACCTCCCCCACTCACACTCTGTCTCGCTGTCTCTCTCTCTCAAAAATAAACAAAAAAATTTTACGAACATGAACCTTTAACAATTATGAATCAAACTAAATTTAAGTTAATGGCCCCAAAGAGAATGACAGGTGAAAGTGTATAAAAATGGATTTATGGCCTCAAGTTCTCATGGTGATAGTTCTTAAGGGATTTCTCTTCCATTCAGTTAGTAGCGCTAAAGCCCTGTCCTGTGCACAAGCTGGACACTGTCATTGTCACTTCCCCAGTAGCTGACAAATTCCCTTTATTTAAACCACAGTGCCTGCGCTTGTGACATTTCCCAATGATTTCCGATTAAAGCCGCCTGGCACCTGTGTGTGTGCTTTGAGGTTTGATTATTGGGTATCTTCACAGCTGTGCAGGATGTACTCTCAGCCTGGTTGGTGGCCCACTTTTAATGCCAACCAAGGTCCCTGGCTGTCTGCAAACCGTGACTACAAAGAGGGAGGAGGTGACTTGAGGAAGCTGAGAGGAGAGAGAAGTATCTTTCCAGAGAAGAAAAGCTGGGAGCCTGCCTCCCAGAAGCCCTGTGGCAGTGAATGCTGGCTCTGAGCTTCCTGAAGCCGACATACAGCATATAATGAAATGTGATTTCTCCTGATTACCTCAGAAGTAATTAGGGAGTACCTCCCCACCCAAGACCTCTGCCTAATTAGAAGTATCTGGTAAGAAGGTATTTGCATATCTTCAAGTCATATTATGTTATGAGGACATTTGAGCCGATGAAAACTGACATTTACCATACAAAAAAAATGCATCCATTGAAAGCAGGAGTCATGAGAAACTCACAGCTGAGGATTTGGGAGCCTGTTTTAACTGATGAGACACATCGGCTCCGCCTCAGGAAGCAAATCAGAGCATGAAGCGGGAGGAAGGTACATACACGGAAGTCAGGATATGGCAGCAAAGGCACAGAGCTGCAGACGCTGTGATCGGTGCAGGTCCCCTGCCTTTGGGTTCTAGCTTTTCTCTTCTCTCTTCCCTTGGGATGTCTAAATCAGAACTTAGGGGAAATGCTTGTCTCTCCCGCCCTCTCACTCTGTTTTATCTTTGCTGTGCGATTTCTGCTTATTAGAGAATTACCACCAAGTGCTATGATTTGGGGACAGCAGAGAAGCTTGGAGAAAGGCAATTCTGCATGTGATTCTCAAGAGCACGCCTTCATTTCATGTGACTGCATATGCCTTCCAATAAATTACAAAGAGTAGTCATTAAAATTACAGCCATAACTGTTGCTTACTATATGCCCAGTACTGTCCTACATCTTTCACATGAATTCACTCATCCAATCTTTATGAAAAGCCTCTGAAATAGCTCTTATTATCTCCATATTAAGAATCAGAGCCTGAGTGCTGGAATAATTTGTTCTAGATCACCCAGCTTATAAATTCAAGACTTAAACGTGGCCAACCTGGCTTCAGAGTCTGAGCCTAAACACCTGCACTTTTGTTGCTAGTTCCTCAGGGTAATGTGTCTACATTCACACACATACATACATACACACACCCTACACACAGAAAAGAGGATTCTAAATGGCTCATTGAGGGCTTTCAGTGATTCCCAAATACATTTTCCAGTTATTCCCACCATGTGTTGGAAAGAAGTCCCACTTCTTATCAGTGATCTAGATTTCCTGAAATACTTTATTCACTATTTGATAGAGAAGAAAAACAGGTAAATAGGATGGTTACTACATGTGTTTGACATGTTACTTTTTTCCAGTTTTATTGAGGTTTAGTTTATATATCACACTGTGTACCTTTGAGAATGTGTACAACATGGCAATTTGATACCTGTATATACTGTGAAATGATTACCAAAATAAAATCAGTTAATATATCTCCCACCTCACATAATTTTCATTTTTGCTGTTGTTGTGAGAACAATGTAAGATCTACTCTTTATGCAACTTTCAAGTATCCAGTACCATATTGTTAATTACAATCACTGTGTTACTTTCTCAGACTTTGTTCATTTTATAACTGGAAGTTTGTACCCATTGATCACCAGCATATTTCCCACACCCCCCCAGCCACAGGTATCTGTTCTCTGTTTCTATGGGTTTAGTTTTTTATATTTCACATATAAGTGAGTCATACACTACTTTTTATTCTGTGATTTATTTCAGTTAGAATAATGCCCTCAAGGTCATCCATGTTGTCACAGTGGTAGAATTTCCTTCTTTTTTTAAGGTTGAATGATATTCGTGTGTGTGCGCACGCGCACATGTGCACTGTTTTCTTTATCCATTCTTCCATTGATGGACACCTTCTTGGCTATTGTGAATAATGATGCAATGAATATGGGGGTGCCGATATCTCTCTGAGATAGTGATTTAACTTCTTTCTGATACATACTCAGGAGTGGGAGTGCTGGATCACAGGTAGTACCACCTTTAATTTTTTGAGGGAACTCCATATTGTTTCCATAGTGTTTATACCAACTTATATTCCCAGGAACAGTGCCCAAGGGCTCCTTCCCCCCCCCCCCACCCAGATCTTCTCTTCTCTTTTTGATAATAGACATTCCAACAATATAAGGTAATACTCACTGGAGTTTGTATTTGAATTTCTCTGATGATTAATGATGTTGAGCACATTTCCATGTACCTATTGGCCATTTGGGTATCTTCTTAGGAAAAAAGTCTAGTCAGGTCTTCTACCCATTTTTTAATCAGTTAGTTTTTATTTGTTTTTGACTATTGAGTTGTATGAGTTCTTTAAATATTTTGGATATTAACCAATTACTGGATATATGATTTGCGAATATTTTCTCCCGTTCCACAGGTTGCCTTTTCATTTTGTTGATTATTTCTTTTGCTGTGTAGAAGCTTTCCAGTTTGATACAGTCCCACTTGTTCGTCTTTGCTTTTGTTAACCCATGTTTTTGGTGTCAAATCCAAAAAGTCATTGCCAAGTCCAGGGTAAAAGAGCTTTTCCCCCATGTTTTCTTCAAGGAATTTTATAGTTTCAGGTCTTCTGTTTAAGTTCTTAATTCATTTCAAGTTAATTTTTGTGAGTGGTATAAGACAGTGGTCCACCAACTGGTGGTTGCTTTTGTTGGGGGGTAGGGGTTGGAGGGAATGGGTGAGATAGGTGAAGAGGATTAAGAGGTGCAAACTTCCAGTTAGAGAATGAAGAAGTCACAAGGTTGAAAGGTGCAGCATGGGGAATATACAATAATATTGTAATGGCATTGCATTGTGATAGATGGTGACTGCACTTATGGTAAGCATAGCTTAATGTATGGAGTTGTTCAATCACTGTGTTGTATACCTGAAACTAATATAGCACTGTATGTCAACTATACTTCAGCGAAAAAAAGATAGGGGTCCAATTTCATTCTTTTGCGTGTGGATATCTAGTTTTCCTAACACCATACATTGAAGAGACTATCCTTTCCGTGAAGAGTATTCCTGGATCCTTTCTCAAACATTAGTTGATCACATATGTGTCTGGTTATTTCTAGATGATATATGTATCTGGTTGATTCTGGTCCTTTGTTCTATATGCCTGATATTATACCAGTACCATACTGTTTTGATCATTGTAGTTCTATAATATGTTTGAAATCAAAAAGTAGGATGCCTCCAGCTTTGTCCTTTCTCAAGAAAGCTTTGGCTATTTGGAATCTTTTGTGGTTCCATATTAATTTTAGGATTACTTTTGTATTTCTGTGAAAAATACATTGGGATTTTGATAGGGACTGCATTGAATTTGTAGATGGCTTAGGATAGTATGGACACTTTCATAATATAACTTCTAGTCCCTGAACATGTGATATCTTTCCATTTATTTGTGTCTTCCTCAATTTCTTTTATCAATGTCCTATAATGTTCAATGTATAACCATTTAACCTTTTTGGCTAAATTTATTCCTAAGTGTTTTTTTATGCTGTTATGAATGAGATTGTTTATTTCTTTTCAGATATTTTGTTGTTATTGTATAAAATACAACTGATTTTTGTATGTTGATTTTATATCCTGAAACTACTAAATTTTTTTAATTCTAACAGTTTTTTGGTGGAGTCTTTAGGTTTTTCTATGCATATGATCATGTCAACTACAACAATTTTACTTCTTCCTTTGCAATTTTCATGCCTTTTGTTGTTTTTTCCCTTGCCTAGTTGCTCTGGCTAGGACTTCTGGTACTATGTTGAATAGGAGTGATGACAGTGGACACGCTTGGGTTTTTTTTCCTGATTTTAGGGGAAAGGCTTTCAATCTTTCACTATTGAGTATGGTGTTAGCTATGTTTGTCACACATAGAGGGCCTGTATTGTGTTGAAGTAGGCTTCTTCTGTATCCACTTTGTTGAGGGTTTTATCATAAAAGGATTTTGTATATTTTTAAATGTTTTTCCTACATCTACAGAGATGATCTGATGACTTTTAGCTTTCATTCTATTAATGTGGTGTATTGATCTGTGATCAATGTGGTATAATTATTGATCTGTATATTCTGAACCATCCTTGCATCCCAGGGATAAGTCCCATTCATCATGCTGTATGATCCTTTTAATATTCCACTGAATTCAGTTTGCTAATGTTTTGTTGAGAATTTCTGCATCTATATCTATGAGGGATATTTGTCTGTAGTTTTCTTGTAGTGTCCTTATATGGCTTTGTTATCAGGGTAAAGCTGGCCTCATAAAATATGTTTGCAACTGTTCCCACCTCTTTTATTTTTTTCATTTTTACTTTATTCATTTTCTTTTCCTTCATTTTTTTTTCTTTCATTTTATTTTTTAAGAGTTTGAGATGCATTGGTATTAATTCTTCTTTAAGTATTTGGCAGAATTCACTCATGAAGGCATCTAGTCCTGTTATTTTCTTTGTTGGGGAAGTTGATTACTGATTCAGTCTCTCATTACCATCTCATTACCATTCATGTTTGCTATTCCTTATGATTCAGTATTAATAGGCTGTATATTTCTGCAAACTTATCCATTTCTTCCAAGTTATTAAATTTGTTGGCATATAATTGTTCACAGTAGTCTCTTAAGGTCCTTTGTATTTCTGTGCTATCAGTTGTAAAGTCTATTCTTGTACTTCTAATTTTATTTATTTGAGTCCTATTTCTTTTTTTCTTGGTAAATTTAGCTAAAATGTTGTCAACTTTTGTTTATCTTTAAAAAGAACTCAGTTTTGTTAATCTTTTCTGGTGTTTTCCTATTCCCTATTTCATTTATTTCTGCTTTTATTATTATCACCTTCCTTTCACTAATTCTAGGCCTGGTTTATTACTTTTTCTAGTTTCTTCAGGTATAAACTTAGGTTGATTCTTTCCAATGTTTCTTTTTTCTTAATGTAGGCATTTGTCATTCTAACGTGCCCATTAGAATTGCTTTTGTTGATTCCATTTTTAGGTATTTTGTGTTTTCATTTTTATTTGTTCAAAGAATTGTTTTTTAATTTCCCTTTTGATTTCTTATTTGTTGTTTCAGGAGCAAGGGAATATGGGGATAATAAAGTATATAGAAATTGAGTGTTTCCCCTTCTGGAGACACACTGGTTTATCTAATTATCTAACCTCATTACTTACTCCAAAGCACAATACATATGTTCTATGAGCACACACAGTACTCCCTGTGCATCTTTTCTTACAGTGTGTTTTTCAGAACCCACAGCAGAAAATATTTTCGTACTAGTTAAATCAAAGAAGACATGAATAGGGTGCATGGCATGAAAAGAATGATATTATCTATCTTCAGATATTATTAGATCTGTATCTGATCTAGGAGGTTGAATTAAGTCAATAAGATTCACCCTTCTGTTCTCCATATCTCAACTCTGCTTTTCTCTTTGTTGTATTTATTCCTATATTATTTTTTCCCCCTGTGGATACAGAAATGCAGTTCTAAGTACACAGTACTCTTAGAGCTAGAAATTCTGGACACAGAAAAGCACCTCTTTCTCAATAGTTGAAGCAAGGATACTGGAGTGGAATGTGATTGATCTGACTAGGTCACTATCTCTCCAACTCTGACCCAAACATTATCTGTACCTGAGCATGTGTGCATGTACATGTGTGTGCCCACAAGCATGGATAGGCAGGGGGGAAAAGGATATTCTCAAAAGTCAAACTTAGTCATGTATCTACTCTTATAATGGCTTGGCAACATAGGAAAGCAGCATTTCATTAAAAAAGAGACAGAAAGGAAAGACATCACCAATATGGTAGAGTAGTATATTCTAGCCTCCATCCTACTATAAAAAAACAACAATTAGACAACTATCCACAAAATAAAATAGCTTTGCGAGAGCTGAAAATTCCACTTCAGAAGCTTTAGCAGTACAGTATAGCAAAAAATCCCTGCGAATAAATGCATAATAAGCATAGGAAGAATAGTTTAATTTTGCCTGCAACATCCTATCCCCTAGGCCAGTTCTTTTCAGCACCAAAAGGGAATTTTCTGGCCCCAAGAGAGTTCTCCTTGCAGGGAAAAGAAAGTAGAGTGGGAATGTAAGGCTCTAAGGATTATTAAGAATGATACCACTAAACATGACATTGCCAAAGAAACACCAGAAACTTCCAGTAACTGACCACAAGGAAATGGAGATCTGTGAAATGCCTGATAACGAATGAAAAACAATAGTTCTACAGATGGTCAGAAACCTGCAAGAGAACAGAATCAAAGCATACCACTACAGAAAATCATAAAAACACAAAGGAAGACAGCAAAAGAGGGAAAAAGTAACAAAGGATCTATAAAACACATAGAAAATTAACAGGATGACATTAGTAACTCCTTACCTGTCAATGATTATTTTAAATGTAAATGGATGAAGTTCTCGAATCAAAGTCTTGGTGGTCAGAAGGGAGGAGTAGACTTCAAAAAGCTACTTGAAAGTGTAACATGAAAAGGTATGTTTATAGCCTACATTTGAAAAGGGTTGTGATGTTTTCCCAGTAAAACATTCATGATCTTTCATTTTGTTGAGGTTTTAACTTTATTTCGCTAATCCATGCCATGCATTATGATGTAAACAATGAGTTATTTATTAATGTTTAACTCCCTATCTGTAATATATACTCCTTAAAAGGATTATGGCTTTAAATCACCAGTTCTTCCAACAGTGCCCAATACGTAGTAAATACCTAACAGATGTTTGTTATATATAACAAACAGATGTTTGAATATATAAATGAAATAAACTTACCTGGGAAATTACAGGTTTCCTAGTAGGTCCCCAGTCTTCAATCATTCTTCTTATAACATCCAGTCTTCTGAAAATTGCATTGCAGTATGAATTGGTGGTATCTGTAATCAGACATAAAATAGAAGTGAATTCTAGGGGCAGACAGTTGGGGAAGAAGCAACAGAAGTCACTTAGAGGGTGAAAGGGGAGCCAGGAAGCCATGTAGACATGTGTAAAAATAAACTTCTTTCTAATCCAGTAGTGTTTCCAGGTCTGGCTTTTGTTTAAGTTCCTCATGTGCATCAGGCCTGGAGAGTGTTACTGGAAAGCAGTGAAGAGACAGAACAGTCTGTCTGGTCATGATGGATTTGTACTTGGACTCAGCAGGCTGGAAAGAAGAGCCATCCAAAGTCTCAGAGCAGTGTGACTGACCTTCCATCTGTGATGGGAAGTGCTTAGGAGCCAGTACTCCTAGGTTTTGATGGGGTTGTTGAGTGTGGCCCCCTCATGGAGCTAGGAGCATTCCAGGTGATTGCACACAGAATAAGGGACGTATCTCTTACAGTTTGTCATTTTTGAGTGAACCTGTCCCTGCACTGCGTAGTTGGAAAAGGAAGTAAACATTTCTAATAGGTGGTTTCTCCATGACAGACCTAGAAAAATATCTAAGTGCTGGGCACCACAGAGCAAGAATAGTTCTAGAAAAGCGTCATTTCACACATTTCATCCCATGTGAGAAAGCCCTAGAGACGTGGGATTCCAGTCTTATTCCAGGAAACTTCCTCAATGTCAAGAGTGTGGGATGCTGGTCAGCATGACTAGTGGGGCCAGCCATCTGATACTGGATGTGGGC
>CM053579.1:78642466-78744970 GCA_028646485.1 Cryptoprocta ferox | reverse complement strand
GGTTAAGAAAATATCCTAGGAGACAGGGATGCAGGCTCATGGGTGTCAGACGTTGAAGTGTGTTTCTGAGCCTTTGATCAAAGATGTTATTAGAATTATCTAACAACAAATACTATAAATATAAAACCACAAATATTATCAGCACAGGTACTAACCAATCAGTACAACTGGAGAAGGTACACTAGGGCCCCAGCTGTGAGGCACTGACTCTACAGTCACCGGACCCTGGGGAAGGGGTGAGGGTGGGCCAGCCACGCCAGTGGAGGGCATCAGAACACTTAGGTAATCCAGAACGGTCTCAGGGCATTAACCAGCAGGGTGCATGACAGTGTGAACTAGCTGCCCTGCATCAGGAATTTCCCCTTGGGACCACCAACTCCGGGTCACCAGCAATTTATAGAGCATCTTTGTGTGTATTAGCAGAAAGTATTCTCTGCTGTCAGGCTGGGTGAGCCGACGGCTGGCTTCACTGTGAAGACCTAAGGCTCCTGGCAGGAAGAGTGCTTAAGGAAGGAAAGGTTGCCATCTGGAATGATGAATTAGAAAAAGGTAGCTTCTCAGAGTGAGAAGGTGCTGTCTCTAGGAGAATGGAGAATGATCTGGGAAAGCTCCTACCCCACATGAGAAATGTTTCCCCCTTGTGAGAAGAGGACTAAGAAGTGCCCCCCCACCAGATGCAGCATGGGGTCTGCATGTTGGAGAAGGGAATGGGGGCTACATTTCAGTGTTCCCACCCAGTGCCTGGGTACTCGGTGCAGTGCACAAACTGCATAACTGTTCAAGGCAGCTCTGTCGAACCCTGGTTATGCTCCTCAAAGTTATTTTCCCCATTTCATCTCCCAAACTTACTTCCTCTCCATTCTTCCATGAGCACCATATCCCTACCTATTAAATACTGTCTAAAAGTTTAGAGTTTCTACCCATTAAAATTATTTGGCTTATCTTTTTCAATGTATTTTACCTTTGGCACATTTAATGTAGCACAACTCTGTAGTGAGACACATCTGGCTAACTAGGTGGCTCCATGGTGAACACAGTGCTGCTTTCGAATGTCAGGTCCACAACCTTGAACCCGAGGCAGCCCCTGCATTCCCAGAGCAGAAGGAGGAGCAGCCAGGAATGGTGTGTGTTCCTGCAAGTCACTCCGCTAACATCCTGCAGCCTGGCCTGCAGGGATCACTTCCAGGTGTAAGAGGATAATTCAGCGTTCACAGCCCACTGATTTCCTGGCCATGGCTGCAGAAATGTCAGTAAGGTGCCAACTGTGGCAGGGGTTGCTTTGTGATCCATTCTCTTTTCGGCTGAAACTCGGTTTGTCAAGGCTGCCAGACAATCCAGGATGACTTTCAGTCACTATAACCTGAGCTGGATTTGGGTCATTGACTTGTTTTCCATGTTAGTTACCTCATATTCTAGAGTGTAACCATCATGCATATTTATGTCAGGGTATATATCTTAGGCAATTACGATGTCTGAAGATTTAAGACCTCTGCTTTCAGAGTGTTCAGCAATATATGAGACAAACAACAGGCTCTGAGCAGGACGATGGGAGAATTGGCTCCCCACTAACTAGCTCAATAGTATCTGTCAGGTCACCTCACACCCTGGAAAGCAGATCAGCCTACTGCAGATGAAATGTTTTATGACACCGTGACCATAAATCACGCCATCTTGAAGGCACACTTGTAATTCTCCTGGGGCACTGGAGAATAGCACTGCAGGTCTTGATGACTTGGGAGGGCATTGCATTGCCTGCATCAAAGCCATCCGTGGCTTCCAAATAGTGTAGCAGTGGGAATGCTGAGTCCATCAGAGCAATGCGCAGGTGCTTTTTTCCCTATTCATATTCCCAACTCAGAAACAGTGGTTCCTCCTCTTCCCATTGTTCACTTCCTCCACCAGGTCACACCGCTGCACAAGGATCTGGGCTCCTGTGTTGCTCGTGTTCTGTGCCCAGATACCTCACTGCACTGACGGCATACTGCTGCCCTTTTGCTCTCTCCTGTCCAGTCCCTCCACTGCACAGGTGTTTTGGCACTCCTCTTCTTTGTTCTGTTCACACCCCCTGTCTCCTTACCTCTATATAGATGGGGTATAACTCTGTCTATAACCTGTGACCACATTCTCAGGCCAGTTACCCCCTGCACTGGCAGGGCAGGATTTCTCTTCCTCTCGCTATTCACATGCCCTGCCCAGTTATGCCACTGCCACAGTGGGGCCCAGCTCTTCTTCCTTGCTGTGTTTATGCCATCTATCCAGTTACACCAGATCCCCAAAGGCTATTCTTTGCCGCATTCATATCCTCTCCAGTCACATCACTGTGCTGATGGTACAGAGCTCCTCCATTTCACATCCTTTAAATCGCTTGCTTAGTTGTCCCACTTCTCCATTGGTGTGGACGGAGCTCCTCATCTGTGCCCTGTTGACTGTGGGGAGGTGGAGCTGAGGTGGACGAAGTTTTCAAAACATTAATTTTGGGGTGCCTGGGTGGCTCGGTCGGTTAAGCATTCGCCTCTTGGTTTCGGCTCAGGTCATGATGGCACAGCTTCATGGGTTCAAGCCCTGCACTGGGCTCTATGCTAGCACCACAGAGCCTGCTTGGGATTCTCTCTCCCTCCCTCTTTCTCTGTCCCTTCCCCACCCATGCTGTCTCTGTCCCTCTCAAAATAAATAAACTTAAAAAAACGTATAGCTTTATATTAAAATAGAGAACAAAACACGCTGTAGTAATTATGTATTTATAATCTAGGGAAAAAATCTTCCCTGTTAGAGATCTACATTAGTGATATATTCCACTATTTGTATATCAGTGTTTCTCCATGCAAAAGCAGAAATATTAAAGAATCTCACATTGGGGGGAGCAGGAGACTTTTATCCTTCTTGATAAATATAATAGGTTTATTTCAATTAAAATACTTAACGGTTTCAGGGCATTTGGGCAGCTAAGTGGGTTAAGCGACAGACGTGATTTCAGCTCACATTCGTAAAATCAGATTTCGAAACTTATGGTTCGTGAGTTCAAGCCCCAAGTCAGGCTCTGTGCCGACAGCGTGGAGCCTGCTTGAGAATCTCTCTCTCTGCCTCTCCCTTGCTCACACACTCTCCCTCTCAAAATAAATAAATAAAACATTAAAAAATACTTTCTAATTTCACAGTATTTTATCTTATACTCTCCTTCATTTCTGACCAGTTTTATTCCAAATTGTTGTTTTTATAGCACTTATTCCTTCATAGCTCTCTTTGAACGTCTCAGACATATGTGTCTCACATTCCTTGCCAGGCTCTTCTATCAGTTATTTTCACTGGGATTGGCATCATAGTCTGAGTTTTTGTTCATACTTGGCACTAGATTTTATCATGTAACTTTGGATTTGGGTCATCAGACTAATTTTTTGAATGGGATTTCTTTTTATTAGGTTGCCTTGATGTTTTCCTCTTGTTTTCTTGCTCTTGTGCTGGGGTAGGCAGATTCCTATGAAGGGCCCCTATAGTGGGGTTTATGGTGACTCCAAAAAATGTATGTCCATATCCTAACTCCTAGAACCTGGGAATATTACTTTATATGGCAAAAGATGGGATTAAGTTAAGGATATTGAAAAGAGGAGCTTATCCTGGATTATCTCGGTGAGTCCTAAATACATTCACATGTATCCTTATTTTTAAAAATAAAGCAGACTGGTTTTAGACAGATACACACAACAGAGAAGGCAGTGTAAAGATGAAGCAGAGAGAGATGTACCCGGAATGCCAAGAAATCCCAATAGCCTCCCGAAGCTACCAGATGCAAGGGATAGAGTTTCTCTTTGAACCTTCACAGAACAGGCCCTGCTGACACCTTAATTTCAAACTTCTGGCCTCCAGAGCTGTGCGACAGTAAATTTTAATGATTTTTAACCACCCAACTTGTGGTTATTTGTTATAGCAGCTAGAGGAAACTAACACAGCTTGAGGGCTTCAGGCCATACATCCTGGAGCCTGTGAAGTTACAAAATAGCATGCCTGTGATTTTGTTATGTTGTATAACACAGTTGACCTCTAAAAGGGAAATTATTCATGTGGGCCTAATCTGATCACATGACCCCTTAAGAGCAGAGAACTTTCTCCAGCTGGTGGCAGAAGAGAAAGGCAAGAGAAGAATTCAGAGTGATTTGAGGCACAGGAAGGATTTGACACCCCATTGCTAACTTTGAAAATGGAGGTGGCCAGGGCCAAGTAATGCAGGTGGCTTCTGGAATCTGCAAATGAACCCCAGCAGACATCCAGCAAGGACCAGGGGGCCTTAGTGCTACAAACACACAGAACCTAATTTCCCCCAACAATCTGAATGTACTTGCAAGCAGTTTCTCCTCTAGACCCCTCCAGATAAGGTACAAACACAGCTGACACCTTAATTTTCGACTTACAAAACTCTAAACTGAGAACCCCGTTGAGCCTACTCAGACTTCTGATCTACAAAACTATGAGCTAAAAAAATAGGTATTGTTTTAAGCTGCTAAATTTGTGGTAATTTGGAAAGCCAGCAATAGAAAGTAAATATGCCCCCTCTCTGTGTGGTCTTCCTTGCCTATCTACAGATTTCACGGTTGTTTCAACCTGATCCACAGGCCCTCTCCACCACCCCCTGCAGAACAAGATTGAACATGGCTATTTCTGGTTTCTAGCCCTACTGTGATTTTGCGGGTATCGTGAATCCCATCTCTCAGCAGCTAGAAATGTCATGCAGTGCATCAGCATGAGGTTTTATTGGACAACAATGACTCCACAACAATGTTTTCAATCTCCTGAAAAAGTGGAGGTGGTACCCCTCAGTCCCTGAATTTAAGCATGGAATCCGAAAAGTACTCCCACTCCCCCAAATACAAGGAGCACTTGTGTGATTTACTATCTAGAAACCGAATCATTTTGCTCTTCTCTTTATGGTCCTTGACGATTTTTATCTTGTTACTTTTGGCCTGACTCTACCATTTTTCCCTATTTTTAAGCTTTATCATTTACTATCTCCTTGGAGCAGAGACATGTGACAAAGTGTGAACTCAAGGCCATCATGATGAGAAATCACACACTGTGAAACATGCATACCCTTCATGGCCAGAGCCAGAGTATATTATCTGGTTCTTGATGAATGAAACAGAAAATTTGGGCTTGAAACTGAGTCTCTATAAAGCTATATATGATAGCATATAATATATAAAATGTCAGGAATACAGATATACATATATGTATATATGTATGTGTATATATACATGTATTACTCAAAATTGCTGCAATAACTGTATGAATTTGAATGGAGTGGTCCTGATCTATGAATAGCTCATGGCATCCAACGCAAGTATAACAGTACTGCTAGAAGTTCTGACAAAGGAGTGTCTTGCTGCGGGCATTGCTAGTTGCTATCCTATGCAAATATATTTAGAATGAAGAGAAACAAAATATTTTCTAAAGAGAGAAGTTCATTTATATTTTAGCTATTATGAATTCATTTTCCAAGACATCTTAATAACAACATTCATCACCATAATAACATCTTCATTAAATATATGCCCTTGAGTTTTCTATGTTGCAAAATACAATAATGATAACTAAGGGGCCCTGTTCACTAAGAAATAATAAAAACCAAGAATATGGCACAGAATCAAGTAGAATTGATGACAGTTGGTTTCTTCATGTATAGATGAAGCTTAGAAAACCCTTTATTTGTTTCAGATCGTATTTAATGTATATTTCTATTTATAATTGTCTAACATTTATAAAAAGAGTGGCTATTAGAGAGATGGTAGGGAGGGAAAAATGGTCAGGAAAAGACTATGCAAAGATCAGAGAGACTGAGGGTCTAGGGGAGACTCCTGACTAGAGGAAATCTATAGGGAGCCCTCTGGCATCCTATTGACTAAATGCTATGGCTGCTGAGACTCATAGTTAAACTATTTGAGATGGACAGATGTCCATGATGGGAAGTAATTGTGATATTCCTAAAGCATGAATATGAATACTAAGTACAGCAAGGCAAGAAACTAGACACACAGCTAGGGAAAGAGTGCAGAATACTGCCAGTGAATCTATCTTAAGGCAGTTCTTCATTTGTCTTCTACTCACCATTGTGTATCTGGTCACTCACAGTTACTCCTTATTCCTCAAATGCATACATGATTAGAGGTTTACAGAACTTTCAGATCTCAGACTATATTCTTTAGGAACATTGAAAATGTACTGTATTTTATTTTTTCTTCTTATGCACATATTTTCAACAGTCTGCTGGGCACATCCAACTACCCATGCCATGAAACCTTTAAATTCTCCTATCCAGACCCAATCCTGTTCCAATCTCAGAGATAAGGGTGAAACCCTCCTTCTTTGTCACCTGCCAAATCCAATCAGTAGCCAAAAACGTCCTGCCATTTCTACCAGCCAAAGTCTTTCTACACTGTATGTCATATTGTTACCACTGCCACTGTCATAGTTTAGCATTATCTGGACTGTCTTTTAGACCAACCCTTATCCTTTACCTAGATCTAGCTCACTCACACTATATGCCATGGATATATAAAAGTCCAGTGTCTGGGTAGTGTGTTTTCTGGAATGACTGAGTAAAGAGCTTCCCAAATACCCTCTTAAGAAACATATAAAAGAACTGGACAAATTTGTCCAAAACCACCATCTAAATAAAGACTGGTAACTGGCTAAGGCATTCAACAAATTGAGAAGTACTTACTAAAGACAATCCGTATCTTGGTAAGAAGAGTGAAAATCTGGCATTTTATCCAGATTCCTTTTCCACCAAATGCCCCCTATTGCCATCTATGCTGATCAGTTGACAATGGAGGCATCCAGCTTCTCTGAAATCAAGGGACCTCTGCCTGCTACCTGAATAATTTGGCATTCTTTTAATAGGGGAGGGATAAGCCTAAACAATAGACAACATGTATAATAAGTATAGGTATATATATTTAATAAACATTTACTCTGAGCCAGCTTGACAAATGTATCTCAATTAAATTTCTCAATCTCAGTTTCTTACTAAAATGCCCATTTTTATAGGGGCATTTGATTTTCCAAATTTGATTTTGTTTATTTAGGTGCCTTGATTTATGACTTTAGAATTTATTGAAATTCAAATGCTGAAAAGCATTATATATGCCTTTGAAATATATGTAAATCGACACTTGACTATCACTCTTTATTCATTTATAAACTATTATAATAGGGACATTATAAACTATTATAGTAGGGACACCTACTGTGTGTGACACACCATCATAAAGAGTGGGATATATATCAGTGAAGAAAAAAGACAAATATGCCTGCTTTAATTGATCAAGTAGGGAAGGTAGGGTAATAAACAAGAGAATGATATATATGTTAGATTATATGAGCTATTTAAAAATTAGAATAGATTAAGTAATTTAAAATACTGTGTATTAACAGAAAATTTGAGGTAGAATAAGGCCAACAGATCAGCAGATGATTGCCACTGAGAAGATCATTTATCTATGGTTCCTCAGAGAAAGCAGGCATGCAATGCCTTAGGGAGCCACCTGGGGAAACACCAGTGTCGGTCACGAGGCACAGGGACAGAGAGGGAACTGTGGCAAGAGCCTTTCTTGCAGTTTCCATAAGAAGGTTCTGGCAAGGGAGGATAAGTAGGCTTAGGATTGACTAGTTTGAATAATTTCAGCAGGCTCTGGGATACAGGTACTGTACCAGTTGTCTGGCATCTGGCCGTGGAGCACTGAGGGCAGAGGGATAGTGGCCCAGAGTATAGGAGCTAGATAAAGGAGGTAGTTGGGGATATGAACTTTGGATTGATTGGTTTGCATTTGAAAGATACACTGTGCAAGCAAATCCTTTACTTCTTCTAGGAATTGGCCAGCCCTGCGAGGGCCAGTCCCTCCAGGGTCAGCAAAGTCCCAGATAGCAAAGCATCAGAATACAGAAAATAAAAAAACATGGCTAATACATTAAGGAAAACCGAGACTACTGAGGCTGGTCAGAATGCATCTCACTGAGAAGCAAGGTCTGCGCCAGCCCACAAGTGGAAAGGCATACATACCTTAGGAGCAAGAGTTCTGCACCCACTTACTCCTCATCCATGTGCCCTGATGCTAGAGCTCAACCTTCACACCTACAGGCAGCATCCCCTGGCAAGAAGAACGTAGAATAAGTCACAGAGATACTTGGAGGAGAAGTGAGTCAGACTGAAGGAACAGCCAGTGCCAAATCACTGATGCAGGAACTCACCTGGGGTGTATGGAGAGGACATTACAGCTTGACTAAAGTGAGCAGAGGAGAGGGTAGTGAGGAACTGACAAATGAGGTCAGAAAAGGATCAGATCTCAGGCATCTGGGTGGCTCAGTCGGTTAAGTGTCTGACTTTGGCTCAGGTCGTGATCTCACAGTTCGTGATTATGAGTCCCCCATCGGGCTCTGTGGTGACAGCTCAGAGCCTGGAGCCTGCTTCAGATTCTGTGTCTCCCTGTCTTTCTCTGCCCTTCCCCTGCTTGTGCTTGCTCTCGCTCTCGCTCGCTCTCTCTCTCTCTCAATAGTAAATAAATATTTTTTTTAAAGAAATGGATTGGATCATATAGGGCCTTGTTTAAGTTTTTTCAAAGTTTGAACTTTTACTCTCAGAGAAATGAGAACGTGGAACCATTGACAGATTTTAGGCAGAGAAATGACATAATCCAATGGACTTCTGAGAGGATCCTTTTAGCTGCTGTGTTAAGACCAGACTGTAGGGCAACGAGAGTGGAATCAGGGAGAAGACTGGGGGAGGCTACCACAGCAAACTGGGAGAGAAACAATACTGAGAATATGGTGGTTGTGTTGAAAGTGTGTTTGTGGCATAAACTGTGGTGATGGTTTCACAAATGTATGTTTACCCAAATTCATTAAGTTGTATACATTAAGTATGTACAGCTCATTTATATTAATTATGCCTCAATAAAGTGATTAAAAAAGTAACTCATCAGATTCTGGATATATTTTGAAAGTAGAATTAATAGATATTCTGACAGAGCAGGAATGGGAATAAGAGGGGAACTCAGAATAAGGTCAAGGACTTTAATCTTAGCAACCAGAAGGATAGAGCTGGCATTAATTGCAACTGAAAAAAGCAGGTGATGGGAAGATTAGGAGTTCATTGCCAGACATGTTATTTAAAAAATGTCTGTTAGATATCCAAATGGGAGTTATCAAATAGGCAGCTGAACATTAGGACTCTCAAGTTCAGGAGAAATACCCATACTAGAGGTATGACTAGGGATTGCTATAATGTAGATGGTGTTCAGAACTCCAGCTTCAAATTAGGTCAACAAGAGGAAGGGTGCAGAGAAAAGAGGCCTCAGGACTAAGCCTTTGGGGGTATACCAATGTTAAAAAATTAAGAGAGAAGTGGAACAAGCAATCAAACGGGAATGAGAAGTGGTGGCCTGTGAGAATGAAAACCTGGGATCATGATTATCCCAAAAACAAATGAAGAAGATATTTTTATGAGAAGGAAGAGATAGGCTATATCAAAATATGCTTACATTTTAAGTAAGACTGATTTGTACTTAGCTAGTTGATATAGCAACACGGCAAGCAGTAGTGACTAGTGAGGTTGTTTTGATTTGTTATTAGTTCATTTATGTAGACTAAAAAAAATCAGGCATGGATGATGATGAACCAAATTTACTCAGTGAGTGTTTCAGCTTAGCTGAAACTACTCATTTTTGGAGATGGTTATGTTTTCAGAAAATATAGATGTTCAATAATATACACTGAAGGTGACAATATATTCAGTAGTCCTTATGTGGTCTGCATTTTGTATCTCATGTCCTTTTAAAATATAATTCATTTAAGTAAACTCAGCCATGATGAGCTCAGCATTGTATTACTACAAGACTAATACAAACACCACCTAAAAGTATTTTATCTAAATTCTGTTGAAATCTGGGGCACCTGGGTGGCTCAGTTGGTTAAGCGTCTGACTCTTGATTTTGGCTCAGGTCATCATCTCAAGGTTCATGGGTTCAAGCCCTGCATCAGGGTGGAGCCTGCTTACGATTCTCTCTCCCTCATGCTCTGCCCCTCCGCTGCTTGCATGTGCATGCATGCTCTCTCTCAAAATAAAAATGAACTTAAAAAAAAAAAGAAATTCTGTTGAAGTCTTTCATTTTTTTGCCTTTATCATGTCAAAAGTTGGCAACAACCCAAGTCCATCAGCAGATGAATGGATAAGCAAAATGTGGTAAAAATGTTCAATGAAAATATTCAGGCATAAAAAGAAATGAAGTTTTAGTAAATGCTACAGCAGGGATGAACCTTAAAAACATTAGACTAAGTGAAATAATTGAGACAACTGACAAATACTATCTGCTAACACTCATAAGAAATATCCAGAATAGGTAAATTCAAAGAGACAGAGAATAGGTTAGAGATTAGAAGGGGCTGAAAGGGGCAGTAGGAAGTTATTGCTTAATAGGTATAGAGTTTCCATTTGGGATGATGAAATAGTTTTGGAAATAGAGAGTGCTGGTAGTTGCACAACATGATGAACATACTTAATGCCACTGAGTTGCACACTTAAAATTATATGTTAAAGTCTAGCAGTGCATTACTTTTTTTTAAGTGGCTTCAAACACATTCTAATAAGTGATCAACTTTAAGAATCAATTAAGTTGCCCATGTGAAAAACTCCCACTTAGCAAAACAGCCTTCCAAATCACTTTCCCCCCAGGGTGAAGGAACCTCCCAGGACTTGAACTGGAAATGTAAATTAGCTTCCTCAAGCTTATCTGGGTAGTGCCTATGACTCTCCAGTTTACTTTCCATCTTCAAGTGCAGTTTCATCAAAGGAATCACTTTGGCGTTTGAAGCCCTCACATTCACCCTTGTTACTTCACATGAAGTGATTCAATGAAGGAAGGTGATACATTCTGGGAACCACCTATCTGATGCTATTCCTATCACCAACCCCTTTGTCTTCTTTTAAAAATATCCTGGTGATTGTGGATAAACAGTTAAGGTGTTGTTTTTTTTAAATATATATAGCCTAGAGGAAATAACAGAAGTGTCAACCCTTGATAAATTCAATGTTATTAAAATCCCACCAGGAAAAGTGATTTCCTGGTTGCATAAAAGAGCATTCTGTCCCTTATAATTTATAACTCTTAACATTGAACCTATTTATGTAGAAGCACCACAAACTTAACTGTGCGTCACTCTTATTGCAGATGTCGTCATTAATCATGTAATAAGACAACTTGGAGTTCAACCTGTAGAACAAATTGGCCCTGAGGCTGAGGACCAAGTCAGTCTTCCATTTGATATGAGCAGAAAGTCTCTAGGGACCACAGAATGAATGCCAGTTTGATGGTTCCATAATATAATACATTTTCCCTTAACAAAAACTTTCCTTCATTGAGAATCAACCTTTTAAACTCAATTATGTCCAGTATTTTCTCTATTTTTTCTTAAACATATTTAATTTATGGCTTTTAGTCCAACTAGTCCCTTCACAATCACTGTGTCTGGAACAAAACAAATACTAGCATAAAAACAAATGCTTCTCAGGTATTTGTTTCATCCTGAATAATATCACTGATAATAACACACATAACTTCTGTGGCTCACAATTGGGAAATTAAATGAGAGCAAATGTGCCTTCCCTGGGATTTAGTTTATCTGATGTACCTAATTACATTTTCAGACAGAGTATACTATTCTCTACCTGAAGGTTGAATGTGGTGTATATAATTTTAATAACTGGCTATTGGAAATAATTCACTTGGGATTAATTATATGGAAAACTAAATGTGATTTTTATTTGAGGGAATAGAAATATCTAAATGTTTTTCAAGATGTTATGGACCATGATATAGACCATGATATATATTATATATATACATATTAAAATGAGCAGTATTCATACGAGAAGTGTTTGTATTTTCTATCCTCTTATAGAGAACCCTCAAGAACTAAGGTAGCATCCTCCATAAAGCACCTCCTTCTGGTTACTTATGTATTGTGGGGTATAAAGTTTACTAGTCAGTGGGGACGCCTGTAGCTCCAAGATAAGAAAAGATAAATTGGGTGGGTAGATGCATGTGAGAGTGGGTAAAATCGAGTCTTATATTTATCCTGCATTCTCATCAGGACAAAAAAAACCTTCAAGTTACATTTTAATTGTTCTAATATCCACCTCCTTCCCAAATGCAAAGATGGATCAGATAATAGTGCCTGCTATTCTGACATATAATCCAGAACCATATCTATAGTTTCAAAGTAGATTAACTGAAGTCTTGCTACATTTGAGTTCCCTGGGTTGTGCACTCAAATTCAGCATCCTGACATCCATGGATCCATTTTTGATACCCCATAGCCTTAGGACCACTTACCACTGACCAGGCTTCTGGCCACCACCCAACTGAGAAACAAGTCTGCCTTCACTCAGGAAGAGCCTCCAAGCTCATCTCCATTTGCATGAGAGAAATGGAGAAGTGCAATGACACAGATGGTTTTCTTACATCTTTTCTGAGAAGACTGTATTAACAGTGCAAATCAGAATAAGGATGGATGGGAATGAAATTTGGCTTGTTTAAAAAATTACCCTTGGGCTTTGGGGAGGCAGCAGGATGATGGAGAAATAGGGAGTTCCATACTTCCTGCCTGCATCTCTCAAACAAAGAGGGGCTGAAGCCAAAAGACGCTGAACCGCAAGAGTCTGGGAGGAAAAGAGATGGAGTCCACTAAGAAGACAGCCTCAGAGGTGTGTAATTGTGAACTGGGGAACATAAAAATGGGCCAGGACACGGAGGCACAGAGGGGAGGGAGCACCATCTGCGGAGAGATGAGAGGAAGAGAAAGAGTGGCTCACACTGCTCATTGAACTGTCCCTGGAGAAGAGAAAAACCTCGGCCTGGGACAGAGAGGGATCCCATCATCCCATCGCTAACTGCAGGGCGTTTGGAGAGAAAGCCTATCTCTAACTGCGGTTTTTCTTTGGGGTGGGTGCCCTGGTCCCAGTCGGCATCAGGAGAAACTGCTCCCCTACTCCCCCTAGTCGATCCCCGCTAGGAAGCACCCCGGACTGCGGGATTACATTTTGGGCGGTATCATTAAAGCACGAGGACTAAGATCTGGAAACTAGGCTGGGCTTGGGACATAGAACACAGCCCAACTTGGCTATGTCCACAGCATAGGGAGACCGGAACCAAAAGAGTGATTTGCAGTGCTTGGTTCGAGAAGGGACTGGGGGGGGCTGCCATTTTTCTCCCCATAACCACCAAGGTGGGGTCTCAAGGAGCAGCCCGCAAGACCTACCGTGGAAGCAAGACCTGCCTACACCAAATCATGCCCATCTGCACTGCAGAGCGGTTTTTTTTTTTTTTTTTTTTTTTTTGTACCGGAGCCCAGGGCAAGACCAGCATTGATGCATTGCCATGATTAACCCTAGATCAATTCTTGCTATTCAGATATATTCTCCCTTATCTCATTCTTATCTCTCCCCTCCACTGGACTGGGCACTCTGATTGTAAGCTTGCTTAAACAGTCTCATTTAATCCATTTTCTTGATACATACTCTACACCTCCTTTCTTTACATACATACACGTTACCTTCCTTTCTCTCTCTCTCTCTGGAATAATCAGAGTATATAGTTTCTCTGAGTAACATTATCTTCATTCCTTTCTCCTCACTTCCTACCATATTCTCCATTGTGTCTCTCTGAATTAAGCCTCTTAGTCTCTGCCTGGTCAATGTTCAATTTCTCTTTCTCCCCACCCCTGTCATTTCTCTCTGTGTATATGCTCTTCCATCAGCACTGCCTCCACCCTGCTCCTTATGTGTAGCTGGGATTTCTGGTTTTATGCTTTGAGAATACTCTTTGTCTTTTGTTGTTTTTGTTTTTGTATCTCCTTTAGGTTGCTTGTTTGATTTGTCTGTGTGGTTGCATGCTTTTGTTCCCTGTTTATTTGTCTGTTTTCCTTTCCAGGGCTACCTCAAGAAACAAGAGAAAATACACATGGTGGAGAGTTCCAAATATCACTACAAGTAGGGAAATAAAATAACCAAAGGCACAACAAGAGAGACCAATAGACACTATTAAAAGAACACTTCCTGAATGGACAGGCCATGGACAGTCAACGAGCCTCCTTTAATATAGCAGAACTCACAGGTGCAGAGTGCATAACAAGCTTTTAAAACTGACAAGAAACAGAAAGCTAGCCAAAATGATGAAACGGAAGAACTCTCCTCTAAAGAAATTCCAGGAAGAAGTGACAGCTAAAGAATTCCTCAAAACAGATATAAGCAACACAGCTGACCAAGAATTTAGAACAATAGTCATAAAATTAATCGCTGGGCTTGAAAAAGGCATGGAAGACACCACAGAAGCTATTGCTACAAAGATTATGGACCTTAAAAATATTTGTGATGAATTTTAAAGTGCTATAAACGAGGTGCATAATAAAATGGAGGTGGCCACTGCACAGATTGAAGAGGCAGAGAGGAGAATAGGAGAATTAGAAGACACAATTATAGAAAAAGAGGAAGCTGAGAAAAAGAGAGATAAATTGATCCAGGAGCATGAAAGGAGAGTTCGAAAACTGAGTGATGCAATCAAACAGAATAATATCCGCATCATAGGAATTCCAGAAGAAGAAGAGAAAGGGGCTGAAGGGGTACTTGAACAAATTATAGCTGAGAACTTCCTCAATCTGGGGAAGGGAACCAACATGAAATCCAAGAGGCACAGAGAACTCCCCTCAGACGTAACTTGAATCGATCTTCTGCATGACATATCATAGTAAAACTAGCAAAATATAAAGATAAAGAGAGACTTCTGAAAGCAGCTAGGGATAAAAGGGCCCTAACATACAAAGGGAGACTCATCAGGGTAGTAACAGACCTATCTACTGAAACTTGGCAGGCCAGAAAGAAATGGCAGGAAATCTTCAATGTGATGAACAGGAAAAATATGGAGTCAAGAATCCTTTATCCAGCAAGCCTATCATTCAGAATAGAAGGAGAGATAAAGGTTTTCCCAAATAAACAAAAATTGAAGGAATTCATCACCACTAAACCAGCCCTACAAGAAATCCAAAGGGGGACTCTATGAGGGAAATGTTGCAAGGAACACAAGGTACCAGAGACGCTACTGCAAGTATGAATCCTACAGAGAACATAATGATTCTAAACCCATATTTTTCAATAATGACATTGAATGTAAATGGACTAAAGGCTCCAATCTAAAGACAGAGGGTAGCAGAATGGATTAAAAAAACCAAAATCCATCTATGTGCTGTCTACAAGAGACTCATTTTTAGACCTGAGGACACCTTCAGATTGAAAGTAAGGGGACAGATAAATATCTATCATGCTAATGGAAGTCAGAAGAAAGCTGGAGTAGCCACATTTATATCAGACAAACTGGACATTAAAGTAAAGGCAGTAACAAGAGATGAAGAAGGGCATTATATAATAATCACAGGGTCTCTCCATCAGGAAGAGCTAACAATTATAAATGTCTATGCACCGAATTCGAGAGCACCCAAATACATAAAACAATAACAAACAAAAACAATCTTATTAATAAGAATGTGCTAATAGCAGGGGACTTTAATATCCCACTTACAGCAATTGATAGATCAACTAGACAGAAAATCAGTAAGGAAACAATGGGCCTGAATGACACATTGGACCAGATGGACTTGACAGATATATTTAGAACTCTACATCTTGAGGCTATGGAATTCATTTTCTTCTCGAGTACACATGGCACATTCTCCAAGATAGATCACATACTGGGTCATAAAGCAGCCCTCAATAAATATAAAAGAACTGAGATCATATCATGTACACTTTCAGATCACAGTGATATGAAACTGGAAATAAACCACAGCAAAAAGTATGGAAAACCTCCAAAAACCTGGGGGTTAAAGAACATGCTACTAAAGGACAAAAGGGCCAATGAGGCAATTAGAGAAGAAATTTAAAAATATATGGAAACAAATGAAAATGAAAATTCAACTATACAAACTCTTTGGGATGCAGCAAAGGCAGTTCTAAGAGGAAAGTACGTTGCAATCCAGGCCTATTTCAAAAAACTAGAAAAAGCGCAAATAGAAAATCAAACAGCGCACCTAAACGAACTAGGTGCAGAGCAGGAAGAACACCCCAAACCCAGAAGAAGAGAAATAATAAAGATCAGGGAAGAAATAAATACTTAGAATTCGAAAAAACAGTTGAACAGATCAATGAAACCAAGAGTTGGTTTTTTTTAAAACATAAACAAAATTGATAAAACTCTAGCCAGGCTTCTCAAAAAGAAAAGAGAGAACACCCAAATAGACAAAATCATGAACGAAATGGATCTATTACAACACATCCCTCAGAAATACAAGCAATTATCAGGGAATACTAGGAAAAATTATATGCCAAAAAACTGGACAACCTAGAAGAAATGGACAAATTCCTTAACACACATGCACTACCAAAATTCAAACGGAAAGAGATAGAAAATCTGAACAGACCAATAACCGGTGAAGAAATCGAATCAGTGATCAAAAATCTCCCAACGAATAAGAGCCCAGGGCCAGATGGCTTCCCTGGGGAATTCTACCAGACATTTAAAGCAGAGTTAATACCCATTCTTCTCAAGCTATTCCAAAAAATAGAAATGGAAGGAAAACTTCTGGACTCCTGGACTCATTCTACGAAGCCAGCATCACTTTGATTCCCAAACCAGAGACCCAGCAAAAAAAAAAAAAAAAAAACTACAGGCCAATATCCCTGATGAATATGGATGCAAAAATCCTCAACCAGATACTACAAATCAAATTCAACAGCATTTAAAAAGAATTATCCACCATGAACAAGGGGGATTCATTCCTGGGTTACAGGGCTGGTTCAATATTCGCAAATCCATCAATGTGATACATCACAGTAACAAAAGAAAAGATAAAAACCATATTATCCTGTCAATAGATGAAGAAAAGGCATTTGGCAAAATATAGCATCCTTTCTTAATAAGGACCCTCGAGAAAGTCGGGATAGAAGGAACTTACTTAAACATCATAAAAGCCATTTATGAAAAGCCAACAGCGAATATCATCCTCAATGGGGAAAAACTGAGAGCTTTCCTCCTGAGATCAGGATCACGACAGGACAGGACAGAATCTCCTCCTGAGATCAGGTCCACTCTCACCACTGTTGTTTAACATAGTGCTGGAAGTCCTAGCATCAGCAATCAGACAACACAAGGAAATAAAAGGCATCAGATTTGGCAAAGATGAAGTCAAACTTTCACTTTTCGCAGATGACATGATACTCAACACTGAAAACCCGACTGACTCCACCAGAAGTCTCTGCACCAAAATCCATAAAATACCTTGGAATAAACCTAACCAAAGATGTAAAAGATCTGTATGCTGAAAACTATAGAAGACTTATGAAGGAAATTGAAGAAGACACAAAGAAATGGAAAACCATTCCATGCTCATGGATCGGAAGAATAAATATTGTTAAAATGTCATTACTACCCAAAGCAATCTACACATTCAATGCAATCTTAATCAAAATTGCACCAGCATTCTTCTCAAAGCTAGAACAAACTATCCTAAAATTTGTATGGAACCACAAAAGACCCCAAATAGCCAAAGTAATATTGAAGAAGAAAACCAAAACGGGAGGCATCACAATCCCAGACTTTAGCCTCTACTACAAAGCTGTAATCATCAAAGACACTACGGTGTTGGCACCGAAACAGACACATAGACCAGTGGAATAGAATAGAGAACTCAGAGTTGGACCCACAAATGTATGGCTAATTAAACTTTGACAAAGCAGGAAAGAGTATCCAATGGAAAAAAAGACAGGCTCTTTAACACATGGTGCTGGGAGAACTGGACAGCAACATGCAAAAGAATGAAACTAGACCACTTTCTTACACCATTACACAAAAATAAACTCAAAATGGATGAAGGACCTGAATGTGAGGCAGGAAACCATCAAAACCCTAGAGGAGAAAGCAGGAAACAACCTCCTTGACCTCAACCGCAGTCATTTCTTACTTGACATATCCCCAAAGGCAAGTGAATTAAGAGTAAAAATGAAATACTGGGACCTCATGAAGATAAAAAGCTTCTGCATGACACAGGAAACAATAAAGAAAACTAATAGGCAACTGACAGAATGGGAAAAGATAGTTGCAAATGACATATCGGATAAAGGGCTAGTATCCAAAATCTATAAGGAACTCACCAAACTCCACACCCAAAAAACGAATAATCCAGTGAAGAAATGGGCAGAAGATGTGAACAGACACTTCTCCAAGGAGGACATCCAGATGGCCAACAGACACATGAAACAATGCTCAGCGTCACTCATCATCAGGGAAATACAAATCAAAACCACACTGAGATACCACCTCACGCTGGTCAGGGTGGCTAAAATGAACAAATCAGGAGACTATAGATGCTGGCCAGGATGTGGAGAAACGGGCACCCTCCTACACTGTTGGTGGGAGTGTAAACTGGTGCAGCCGCTCTGGAAAACAGTGTGGAGGTTTCTCAAAAAATTAACAATAGAACTCCCCTATGACCCAGTAATAGCATGGCTAGGAATTCACCCAAGGGATACAGGAGTGCTGATGCATAGGGGCACATGTACCCCAATATTCATAGCAGCACTTTCCACAACAGCCAAACCATGGAAAGAGCCTAAATGTCCATCAGCTAATGAATAGATCAAGAAGATGTGGTTTATCTATACAATGGATACATGGCAATGAGAAAGAATGAAATCTGGCCATTTGTAGCAACGTGGATGGAACTTGAGGGTGTTATGCTACATGAAATAAGTCAGGCAGAGAAGGACAGATACCATATGTTTTCACTTATAAGTGGAACAGGAGAAACTTAACAGAGGACCACTGGGGAGGGGAAGAGGGAAATGTAGTTGGGGAGAGGGAGGGAGGCAAACCATGAGAGACTCTTGAATACTGAGAACAAACTAAGGGCTGATGGGGGTGGGGGAGAGGGAAAGTGTGGTAATGGGCGTGGAGGAGGGAACTTGTGGGGATGAGCACTGGGTGTTATATGGAAACCAACTTGACAATACACTATAAAATATATTACCCTTTACCCTATGAGCTTTCATTTGGGTTGTGAAATAGCTTGACTACTGAAAAAAGACTAAAAGGAAGCAGAAACACTTAAGTAAGATAGATCAACATAATATTCCTTATTTAGTAAAGAGTTCCTTGTGTATAAAACTCACAATGTGTCTGGGTTTTGAGGGCCACATAATATCACAACAAAGGACTCCTCAATACCATAAAACAATACTACTTGAAGTCTTCGTTATTCTTCTTTCATTTGTCTTATTGGGCTTCTTTGTTCCTCAGGCAGGGGATTGAAATCATTAAGTATATCTGAATTTTCCAGGGTAAATACTATGAAATTACAGAGAAATAGATTTCATGTCTTCTCAACAGTTATCATATCTACAGGGGAATTTCCCTGTTGCTGTAACAGAAGGCTTTTAGTAAAAAGACGTTTGTCTTTGAGGAGAGTATATTAGGGTAAATATTATGTATTGCTATCTCTACTACATGTGAGTTTAAAGACTGATTATAAACTTGATATAAAATTTTCTTTTATTTGTGGATTTGTGGAGGCCCTCCAAAATTATGCAGAACTGCATAGTTTGATTTACAGATAACTCTGGATATCTGTCAGTATTGTTTGTAATACCTTTTATTCTACGCATCTCAAAGCCTTCAGTAATTTTTTGTTAAATTCCCATTGGAAGGTTATAATAAAGGATTTCTGCTCTCTTGACTTTGTATTTATTTATTTTTATTTTTTCTATCTCTAATGAATTGTCACGGCCCTGTGGGAAAATAGGCTACCTCAGCCACTAGGGATTGATTAATTTATAAAGTAAGCTCAAGCTGAACAAGTGGACTTTCTAGCTGTGTTCAGGACCGAAGCTTTCCCCATTCAGCAGGTGATCTGCCTCTCAATTCAGAACTTCTATTCCCCATCATATCCACAGCTCTTATATCTGATCTTAATATTCTTGGCTCTGATAGTATGGGGAAATGGATTCAGGTCTCATTTGATAATTACTTTAGAAAAGATTAATCAGGACTACCAAATACAAATGTCAAATGAAGGCAATAACCAGGAATAAGTAAGGATCAGAGTTTTGGATTCAGAGGGGCCGGGGCAGCTAAGCTAAGTTACAAAACATATTTAAGATGCCCATTATGTATAAATTGCTCATTTCATACACCATTTTCAAACATTAGTATTTGAAGTGTAAGCAATTTGAGGCAAAAGAGATCAGCCAGTATTATTTATTGTGCTACTATGTGTTACATGTTTTGCCATTTATTCTAATTCTCCAAAAAACATTTCCCAGGCAAGAAAACTATGGCTCACAGAAGTCATAGAAGAGCAGAACTTAGATTTGAATACTGTCTTTTTACTAAAAAGTCCATTATATTTCTACTTGGTCATGGTATCAACTCCTATATGTAAACCTTTTGGATATTTGGAAGGATCCTAAGCCTATGGCAAAATTATAAATGCAACATTAAAGTTTGAAGTATCCTTAACATTATTTAGTCCAAAACCTCCCTGAGGCCTGAAAAGGTTACATGACTTGTTCAAAATGGGATATTTAATCAACACTTGTTGGAGGACAGGAAAACAGAAAGCAAAACTAGAATTTACCTTATCTACAGTGAGACCTGATTCCATGAATATTATAGCTTAGTTGTAAGAATGTTAGGGACCAAAAAGTTTAAGAGAAATGCTTAGATGAAAAAGTACTTGGAAGTTATGGAACACAAGGATTATTTCAATTTAAATTGTGAAATACATGGGTTTTAACATTTTATTCCCATTCACTTTTAACCACAGGTCAGACAGCCTTTATTAAAGCAGAAATGCTACACAACTGAAATCAAACCTAAGTGAAAATTTCCTGTCAGCTGCAGCAGAGCAACATTAAACACAGCAGTTTGAGTTTACAGGGATGTTTGTGAAATCCCTGAACTATAAAACAAAATAACAAATAATCTTGAAAAGTACAGTAAAAATAAAGACTTTTTATAGGCCTCATTTAATATTTCTCCCTCATTCTGGAAAAATAGATAAAATACTCTCATTGTCCATCTTTGCTTCATACACTGTAGAAGACATAATTTTCCAGAAGAGGTTTGTGTGCTTGTTTTTGTTTTGGGTTGCAGACACTGGAAATTTTGTGGTGAAAATATTTCAATCCAGCTGTTTCCACCATTGGATAATACAAGATATTAGGATAAAGTCAAGCAGTTAGGATGACTGACAGCGTCATGTGCCCTGTTCCATAGAAACTGTTCACTACCAAGCCTCAAAGGTAGACCAGGAAGGGATGAAGTCTGGAATCTTCAAACTTTATTTCTCCCAATAACGAAAAAAAGTCACATACTACTTTTATCAGAAGGCACTTAAAGCACACTGGAATGAGTGTGTGTGAAACTTCCTCTTGTGAAAATTTATAAGCCAAACTGCGGCTGGTTTGCATACAGTATTAGTTAGGAAAATGCAGGTATAGCCAGACACCTGGGCACAGATCTATGGATTGCACAGAACTGGGAACCTTAGTGTCTTTCCATTGGAAGTAAAATGCCTCTCCTAGTCTTATGGTGATAAAATGCACTAAAGACATTCTTGAGTTAGCAAGAGGGCGTGAATGGGACTACACGACTGCAACATAATGGACCTGCTTTGCAGCGGGGCTCAGCACTCTTGTTGGAAAGGTACTAATAAAATAAAAACATCCTGCACTGACTCTAAAATAAATAAAGATGTATTTAGAATGGAACACTCTTCCTGAATTCCTTTCCAACTTTCCTGCCTGTCTAAAAGAAAAATATTTTCATTTGTTAGTGGCATACAACCATGATTAATTGCTCCTAACCAAAGAAACAGAACAGCAATCCTGTGGCTCTCAGACTCTGCAAAGCTCGTCTCGTTCACAGACTCAGAGGAAGCTCAGAAATGTCTCAGTGTAACCCGTGGCCCTGGCAGCAATGATTTTCCAAAATAAATCTCAGGAGGAAATATGGTTTTCTGTTCTATTCCTTTCACTGCTCATGGAGCTTATTTCTGGGACTAGACGAAGTCTCCTGTACAGTCACCCCAGTGTCGCCATGAAAATGTTTCCACTTCCCAATTCTGTTAAGTAGGACAATGGAAAACAAGGTAACTGATGCTACCGATTCCCACCTTGACTTGTACCCTACCTGTTTTTATTCCTTGTTTTCACGACCAGAGTGAGGATGGTGGACAACGACTGGGAACAGAATGAACATGAAGCGTTACACTCAGAGCAGTAGGAATTAGATTGCCTCAACTAACTTAATTATGGCATGCTATACAGCACAGGGAAGAGTGGGGTCCAGCTCAGATAAATGAGTGAGTCTTTTTCATCTGTAATTGGTCTGTCAAAACAGGTTTTTAGCAATAAAGAACCACAGTCTTGGGACAGATGGAATCGCACATTCTACTCATAATGCAACATACATAATGGGGTTCAGATGCCAAACTCTCCTGTCACATTCTCTCAGCTGCCAATGCAGGTGGTGTTTACCCCAAATCCATTTTCCCCCAGGATCACCATAATTGGTACTTAGGAAAAAAAAAAAAACCTTCCTACTTGGCTCGGATTAACACTTCTAATGTGAAGGTCTGTTTTGTGCAGAATTTATGTTCCTTCCCAGTATAGCCCTGGCATTTTGGATGAAGCAAAGAGTTCCCAAGCAAAGAGCAAGCCTTTTCCTAATGCCCAGCCCTGAGCCAGTTTTAACCTCTAATGTGATCCACAGAGACTCAGGTGTTATTTGAGAATTTGCATGTGTGTCTCCTCTGTGAAGCCAACAACCTCTCATTGTTGGCTATGGCCCGACTGATGTTTTAGCCCTCCCTGTGACACTTGGTGACACTTCCTTCACAAATTCATGGAGTTTCTCATCCAATCATTACATACCCCTATTACAGGCAGTGAAATTAATTTTTCTTGTTAGTGAAAATGACATAATTAAGACTTGTTTATTGAAAGGGGACACATCTCCTAAAATAGAATCGTTAAAATCTGTCTTCTAAAAAGTAAATAAAAAGCTTTCATAAAGCCTTCTATAAGAACCTCAATTCTCCTACAAGTTATTCAGGTTAAGTTAACTCTTGTTTCCTGTCTAAGGAATCCAAGTGGGACTTTCATGTGCTTTAATTGTACAAACGCTTGTTAGGGTATTTCTCAAATAAGCGGTTGTGTCCACTGGAGATAGGAGTGAAGAAGAGATCAGCACAGTATCTTGACAAAGTTATGTGGAGTAAGGAATATTCAGATTTGTCTGGCTGGGGTTGCAGGTTATATTGATTTGAGGAGCACAGCCTTTTCTCTGTATTTTTACCATACCGCGTCTTAAAGTAGGTAGGACTCCCCAAAGAGAATCTTGAGTTTTAATACAGACTTTCGCACTTTTTCTCCATTTTGGAAGCTTGGACTGAGTCTCTGGTTTCAGATCACCTGGGTGTGAATCCTGCTTTTTCCTTTTTCTAGCCACAAGCCCACTGTCACATTATTTAACCTCCCTAAGCCTAAACCTCCCCATTTGTGAAATTGAGATGATTATAGTCTCTAACTCATACAGTTGCATTGAGCATTAAATGAGAAATGAGATGAAATCATCTTCATCACAGTACTAGGCATGAACACATTCTCAATAACTGTTTCTTGCTGTTGTACATCTCTGGACATAAAAGATTATGGATTTTTACTAATAGAGGCATGAAATAAGTTGGAGAAGAACAATCCTGGAGCCATCACTACCTAAAGAAAAACAAATGACCCATAAGGTATAAGCAATAATCAAATAAAAAAAAGATCTTGGAGCAACCTAATAATGGAGTATTTTATAATAATATTTTTCATGGCCTCTCAGAATGAATATAAATTAAAATTTCCCTCCTCTTTTTAGATAATGAGCACTAAGTTCATAATCTCTATTTTCTATGGCTTCTCCATTTCAGTCTGACCTGGTAGATCAACACTGATTATCTTAAGAATAATTAGCTAATCAACTCTATTTTTAATTTTTTTCCATAATACCCTTATGGGGAACGTAATCAAAATCTAGCATTCAAATCTTCTTCCTAGGATCTGAATGATTAGAGTAGGAATAAAATCTTAGGTTCCCTCTTGACTAGTAGTAGACTTGCTAAGTCCCCTCAGTCCATCAGTATATATGATTTTTAAATATACATATACATAAAAAATTGTGAACTTTAATCCCAGAGTCAATCCTGAGGTAGAGATAGTTGATATTCCAGTAAAATATGAATTAAAACCACAGAAATCAAGTTCTATGCAATGACAAAGGAGAACAATAAAAATTTGAAAAGTAACAAACAACAGTAACAGTGAAACCCAACAAACTGAATCCCACCAGAGCTATATAAAAATAGGTTTAGTGGTTTCATTTATTCAACATTCTTTTCTTGAATGCCAACTATGTGCTAGGAATTTTGCTAGAGCTTTGGAATAACAATGAAAAGGATTTATTCACAAATGTCTGTGTAAGAGATTACCCAAGTAATCTGCCCAAGGTTATACCTGATGAGCAAGGCCAGAACGTGAACATGTACTTTTCTGTCCCTAAAGTCCATTGTTTTCCCCACCATACCAAGTTGTAGGCCCTGCTGGTGTCATGATTTTTCTCAAAGCCCTTCCCCTAACTCTGTGCATTCATCTAGCTTCTGCATGTTATGCTACTAAATGCTGCATCTGTGACCTTGAAAGCATTGTTCTTGGACACTGGAGTCTCACTGCCTGAACAGAGTAGGAAATGTCTTGGAGCTCCCATGCCTCACTCCCTCATCCCCACCCCCGACAATCCCATGGTGGAACATAGTCAATGACTGACTGGTGTGGGAATTTAACAGCCCAGTTCCTTTACCACAGGCAAGGCAAACTCTGAAGTTGAACTTCTACTCCAGAGCTCCCCACAGGATCTGGCTGAGACCTCACCTAACACTGTATCTTCGCTTGGCTTCTTTTTCTTTTCTTTCATGCTGCCACTACTTTCTTACTGGCTTTACCCTGGGCATACTTCCACACAAATTTTCTTTCAAGGTCTGCTTCTATAGATATATAGATATTTCACTGTAACTTCATCTAGAATTTAACCACAGGATAATGGGGGCATATTAAATTTTTAGATCATGTTATGAATATGGAATTAAAATTAATCATTTGACATAACTGTTTAATCAGTTAAACGTGTGTGTACTTTAATGACCTTGGCCAAGTAATTTCATCTGTTTGGATATCAACTTCCTTTGAAAGATAAGTGTTATTTGTCCATGAGGCATGTACATACTGAATATAGTATCCACCAGGCCATTTTAGGACACAAAACAATCACTACTTAAACAATAGGCTATATAAACTGTATCCACATTTTGACATTTTATCAATCACCGTAACCAAGAGAAAGGAATTTAATGCTTTAAGTTACTTTTCTCCATAGAACAGATTTCCAGGAACAACTGTCACGTCTTATAGAACACTGAACATATTAGAACAACTGTGATACAAATCCATGTTACATGTTTACATATTTAAAGAAAAAAACATTTCTATTTCAGCTTTTTGACCTAATGTATAGCATGGCCACTGTCAATGTTATTTAATATGCTATTAAAATATATCACATTAAGCAGTATAATTCAGAATTCTACCCATTTTATAGTACATTTGCTTTGAAATGAGACACTAGCATGAACTCATATACTAGAAAAAATGAAGAAGCATTAAAATTCTACATGACATTAATTCCATGTAGTCCATGAATAATCTTTTTCTTCAAACCCCCAGAGAAATTAAACCTATGTAAATATATGTAAGAAACTGAGAAATTAAATCTAATTTATGCTAATAATATAGTACATGAGAGTAGATAAAAGGAATCAAATGCAGGTTCAAAAGGTGGATTCTGTCTTACTCTTAAATTTGTCTCAGAAAAGAAATGTAAAATAAACAAATTCATAGGGCTTTAAAATGATCCCATAGCAAGATGGATTAGGTGATGACATCATTTTACCCAAAGACAGCACAGCAATAAAATCATAAGCTCTTAAAGAGCAAATGGGAAATCCCTCACTGGCTCTTGTGTTGGGGCCTTTGGGCATCAGTATAGGTTATGTTGTTTCATATGTGCTTTCCAATACATTCCTGAGTATTTATTTCATCACTGTGATCAACAAAGCTTTGTGGACTGACCTTGCAGATCAAAAAATGAAAATACAGAGTTAAGTCTATAAAAAAATAGAAAGGTACAGTATAGCAGTACTCAACCTTTTGTTTCTCCCATTTCTCCTGGCCCATGCAAAGAATGGCCTACTAATCCTTATGTGCAATTCCTAGCACCCTAACTATATATCTTAACATTCTTTCCATTCATGAAAATATCTGAAGACAAATATGCACGAGAGTTTTAAATGGAGAGATAGCCATCTATTTTGCTTTTTAAATACAAGAAAAAAATGGCAGATCTATATATAGCCTGTTTATAAAGTCTAGAAATACAGACAATATATAGAATGCCATCAAGAATATCTTCAATTTTCAAATAACAATAAAATAATATTATCTGGTTTTCTAAACTTTAGGGCCACTCTGAAGATTGATATGGAACACTCCTCAAGATGGATTATTAACTGAATGAAAAAGCAAATAGCAAAACAATATGTACTTTATTGTTATATGATTTACATAAATTTATGTAAATCAAATGCAAAATTATACCCATACAAAATTTATTTATAATAAGATTATATGGTGGTATAGGTGGCAGGGTGGATTGAAAAGGCAAGAGAGAATTTTGTTTTGACTGTATTATTTGAAATGTTTGCAGTGAGAACATAGTCATAGAACACAACTCTAGTATTTTAACACTGATCAATAACAAATCATTTGCAAAACACTTCAACACCTCTCTGTGCCCCATATGTGTCTATTCAAGGCTCCTTATAAAAAATAAGTCTTTTAGAACAGAAGGCTCCCAACTGTCTGGAGAAAGGACCCCTTGGGAAAGTGTGTGTTTTTTATGTGCTGCACCGAAGCTTTACCACCTAGTGATCTAGCCTGGAACTTGGACCCAGCCTCTAGGAAAGTCAGTGGGGCAAATGCAGATTGGCAAGGGGGTGGCATTCCTTAGGAAGTAATTAATCAAAAAGACTGGAGCCAAGGTATTGACCTTAAGTGAGGACTACAGGAACCACTTGCAGCAGAAGAGACGGACCCCATAAAGCTCCTTCCCTGCTGTCAAACCTGGTAGACTCCCGGCAGAGGTATCTAGACGTGGCATCCCCTGACTTTGGCCTCAGTATTCTAAAGGCAATGAGGGCCATGAGTTAAGGGGGTGTGGTCTCAGGTTGCCAGAGGGAGGAGTTCCAGGTTGAGACTGAGGGCACCCCTGACTCCAGAATGGAGGGAGTTCTAAGTTCTGCCATCATTGTTGGCAGTGGGAAGCTCCAGAATAACTATCAGAGGCTCCCTCTGGCCCCAGCCTCTTGGGAGTCTGACAGTGGTGAGGGTCTGGGTGTATGGGGCACAACTTCAGTTCAGTGGAGGGAGGAATCACTAGCCCTCAAAGGATTCCAGGTGCATACACTGAATGAGGTTAAGTACCCCGGAATATAAGGAGCCCCACAGAACCTTACTCCCGCTGTTCTCCCTTGGAGGACCCAGGCACCACAGGGGAGTGGGCAGAGGAGGTGATGGGAGCAGGAGTGAAAGGGTAGTCCCCTAACTTCCACTTTCAAAGTATGGCTGGTGAAGGCCAATAGTGAAAGGCATGGCCTCTATCAGCAAAAGAAGTCCTAAGACTGGTCTAGTGTCAACATGAGCATACTGAATGAGGGTACCAACAACACCAGAATAGAGGGGCCCCATTTAGTAAAGCCCTGTCCCTTTTGTCATCCCAGGAAACCCCTGGAGTAACTGTCTGCCTGAGGCACCCACTGACTGGGACCTCAGAAATCTGAGGGTGGTGAGAGCCTTTGTCTGAGGGGCGTGGCCACAAGTCAACAGAGGGACAACTGAGTGAGAACTGAGGGGATCCTTCTGCCAGCATGGAGGGGCCCCTTAGAGCTCTGCTGTCAGCTGCGGATGGGTCGAGGCAGAGTTGGGGGTGGGGAGAGGGCAGACCTGGAAGTCCCTTCCCCTTACTTTTCCTCAGGAGTCTGAATGCAGCCTCCAGTCAACAGAGGAGTCATCCCAGCCTCTACCATATTTAAGGTAAGATGCTGAGTAAAGACTGAGGGAACATCCAGTCCACATGGGAAGGGACTGTACAGACCCTGAACCCCATTGTCACCCCAGGAGGTGTTGAGCAGGAGTAGCTGGAATTGGCATCCAGTGACTCTGTTTGGAGAATCTAAGGGTGGTAAGTACTTTGTTCTGAGGGAGGTCTCAGCAGAGGGAGAAATGACAGGTCTGCCAACTCTCAGCATAAGGCTCCGAGTGGGGACTGATCCAACTACCCACCTCACAACAGAGGGATCCCCTAGATAAGACCCCAGTCCCAACCGGGTGTGCTGGGAGGCACTGGAATAGCTGTCAGACTGGGTTACCCTCTGACTTCTACTTTGAGTTTGCAAGGAGGTAATGCCTATTCTGAGGAGGGCAGCCTCAGGTGAGCAGAGGGAGGAGTCCCAGACTCTGCCAGGAGTCAAGGTAAGATGCTAAGTGAGGAATAAGGAGATCTCTCCACTAGAATGGAAAAGGCCCTTCAGAATGGGTGTCAGCCCTGGGAAGAGGAGGGGGTGGCCAGGAGTGACCTCCCCTGACTGTGTGAGAGTGGTGAGGACATTGTTTGAGAGGTGCAGCCTCAAGTAAACAGAAAAGGGAATCCCAGGCCCTCTGCTAGGAATCCAAGATGCTGAGTAGGGACCATGGAGAATCAGACACCCCAGAATAGCACAGGCCCTACGGAGCCCTGTTTCTGTTGTCACAGTGGCTAGGCCCTGAAACAGCTGTCAGACTTTGGCATTTTCTGACTTTGGCTTTGGGAGTCTGAGGGCTGTTGTCTCAAGTTAGCAGACTAAGTAGCTTAGTCTCTGTCAGGGTCAAAGTTACGACCCTGAGGATAGAGGGGACCACACATGCCAGAACAACAGAGCCCCTGGGGCACCTGTGTGCCTCAGTCGGTTAAGAATTTGACTCCTGATTTCAGCTTAGGTCATGATCTCGCAGTTCGTGAGTTCGAGACCTGCATCAGACTCTTCACTGCCAGCATGGAGACAGCTTGGGATGCTTTCTCTCAAAATAAATAAATGAAACATTAAAAAAAGAGTAACAGAGCCCCAACAGACAGCTGGCTTCCTTTATCACCTCTGGGAGGCCCAGGAAGGTGTAGCCTAATGAGGCAACCCCTTATTTCTTTTCCCTCAGTATCTGTCACCCCTGTGAATTTTCTGGCTAAGAGTTTCTGAGAAGAGCTGTCAGTCAGAGGCAGGCCCTTCCTTTTTAACTCAAGTGACTCAAGGAAATTAAGGTCTCTTTCTGAGGTGATAATCCTTGGGTCTATAAAGGAAGTAGTCCCAGATTCTCCCTGGGGTCACAGTGAGGATTTTGAAGAAAGACATAAGGGACTACCCACTCTAAAACAGAAAAGATCCCACAGAGCCTAAGATCCACAGAGCCTAACGGATCCTACCTGTCCTGGTGTCAGCTGTGGGAAGCCTTGGCTGTGTTCGCTGGCTGCACCCTGAGACTTTTCACTTCCTCCTCCAGCTTCTTACAGGACAGCACAGGAGATCTGTGAGGCTCTAGAGTACTCTTCTCAGGGAAGGTGGAGGCACTGTTCATCAGAGCTGCCACAGTTGAGTTTACCAAATGAGGCCACTCACATCCTGCCTTTATTCCTAGGTTATGGTCCCCTATCATCCACCCTCCTTCCCACATCCCTGCCTGCTACCACCAGCATTAGTGAGCATGTCTCAGGGTCAGGAGATTCCCTGATGTACACAGGAACAACACTATGCCCACAATGAGATCCAAGGCCTTGAGGCTACAGAGGTCTCCAATGCTGTGGAGGGTACCCTTCTCTCCCCCTGTCCTCTAATGCTTGGCAACATGGAGGAAGTTCTGGCTGCTGGAATATCCAGTACTCCCCAGAGTCCTCAGAATGCCTACTCATCTTACACTGTCATCACAGCCATCTCACCAAGCAAATCAAATGAGAGCTCCACCAGCCAAGAAAAGGAAGATAGTTCAGCTTCTTCATCAAAGGCCCTGTCAGACACTGAGAACTTGCCCGTAGACCCTCTGGATGAGAACGTGACTTTGTTGGTGCAGTTCCTGCTGCACAAGTATCAAATGAAAGAGCTCATCACAAAGGCAGATGTGATTGATGTTGTCATCAAAGAGTGCAAGGACAACTTCCTTGAGATCCTCAGGAGAGCCTCTGAGGGCATGGAGCTGGACTTTGGTGTTGATATGAAGAAGGTGGACCCTACCAGCGACGGTTATGCCCTTGTCAACAAATTAGGCCTCACTTACAATGTGAGGCTCTATGGTAAAGAGAGCATGCCCAAAGCCAGCCTTCTGATAACTGTCCTCAGTGTGATCTGCATGAAGAGCAATTGTGCTACTGAGGAGGAGATCTGGGAAGTGGTGAATATGACAGATTTATATTCTGGGAGGAAACACTCCATTTTGGGGGAGCTCAGGAAGTTCATCATCAAAGATTTGGTGCGAGAAAAGTACCTGGAATACCATGAGGTGCCCAACAGTGATCTTCTATGCTATGGATTCCTTTGCGGCTGCAGAGGCCACACTGAAACCAGCAAGATGAAATTGCTGGAATTTTTGATCAAGATCCATGAGTCTGACCCCAGGTGCTTCCCATCCCAGTATGAGGAGGCTTTGAGAGATGAAGCAGAGAGAGCCTGAACTGGAGTCACAAGCAGGGTCGGCACTACTGCCACGGATAGAGTTAATTCCAGTACCAGATCCAGCAGCAACTGCCAGAGGCAGATTAGTGAAGCCAGAGGCAGATTCCTTAGTTTGTCATTAAAATTAACAATTGGTCTAAGTAGTGGAGGGCTGGGGTGTGGCTGTAGGGAACACAATATATAACATCTCTGTGCCCTCTTCTATATGGCCAACATGGAGGTTTATCTTCTTCATGGAAGGGAAAATTCATTTTCAAATGTTGTTCCCTTTAATGTAACATCTTATTAGCTCTAGGATCTAAGTTTATGAATGACTCTGGTCATACATTTATTGCCACTTATGAAATTTAACAATACAAGTTTTGTTTGTGAAACAAATTTGTAAAACTGGCCTTCTTATTTTGTGATCTGGAAAAGATAAATGATATTCAAATAGGCATTTCTTTGGAACTATCAAAAACTCAGCAGTAAAATAATTGGGATCAAGACAGCCAATTCTTAGCTTTCCTTAATCCTTTTAAACTGCCATTCTGTAAAATTAAGTGACATATACATACAGTTGCTTAGATTATTTAAGAATATATGAGAGGAGCACATGGGTGACTCAGTCAGTTGAGCGTTCGACTCTTGATTTCGGCTCAGGTCATGATCCCAGGGCACAGAATCAAAGCCTGCATTGGACTCCGTGCTGAGCATGGAGTCTGCTTAAGATTCTCTACTCTGTTTCTCTCTCCTCTGCCCCTCTCCCTCACTCGCTCTCTCTCTCTCACTCGCTCTCTCTCTCTCAAATTAAAAAAAAGAATGTATGAGAAATACATCTTAACAAATTACATTCCATATACACAGGCTTATTTATTCCCCAAATATTAGTTCAGCATCTGCATTTTGGAAAGCACTGTGTTAGTAGTGGGGATGCCAGGATAAATAAGACTCACTACCTTCCCAATGAATTTTAGATGCTAGGATCAACAATCATGTGTAGACAATGGTAGGTATCCTTTAATACCAAAAGAAAAAGTAAAAAGGGATGAAGAGTTGGGGGGTCCATATGAAGACAGTCAAGTATAAATGTCCCAAAACAATACAGTCTGTGACCTTGGGAAACTGCAAGTCTTTCACTGGGAGGTAATTGTAAATTAAGCTGTAGTACATTAACTGAGGCTATGAGGGTGGTGAGCAGAGGTCAGACCCTTCAGTTGAGAGACTGAAGCCTAGGATGGAAAACTATTCTTAGCAGCTGCTTTGGGATTATGGGTTAACCAGATCCCACCTGGAACAAGAATGGAAGATACCCTGCATTCTTATCCAAGTGCAGTTGAACACAATGCACAAATTAGGTGCTTTATGAACACCATCTTCAGAGAGTTTGTGAGAAATAAGGGTGATACTTCCTTGAGGTGAGATACCCAAAAGCCACTGGGCTGGCACTCTGCCCTGGGATTGGAGAACCAAAGCCTATACCATTCAGTGAATAAGTTATATTCAATATAGTTTGGCAAGCTCTAAGCAAGACCTAGATTTTTGGAGGAGGTAAGTGAATAAAGATAGGGATGGGTTATTGGAAGGGCAACTGGAAAGGAGGGAAGGAGTTGGTCCTTGGCACAAATTCTAGGAATTATGAGTTGTATTCAGTTGAGAAATAGTCCCCCATGCCCAAATTAAATAATCTATCCTCTACTGCGTTAGATTTACCAAGGTTTTCTTGTTAGGCAGCCATTTGGGCTGGTTTGCCATGCCATGTCCTAGAGTGCTGCATATTCTTTGATATCTCCTGGGTAAACAAATCCCAGAGAGGAAGGCCCTAATGTCTGGGGTCAAAATAATCATAGTAATAACTTCCAACATCAAAGACCCAATGTATACCATGCACTGTGCCAGGGTCTTTATATACAATACATACTTTGTAACAGTGACACGTATAACACAAGGTTTATCAAGCCCATTTCACAAATGAAGAACATAGGCTTAGAAAGTTTGTGAATGTGCACAAATTCACAGGCTTAGCATGTACAGAGTTGGAACTAGACCTCATGTTTGGATTCTTCTAGCAATTTCCTATGCTATTTTACTCCTCCCTAACATTCTGCTAACTCGTTTCTCTTCATATTACCCCTAAATGCTTCTCAGGAGTTAAAAGAAGGACCTTGTAGCCAAAGTTTGAACAACAGATAGATATAAAGAAGGAATGTGAAGATGAGAATCACATACAATTTGGGGGTTGTCTGTGGGGTTCATTTACCCAGAGTGCTGCTGCCTCACCCCAGGGTTCCTTGAGAGCTGCCTCTGCTCAGTAACTGGCACACATGTACAGTCCCAACAATCGCCCACATTATGGTCCCCATTCCTGAATATTCCCCAGTTGCCCTCCTGTCTAACTCTGGAAACTGGCCTGCTGACCGGCTCTTCAGTGCATCCTGCTCTGGACACTGTACTGTGCTCCCAGTGGAACAGACTTTCCAGGATCACCTATCTGCCCACTGACTCAGAGTATTCCAATTCCCTGCAGGTATCTCCTGGCTGATCTTTCTGCTACACCCCCTTCTCTTTTAACAGTGAAGTTTAGGTACTCAGCCATTCCCTGATGGGCTTCTTCACCATACTCTCAGAGTGTTTTATAAGTAGGCTTGTGAGTCGAGTGTGAACAGGCACAGAACATACTGGTTCTTGGGATGTAAACCTGAAATAAGAGAAGTTTTTGGAACCACCTTGATATCTGCAGTAGGATTTTAATGGGGTATCATATTTGGGACTAGCCACTGAAAAGATATACCAATGAGTGAGCATACCTAGGTGGAAAAAAAAATCAAAGCCTCACTCTTAAAGGATACATGGGGCAAGACCATGGAAATCCCTGTGTAAGCAAACATCAATAAATCCTGACTCTGAATTCCTATCACCCTGGAAGTCCTAGGAGGCAGGAGGAATTGAAATGGCAAGGACTGGTTCCTTGACCTAACATGCCATACTGATTAACAAAGAAAAAATAATTCATCATACTTCTGATATCTCTAACTTGTGTAGTTTCCCCAGAAGGCAATCTTGGTTTTCACTGTGCCTAATAGTGCAATGCAAATGTTCAGGTGCATTCAGTCAGGTGGTGTATAGTAGAGACTCCAAAGTTAAGATATTGACCATCTAGCAAAAAGAAGGAACTAATTCTCATCTGCTGAAATTATAGAGGGTTTTGCAAAGGGCAGTGCAGAAACGTGCTACTGAGTGAAGAAGGGTGAACCTTTCCTGTGGGGGGGTTACAGGGTTCTTTTTTTATTTTTTTAAGTTTTATTTATTTAGAGAGAGGTAGAGACAGTGCAAGTTGGGGAGGGGCAGAGAAAGGGAGAGAAAGAGAATCCCAAGCAGGCTCCTCAATGTCAGTGCAGAACCTGGTGTGGGGCTCGAACTCACAAACCGTGAGATCATGACCTGAGCTGAAGCCAAGAGTCTGACACTAAACTGACGGAGCCACTCAGGTGCCCCTACAGCCAGGAGATACCTGCAACTGAATTTAAAAATCAGATATGATCCTGTACTTGAAAGCAGTTGTCATATAGTAGGAGCTCAAAAAAGGTGGCAAACTGCAAGGCCAATACTGGGCTTCACAGAAACAAACAGGGCTGTTGTCCTAAAAAACTGTAATAGTTGCTCTTTATTGGGCACCTACTATGTAACAATTAAAGGGAGAGAATGCAAGTGCTTACCCACATCCTTTCTTGCCTTCTTTCCTGGATTCATAGGAAGGCTACATTCCCAGTCTACTTGCAGTTAAGAAGGATCATGTGACTACTTTTGCCAGAAGCAGCATTTGTCATTTTCTGGCCCACCCATTTGATCCAGGACACCACCTCCACTCCCTTTCTTCCATTCAGTTGCAAAGATGGAGGTGGAACTACAAGACAAAGCCAGAGCCCGCCCAAGTCTCTGAGTCACCAATTAGTGAAGATCCACTGCCAAATCACATTTTACTTGCACAAGAAATTTTACGTGCACAAGAAATAAACCTATGTTAAGTCCTTCTGGTGTTATGTTTTACGTTTTGCATCAGCTAGCAGTTATTTTACCCAGCTAATAAACAAGTACTATTTACATTAAGCTTATTTAAAAATTTTAATGACAAAGCTAATAACAGTGCATATATTCTCATTGCAAATATTTCCAACAACATACATAAATCTACTCCTTCCCTTTACCATGTTCCTCTACAACTCAAGCTTTCTCCTCAGAGATAACTACAATTAAAAAATGGTGTATATTATTGTAAAGATAATTTTAAGCTTTTTAATGCATAGATGTGCTATAAAAACATATTGTGATCTTTTAATATATTGGGTAGTGATATACACATTGTTCTCCCACCTGCCTTTGTCACTTAATAAAATGAATGTAGCATCATTTCATGACAACACAGATAAATCCACCTCATTATTTTAACTACTCCCTAGGATTCTAAAGTATGTATGTTCCATAATTAATTAAACTATTTTCCTCCTGATGGACACATCAGCAGTTCCCATTAGTTTCTATGCTTAATAGAATGAATCAACATCTTTGGACATTAGTTCTTGAGCAAATGTGCATAACAAAAATATAGCAAACAGAAATTGGGATCAAGTGGGGAGGGCATGAAAACTGTACATTTTTATAAATATTTCCAAAAATATCCCACATATCTGCCAATTAATATTTCAAAAATTAATATATGTAAATACCCTGTACTCTCATATTTTTAAATCCTTCAACTTTCTGTCAAACTTATGAAAAATAATGTCTCACAGTTATATTAATTTGTATTTCCCCATTTTCTAATTAAGTTAAGCTGAAAATGAACTTAATCTCTTCCCCATATAAAGCTCAAATTCTGCAGCAATGTTCTGAGTCACAGGATTCCTCTGAACAAGCCTTAAAATTCTGATGTCCACAAGATATTTTCCTCTTACACTGAGGCACAAAGATTTGGTTACAATAGCCAGGTGCCATGATTTAGGCTAGACAGGTCACTCTCAGCTAGTGAGGGGCATGAGGAGGATGGCAGGGGAGGGCAATTTCCAGAGTCCAAAAAAAGACCACAAGCAAAAAAGTCCAAAGAACACAGGGCAGGCTAGCAGTTGGGGATCAGAAAGTTCAGCATCATGTGGAGAAGTGACCATAAGGGGAGAAGATGGTGGATCAGGGTGGGACACACAAGGAGACTTACATAAATAGGCTTGGAAAATTTCTTGCTTCTACCAGCTGGAAACTGTTGAGCTATCTAAGTGAGCAAGTCTACAAATCAAAGAACCCAAAGTCTATCAGACATCCCACCCTACTTTAGAATCCTCTCTATATAGTCATGTATAACTAGTTCTTCTGCATCATCTAGTAATGTTATTGATGGATTCTAGTAGAGAAACATTTCCTGATGACCCTGGGGGTTCCAATGCATCCTTGTCAATGTACCTGGGCTAGAAGCTAGCTCTATCTCCTGGAGACCAGCTATTTCCTACCTTACATATGGTGGACCCCCTCCACTAAGGTTGGGGCTATGGAATGGGTGGGGTTAGTGAATGATTACACACAGATGAGACAGGCTGGGAGTACCATGAGTAGTGGAAGGGGATATACAGTGGCAAGGAAGGAGAAATTGGAGGTGAAATGCCTTAGGGGCTAATTAGCTCAGTGACTACAAGTAAAGGGCTAGGTATGGACATGTCTTGAAAGACAATCCAGATGGTGTTCCTAACTCATACTGCCTTCTCATGCTTCCTGAATTTTTGGCACATAAGAGGTTGGTATCCTGGGTCTATGTTTGCTGGCCTGTGTCGCCAACAGATACTACCTGGCACAGCAGATTGGACCAAGGAGCAGATATTTGCAGAGTGTGTGATAAGCTGATGGAGATGGCACACTTCCTTGTTACACTGACAGGGGATGATGGAGATATGTGGGGTCCAATGAGCAAAGCATGATGTACCATCCTGTTGCCAGCATCCCCACCTGCAAGATGAGGGTGTTAAGGGCAGTGAAAGAAACATCGATGATTGCATTCTCAGTGATAGCTTCCCATGGGAATTCGCAAGTTAGGTAAGCAGTTGTAACACTTTTGGTTTCTTCCCTGGTAGCCAGAGGCTCTACTGGGGATTATTTTGAATCAGTGAATGTTACCTCTATTACTTTGATTGACTGATTCATTTATTCATTCATCTAGCAAGTACTTATTGAACATATGCTGAGGGCAAACACTAAGTAAACAAAAAGAAATAGCAAGGCACCTGACTCAGGCTATGAATACAAGGATGGTGAGGAGGGGACAGATTTGAGTTTTAGGATGTTAAAGACTATGTGAAAGGGTAAGGGAGAGTCTATAATGACTCTGAGTTCTAAAGGTGGCCTGTTGTTAGCTGAGACTAAGGATAAATTTTGAGGAGGAAGAGCCGGTGGTGATTTCAGTTAGAGGTAGAGATGAGGCAGGGTGTAGTGGGTCAATCAGTGTGTGCCATGTAGATGGTGAAGTTCTGCCAGCTGTCCAGGTGGAGATGTCCTGTGAGTAGTAGAAAACATGGGTATGGCTATCTGGAGAGGGTCCCTGCAGATTAGGCTCGACTGCATCAGAAGAGGTCATGCAAGGACATATAGGTGGAGGTAAAATCAAGTGTGGAGCATATGGTGGCCTATATTCTGTCTCTTCCCGAAAATTATTGGAAACCAAAATTACACAAAACATAATAAATCCATGGAAGATGTTAAAAGGACAAAGTCCTCACCCATGAATCTACTAATTAGAGAAAACTTTCCCATGTTTCATTAAGCTCTCTTTTCTACGCATGTATCTGTGCTTTTGCCTTTGTATTACCTATGCCTGTGTATTTGTGGCTTATACTATATATATGAAGTTATAATGATTTTTCACTTGCATATCTGCTATCTTAGGCCCTTTTTAGGACTCTACTCTTAATGGCCTTTGTTCAAGGCTGAGCTTACACCCACAATACACAGACACTTACCTGCTCTAACTAATGTGTCTGTTCTGGGCAGCTGATAACTTAGTAGTAACTCAAGTTTCCTATGACATACAGAGGGAGAAACTGGTGACAATCTTGGGTCCAGAGCCCTGGCAGTTAAAACCTCATGTCACATTCTTTATCTAATTGGGGGACAGTGATTGTGAAAATTTTAGCCATGTGACTACTTATTCCAGCTGAAGCTTTCCCCAGAAATCTGATCCATGAACACAAGGAGGAGCAAGCCATCTGGGTAAAATGGGGACTGCAAGCCCAGAGTCCTGTCCACTCAGCTCCTTCTTCCTCCTAGAAGGCAGTGAGCCCTGACAGCCACAGAACCCTGGGGTGCCCTCTGAGTACTGCTGGAAAAGCTTGATGCTATAAGACCCTGCCTCACACAGGGACTGCATCTAGGGTTGACAGTCACCCTGAAAACATAGGAAATGTCTTCTATGTGATTTTGTCTTGCATTCTATATTGACTTTGTCATGATACCCTAAATGTCCCATATTTGGCTTTTTAAGAAGTTATAAAAATTTAGCAGTTAGAACTATTTTCCCAGCATAATAATTGGCAATTAAATCACTTAAGGCAACACTAGCTGAAAATCATACCTCCACAAATAAAGATCTGGTCTCTCCAGAGGTTTGGCTGATGGAAGATCAAAAGGGGATATTTAGTATTAAAGAAAGAAAATAATTCAAGAAAAATATTTTTGGCCATAGTCCGAAGTCGTGAACAAGTAACCACCATTAACTACATGTAACTTCTGACCTGTATAATGCCTCGATGACTGCCTCTCCCTAGTAACTAAGCTTCTGCAAGACAGCAAGTCAATGTCAAGTCCAGGCTCCTGAAACTGAGCCAACCAATGATAATTCCACCCTGACAACCAGCCTATCCACGACAGCCTCATACTTCTGACAACATCCAAGCCACAAGTCCTCTGTCCAGATGCACCGCGTCCCCAAGTTGGCCGATCCCCAGCAGCTTGACGCTAGTAACCACAGAACACCCCTGAACAACTGTCGGTCCCTAAACACTCCACTTCTGAATATACGCCAATTCTTGAATCCCCAAGAGCCAACCCTCATGGAGGGTCAACTGTGGCTTTGTTCAGAAAGACAGCACTTTACAAACACAATTTTCCCTTCAGGCAAAGGAGGAGTTCACCATTTTTGCATCAAAAGCAAGTTCAAGTTGTTCTTAGTTCACAATTTCCCAACCCTTTTGCCCATTCAACCCCTGTTTCCAGGCTTGTTTGGACTTGTGAGTGTCAGGCATGCTGGCTGAGGTGGTCAAGAGATGTGCAAATTCAATCTTTTCCGTTCTTGCAAAGGTTGTTTTCTTTGTGTATATTGGAACATCAAAATGTCCAACACAAGGGTAAATGTTGTGACACATTTTATGGACGGTGGACATTTATTAAATGAAGAACAAGTCTTTTCAAAGTTTTTTGTGCAGTATGCAACTGTTCATTCAATATAGAAAATGGTGGGAAGTCAGATAGAAACCTGCATATGCTAACAGCTGAGCATGAGTGATGCAGGATTTCCTTAACCGGTACTAAAGACAGTACAAAATAATAATGAATTTTTTGGTTTAAGAGACATTGAGATTAAAAAGATAAAATAATTATAGAAGTTGTATTGGCCTTCTATGCAGTATACCTTCATCAATCTTTCACTTCCAGTTGGAAACAAATTTCCAAGTGCCAAGACTAAATCTACTGAATAAAAAATATAATGGCTCCATTTACTATTAAAGAGATTATCAAAGACCTAAATGCCTCACCTTTCTTATGGTATAGCCATAGATACATGTAATGACAATTACATAATACATTTTCCATTGGCTTGTCAAAGTTTTTTTCTCACAAAAAATGGCTTTCCTATAAGGCTATTATTGTGAATAAAGTCATTTGAAAATGTGACTATAGAAGCAACAACAATTTTTTGCAGTAATTCCTTTTTTTAAGTTAGGAGTTAATTAAAGTGGTTAAAGTTGATTAAAAACATGCATGATTTGATGGTAGATGTTGCTTGTACTGCCCATATTCCATGTCATGCAATGTAAAACAACATCTGATGTCCTTTTTATTGAAATTGAAGGAATAATTATAAAATGATTCTTATTTCAACATTTATCTTCTTTGAACTGAGTTATTAAAGTTACTAAATCAGCAAGAACTTGGAAATTTTGTTAGCATTGAGAAGTTTTTGATTCTCAAACAGCCAGTGGCTCTCTTTAACAAATGCAGTTTAAACAATCTTTAGTTTATTTGAAGCACTGATATCATATTTTAAATTTGAAACAAAGGCCCCCAAAACTCATGATGACTTTTTAAGTAAGCCCCTGAGTAAAGTCTACTTATTTCTTGCTCATAGTTTTCAATAATTCTCTAGCAAGAGGATTATGCACTGAAAGAAGAGCAAACAATATTATTAAAGTACTCCATTGATTAAAAGAATTTGTTGAATGTGTTAGAGAAAGAATTGATGAAAAATGTTCCCCTTTATGTATCAAGTCCGTTCTTAAAGTGAACAACATTACTTATGAACAGGAAATGAAATTCTGACTTGAAGTGGGTAATTATTTTGGAATTTGTCAAGACTATAATTTGAAATGGATTTCATCACTCGAAAAATTTGATTTAGTAACATGGATGTTCCTGAATATTATTCCAGCAAGAAAACAAGAAGAAGAGAATAACATTTGTTCACAATGTTCCTTTTTTTGTAAGGGGGAGACTTTTTTTTTTAAGTTAAGAGATACAACACAGTCCTGAAGGATAGAAAAGTGAAAGCTGCCATGAAAGATGGTATTGCATGATTCTATAAAGCAAATTTGAACACCAGTTGTCAGAATTGTTAACCAGGCCAGTACATGTTCAGTATACCAGCTTGTAATGCTCAGATTGAGCATACATTCTCATTAATTAAGTTTCAAAGGACAAAATAATGAAATAAGCTAAAAGCGACCATCATAAGTTATGCTATAACATGAATGGAAGACAGACTGAAACTGCAAAGAATTTTATAAGCATATTGGGTAAAACAAGAAACCGTTGGAGATAAATCATCAGGGGAATATAGCTAAGGAAAGAGGTATATAATTTAGATGCTTCCTCAAAATTCCTATGTTGAAGTCCCAAGCCCAGTACCTCAGAATACAACTGTATTTGGAGACAGGGTCTTTAAAGAGGCAAGTAAATTAAAATGAAATCATTAGAGTGGGCCTTAATTAACTTTAACAGGTGTCTTTATAAGAAGAGATGCAGATACCTAAACACAGAGGGAAGACAATGTGAAGATACAGGGAAAAGAATGCCATCTACAAGCCAAAAAAGACAGGCCTAAGAAGAAACTAACCTTTGCTGATACCTTGACCTTGGACTTCCAGCCTCTGGAATTTTGAGAAAATAGATTTTTGTTGTTTAGGCCACCCAGTTTGTGGTACTTTGTTATGGTCATCCCAGAAAACTAATGTAGACAATTAAAATAATTCAAATTTAGCTAGGTGCCCTACATTTTTATTTGCTAAGTCTTGCAGCCCTAGGTAAGGGAGAATCAGAAGTCAACTTGCCCACACTGTACCCATCCTCAGGAATTGCAAGGAACCCTGCCTGGATGATGAGCAGGAAATGGCTTCTAGTGTTCACAAATGTTCAAGAGCAAAGGATTCTAATATCACATACACTGATGCAGAAACCTGAAAAGTACAAAAGGGCCAATTTACAGGTCAATCTCACTCGTGAACATGGATGCGAAACTCCTAGATGCGATAATAGTTTACTTAATCTGCAATATGTAAAAAGAATAATATACTTGGAGCAAGCTAATTTATCAGTAGAAAGTCAGTTAATATAAATTATTGCTTTCTGGTAAGAGAGAAAATTCACATAATTGATTTAATGAAAACCAGCACTTGATAAATTTGAACATACATTCATGATTTTTAAAAACGGAAAAATCCTCTTAGCAGCCTAGTAACAGAAGGGAGTTCTTTAACCTACTAAAGATGATCATTCATTGGTGAAATTCTGAAAGATTTTCATTTGAGACAATGATGTCCCACATGGCAATTCAATATTGTATTTCAGATCCTCACCTCCATGATAAAGCAGATAACATAAACAAAAGATACTGAAATTACACAGGCCGAAATAAAATTGTCATCATTCACAAATGCTATGACTGTGGATGTGAATAATTCAACACAATCTAAGGAAAATATATGAGCTTTCTGGTTATTAATTCTTTATAACAAAATCAATTGTATTTCTACATACTAGGGAGAAAAGCTGAATTGTAAAAGTAAGACCTACCACCGGCAATGGAATTAAAAATGCCAAGTACCTTGGGAATGTATCTAATGCAACACGTATATGACCTTTACAAAGAAATGTTGTAGACTTAATGAGGGAAATTTTACAAGACTTAAACAAATGGAGAGATGTATACTTCATGAAGAATTAAAAAGCACAGTAACAACCTTGTTATGTGATCTCCATCTTGCATTTATTATATATTTTAATTCTCACAACATCATATGAAATAGGTTAGGTGTTAATACCTTAAACTTAAAGAAACTATAGGTCTATAAATTCAAATAATTTACCCAAGGTCATGTAATAAGTAGCAAAGCCAGAACTTGAATATGTATTTCTCTGTCTTGAAGTCCCTGGTTTTTCCAGAACGCTCCCGGAGTAGACTCTACTACTACCCTACCCATATCTCTTACCAACTTTGGGCATCCCTCAGCAGGCTTCTTCATGCTTTGCTGCTGAGATGTCACACATTTAACCCTCTGAGGATAAACATTGGGCATTGGAGTTTCCTTGCTCACAGAGTAAGTCAGAAATGTCTAGCAATTTTAGATTCCTTCTGGCCCCTTTGAATCCCCAGATAATCATTGGCCTCCTTCCCAGTACAGACATTCAGAATTGGAATAGGAATTTTACATTCCTGCATCTAATCCCAGAATGTTCCACAGCCAAGGACAGAACAGCTCCTTTGCCTTCAAGGCCAAAACAGTTTTGAGGTATACTTTATGCTCTAGAGCTCCCTGTAGAATTAAATTAAATCTGAGATCTCACCTGAAATTATACACTTACTTGGCTTCTTCCCCTTATCTATCCTGCCTCCTTCACTCCCTTAGTAATTTCTCCTGAGAGTAAATCCTTAACAAAACACTTGCATGTGAAACCTTAGTTTAGCTGGGAGAATGTGACCTACTAAACAGTCTAGAGAGTAGCCCCCAAATCAAGCGAATATGCTTATTATATGGGCTTTATAAAATCTATTATGAAATTGGAATTGGAAGTAGTAATGTTAAATTATTATTCAGTTAGAATATTAATGTAACAGAATATTCATATGATTCTTTTAGTGATCCCTGCCAAGTAATTTTATCCACCCAGCTTTCAGTTTTATCTTTTGATAAACCAGTGTATTGGATCAGATATTCTCTAAGGTAGTGGATCTCAAAAGGAGGCGATTTTGTCCTCCAAAAGACATTCATAAAATCTGGAAACATTTCAGGTTGTCACAACAGGTGGAGTGCAGTTAGTGATTCTAGTGGATAGAAGCCAGGGATGTTGCTAAACAATGTACAGTACCCCGGACAGCCCCCTACAAGAAAAAATTACCTGCCCCCACCTATCAGCGGTGCTGAGATTGAGAAACCTTGATCTAAGCTCTTATGTGTCTCTAAAATTTAGTCAATTATTAACTCAATCTTAGTCTACAGTATGTCAGATCACGCTTTCAATATAATCAATGCATTTTACTTCTATGAGAAATTAGTTAACTCAGTCAGATTGGTTGGTACCCACCTGTCAGTTACTGGTCTCTTTATAAACAGTTAATGGTCACCTAGGGTAGACTACTTCTGCATAGACACAAAGCCTTTATAACCTAACATTCAGCGACGGGGATGCTACTCTAGAAAATACTTTTTTTAAAAATGTGGAACAGAGAATAGAAATAACCTAGTAAAAGCAAATACAATGGCAGTTTCTTTTACATAAAGTGGCATGGGCAAATTAAAGCATGTCACGTGCCATTTTATGACACACAGTAATTGTAGACAGTTCAATTAAAAAGCTATATGAGCAGTATGCACTTTTGACTTTTTATCTTAATCTTGGTAACCAAGAGAAACTAATTTAATACTCTTAATTTACTGTTCTTAATAGAGCAGGTTTCCAATCGCAGTTGCCATGTTATAGTTTTATAGAACAGTGAACACATTAAAAGTAGCTGTGATTAGAAGTTCATTTGTTATATTTACCAAAAACTTCCTACTTCAATTTTTTTAACTTAATATATATTGTGGTCACTGTGAATTGCACGTGTTTAATGTGCCATTAAAACACCCTCAAATTAAATGAATACAACACTATCTACTTCCATATTTTATCCATTTTAAAGTTTAATCGCTTTATAATGAAGCATAATGTAGAGCCAAATATGGGAGCAAATTCAGAAGCATTAGAATTCCATGATGGAATTATTTCTACAAAACTATATAAAGAATTTCTTTCTATGAAACCCTCATCCTGGAAGAAAGAGAGAGACATATGGAAGGATAAACTATTTGGGATTAATAACAAAGTATATGAGAGTGGACCAAGAAAAAGGAGATAAAGACATAAAGCTGGATTCCAAAGGTAAAGATGTGGTTGTGAAGTCTTTACCCTTGTTTCCAGGTTCAGAAAAGGAAGGTAAATAAAACAAAACACGCCTAGAGGGCTGTAAAACGATTCCATGGTAGGATGGATTAGGGTAAGAAACTGCTTCACTGTAACAGCACAGCGATGCCATACAAGCTCGCAAGGGACACATGGAAAAATCACTCACTGGTCCTGTGTTTAATATTGGAACGTTTAAGCCTTTGGGAATTAAGACTAGGATATCATGTTTTATGTATCTTCCTCAATCTGCTACTTGATGTTTTATCATCCCATTTCTTTATAATCAGCTGGATTTTGTGAACTGTACCTTGAGAATCAAGAATTGGAAATGCAGAGTTAAGTTTATATAAGGCAGAAAGATAGAGCAGTGCTATGATCTGAATGTTTGTGTCCCCTCCTCCCCCCCCCCCCCCGCAAATTCATATGTTGAAATCCTAACTTCCCAAGTGATGGTATTAGGAGGTGGGGCTTTGGAGAGGTAATTAGGCCATGAGGATAGAACCCTTGTGAATGGGATAAGTACTTACAAAAGAGATCCCACCAAGGGCCCAGGCCCATTCCACCATGTGAGGATACAGCCAGAAGTCTGCAAACTGGAAGAGAGCCCTCACCCAGTCATGCTGACACCTTGAGCTTGTACTTGCCAGCCTTCAGAACTATAGAAATAAATTTCTATTGTTCATAAGCTACCCAGTGTGTGTTAGTTTGTTATAGCAGCCCAAATGGACAAAGACAAGTGGCATTCAAACTATGTATTTTTTTTTCTCATATTTCTCATGACCCTTGGGAAAAATAGCCTGCGAATTCTCACGAACGATACATAACACACTGATTTTGTATGTCAAGATCTTCACTACTCCAGATAATTTTTGCATGAAAATACATGTGTTTTAATTAAATGGTTAGCTATCTAGCTATTCTTTAATAAGAGAAAAAATGGTAAATCTGTTTATGGAGTGTAAATCACGTCTGGAGATGTAGAAAAGTATATAGAATATAATCAAGGACACCATCACTCTATAAAATTATAAAATAATGCCATCTGTGTTTCCAGACTTTAGGCCTACTGATACAGAACAATCTCTAAGATGCATTACTAGTTAGGAGGAAAGAAAATTGCAAAAACAATTATGTAGTACTATATTTTTACATTTGTATAACAGTCAAATGCATATGTCTGCCCAAATAGAACGAACTCATAATAAAGTTATATGGTGGTAGGGATGAGAGAGGGTATTGAAGAAAAGTCAAGAGAGAATTTTAACTGGATGTTTGCAATTTTTACAGTGTGAAAATGGGTACAGAGCATCACTTCAGACTGGTAACAAATAATCTGCAAGCACTTCACACATGACCCTGATGTTCCAGTCACTGTGCGTCCAAGGATGGACTGGTTTCAGGTAAAGGGTCCTGGGCCAATTGTCAGGGATCAAGGTTCTAATCCTCTCATGGCAGGAACCACCTCGAGGACCCTGAGCTAGTCACAGTTCCCTAAGCTGCAGGCTCCCCATTCATAAAATGACAACCTCCAAGGTCCTGTCCTGCTTTGTGATTTCAATTATTTGTCAACTAATCAGAAGCCATGTAAAAGCATGTACCAACTCAGTGGACCTATGTTGGCTCTTAAAACTTTTCATGGCTGTGTCACAATACATTCTTGAGAAAGGGAAACCCCGCACTACTGGTAAAACAGTTTCCCAGGAGACATGGAGAAAGTTATGTAAACAGTGTTTATTACAAAGGCCACATTACAGCTGAAAACAGAACCAAGGACTCCATGTAAACAGACACAGACCCCACGGGTTTAATCTGTGTCTTTGAAAATAGTCTTGTTTATATTTTCAAATTATCATCCCATTCCTCAAATCTCCATCACTTAATTATCTAGTCCTTTTGTTCTTTCACTCACTTTAACATATCCACAAATTGTAATCACATTTAGAAACATTACATATATCCTTTAAGAGATCTGTATTAGTTATAGAGTGCTGTGTAACACATCACACCAAAGTTGAATGACTTAAAAGCAACAAACATTATCTCGAAGGTCTGCAGGTCAGGAATTTGAGAGTGGCTTGGCTGGGTAGTCCTGGCTGGTTCAGGGTCTCTCATGAGATCCTGAATCTTTCCTTCAACCTCATGGAGACTGGTATAAATGGTTTAATGTAAATAAGTTTCTTGGAAATCTATTTTCCTAATGGTAGGTATGCCATTAAGTAATTGTAATCCAATCATCACAGACACTGTAGTATGTATTTTCCCTGAATATAGTGTCAGATGTAGGCCTCGTAATAACCCTATGAATCCATTTTTCAGGTGAAGAAACAAGCTTGGAGAAGTGTCTTGCCCCCATCATGTACCTATGGGTAGGTAGAATGAGGATATGAGAACAAATGTTATCTAACATTCCAAATGTGCTTTCTGTACAAGATCAGAACTTCCAGAGAAAATAAATTATTAAAAATAAAGAAGGAGAAGAAATAGGAATGTTTGTTAATTAGGTCCTCATTGGATAACATGAATGTTTATGTACATTATCACAGTTAATCAAGTCCATTCTCTTGTTTAATCAAGTATGTTTATAATCACTAGTCCAGAAATCTTTCCCCATTGATAAAAATAACATTTGAAAGATTTTGGAAATAATAGTAAACTCATGTCACCAGGCTGCCAAAATTCTCTCACCCATGAGTGAGCACTGAGGTCCAAAGGGGAAGTCATTATATTTAGTCTTGGTATCTTTTGCTTCACTTTTCTACATTCTTTTCTTCCTAAGTACTTTTCTATCTCATTTCTTGTCTTTCTGTAGAATAGACAAAGATCAAATATATGTTATGCCTGTTGAAAAAATGACTACAGTGAGAAGAAGTTGCAAATATTTTATTTCTTCTCAGCTTTAGCATTTTGAGGCATTTATTTCTAACTGTGGGTATTCAGAAGAGAACAAGAAGAGGACTCAGAGGAAGGTACATCATGTGGGATCTAAGACTTTAAATATTTATGTGAAAAAGAAGATTAAACTGCACCTAATTTCAGGTAGTATTTTCAACACTGAAAGGCAGATATCAGAGAAAGAAGACACACTGGAAATATAATTTATGTAAAACTATACTAAGGTGGGTTATTTGTGTGACTCTCACTGCACTTTCAAATCTATGTCAAGTAAAACTAGGCACATTTTCTTTGATCACAACATTAAATGTTAAGCTGACAGTGCAGTGGACAAGATTTGGAGTCAGAAATAAATAATGTCAGGTTCTGGTTTTACCATTACTGGTTCTATAACTTTGGACAACCTGTCTATGACAGTTTCTCTGTAAAATGGGAGTAGTAACAATGCCAATTTTTCCTGGTTGGGGTAAAGGTTAGAACTAACATACAAAGTTTCCCTAACACAAAGCTCAGGAAGAGGGCTTTAATCAATCTTAGTTCACCTTTATTTAATGGCTTATAGAAAATGTGCTATTTTAGGAGTGCTATAGAGAAATGTTCCCTCACTTTTCCCCAGTACTCAGTTCTTAGATCTCCAATACTTGGACCTCCACCTGCTCTCTGGTCAATTTACCTACACCAAGTGCTGAAGCCCAAAGTTGCTTTGAGGAACATGTCTCCCTTCTTCATACATGTGAAATTTCCAGATGTCAAGTGGGCTTGATTCAATTATGATTCTACCAATTTTAGATTTTTATTTTCTCAAGTATGAGACTTTCAAAATGAGATCCCATTTAAAAAACTAAGATATTCACTTTAGCTAGCTGGATAAAATGGATATATGTGTGTTGTGCTTCCAATCCTTGCTAAATATAAAGTTGATCTCTAATAAAAATCCTTTTAAACTTTACAGATATAAGCTTTTATTGGCTCAAAGCCAGAAAACTACCCCCTAAGAATATGTAACTACTTCTTAATCAGTTTTTGAAATTCTTTTGTATAAACAGCTGCCAAAAATCAATGATATGTTGATAGGCCTTTATAGACTAATATTTATATTACTTGCATGTGCTCAATCACGAATTGTAAGGAAATGGAAAGATAAACATTCTGCTGCCCCCCAAACTTATAAAAGACTGATTATTACAAGTCAATAGAGACTAGTTGATTTTAGCAGTAGGAAACTATAAAATCTGGCTTGTTTGAAGATACAAAATTTGAGGAACTTAAAAGGAATTCACTCTCCCAGTTGTCAGCAGGAATTCATCAATCTGTAGGGACTCAGTTCCACACAAAGTTATATTTTAAACCCTTTGCTTATTAGGTATAGAGAGATCCGTTTTACAAGGAGTAAGTACTTTTTGGCTTTTCCCAAAATCCCACTTTCATGGACTTTTCTTGAAGTTTTGGAGCTTGAAATTTATATTATATTCTGCCCACCTCTCTTTCTTCCTACAAACCAATGTTGAGAGTACATTTCACCAGAGAGTTAACCCTGAAACATTCACACTTCCTAAACCTTTATTACCGAAGACTCAAACCAGCCTGAACACTATCACGCTCCTGATAGCTCTGTACAATGTGGCTGTGAATATTCTCCTCATATCCTCCTGCATTTTCTGTGGTGATAATGTATCCCTCTGTTTATTTCTGTAATGGCAGCACAGTTCAGACTAATCACTTTAAATCAGAAATTTCGATCTTAGGCTTTGGATCTCAGACTTTCATCTGAGTCTTGCACCTAAAAGCAGGAGGTAACATTGGAATTGCCAAAACAAATCAACTATGAAGAAAAATGAAATGAAGGCATAGCAATACAAATGGGGTCTAAATTACAAAGTAATAAAAATTGATAAGCTGGACTTCATTAAAACACCTCTGCTAAAGACGAACATTAGAAGAGAAGCCACAGATTGGAAGAAAATATATGCAAAAGATACATATGATTAAAGACTGTTACACCAAATTACAAAGCCCTCTGAAAATTCACCAGTAAGAAAACAAACACCCGATTAAAAAATGGGCCAAAGACCTTAACAGAGAGCTCAACAGAGAAGATATGCAGGCGGCAAATAAGGATAGGAAACGGTGTTCCATACTATATGTCATTAGTGAAATACAAATGAAAACAGTGAGATACCATCATACACTTATTAGAATGGCCGCAATCCAGAAGACAGCAGCAAATGCTGACAAAGATGTTCTGAACAACATAGCTTTCTCTCAATTTTATTATAAACCTAAAACTGCTCTAAAAAAATAAAGTCATAAAAAATGTCCCACAATTGGGGTGTCTGGGTGACACAGTCGGTTAAGTGTCTGACTCTTGGTTTTGGCTCAGGTCATGATCTCACAGTTCGTAGATTCGAGCCCTGCTTCAGGTTCCATGCTGACAGTGCGGAGCCTGCTTGGGATTCTCTCTCTCCCTCTCTCTCTCTGTCCCTCCCCTGCTTACTCTTTATCCCTTGCTTTCTTAAAATAAATAAACATATTTTTTTAAATGTCACGCAAAAGAATTAAAGTTCTTGCTAGTCCTTAATGTTTGTTACCTTTGTTGGAAGGGAAATTTCTGAAGGTCTTATTCATAGATGCAACATCCATATCCCACCACCATGGCTGACATATAAAAGGGACTGAAGTGAATTGAAATTCTTCTTGATCCAAATTGAATGCCTTTTCTAGAAAGAAAAACTTACCAAAGTTAATGGAAATCTAAGTGCAAATCTAACTTCTATTTTGGTACCAGAGCTGGCCGGGTGTTCTGGCTGAGCTTCTTGCCAAACACAACCAAAACTACCAGGTAAACTATAAAAAGTAACCTTCTTAAAAACACTGCCGAGCTGATACAGTAGGAAAGAAAGATCAAGCCAAATTTAAGTGAAGGCTAGAACCAGATAATTAATCTGAGCATGGAAGCCAATTTTGCCCTGAGGGTATTTATTGAATTTGACTTTAACTTTTCAAAATCTTGGATCAGGACACAAAGGGCAAAGTACAGGCCTGCCAGAGGCTGTAGACTGATAGGAATCTTCCCCTCCCACATCTACCACAGGGCTACACCATTAGGCTGAGTGAAAGTGGGGTTAAAACTGCCCATACTGTACCCACCCTCAGGATGTGTGAGGAAAGCTGCTGCATGGATGATGAGCAAAACATGGCATCTAATGCTCTCAAATGTTTAGGAAGGAAGGATTCTCATTTCACACACACTTTTCCAGAAGACAGAAAAAAAGAACACTTCCCAGCTAAGTGTTGGGCTACCAGATCCCTGATACAGAAACATGAGGAGAAATGTACAAGAACAACTTTTTTTTTAATATTTATTCTGAGGGAGAGAGAGAAGGTGGGGGGGAAGAGTAGAGGGGAGGCGTGCACATGCATGTGCATGTGAGCAGGGGAGGAGAAGAGAGAGACAGACAGAATCCCAAGCAGGCTTTGAGCTGTCAGTCCAGAGCCTGACACTGGGCTCGACATGGGGTTCCATCTCACGAACTGGGAGATATGACCTGAGCCAAAATCAAGAGTTGGACACTTAATTGACTGAGCCACTCAGAAGCCCCAAGAAGACCAACTTATATGCTAATCTCCCTGATGAACATAGATGCAAAAATAGACATCATAACAGTTCACCTAATATGCAATATATAAAAAGAGTAATATGCATGGAGCCAGTAAATTTAGCATTAGAAAGTCTATTAATGTAAATTATTACATTATTCTAAGATTGAAAATCCATAAAGTCATTTCAATAAAAGAAGGCATTTGACAAAATGTAACATATATGCAGGATAAAAAAAGGAAAAAAACATTCTACACTTATATTTTTGTTAAGGGGTAAATCTCATGTTAAGTGTTCTTTACACCATAAAATTAAAACAAAAGAAAAATATCCTGCTGGAAACCTAGGAGTAGAAAGAAAATTCTTTAATCTGCTAAAGAGTGATACTTTGAAAGGCTTCCATTTGAAATGATGATGCTCTACATGGCTACTCAACATTGCGCTGCTGGTCCTCACCTTCACAATACAGCCTTAAAGTAAGAAACTTAAGAAAGCCAATAAATGGAGAGAGACGCATTTTCATGAATTGAAAAATTCAATATTGTCAGTGTATTAATTCTACCCAAATTGTTTTATAGAGTTAATGGAATTCCAGCCATTTTTTTGTGGAATGTGAAAAGTTTATTCTAAAATTTACATGTAGAAAAATAGTAAGGAAATTCAAAATTCTCCTAGAGAAGAACAAGGTGCAGAAATTCCCTGATTAGATATTAAGGCTTATTATAATGCTGTGTTAATCAAGAATGTTTGGGATTTGTGCTTGGAAAGGAAACCAAATAGAATAGAATAGAGAACACAGAAAAAGACCAACTCCTATATGGTTATTTGATATATAAAAAAAAAAAAGGACACAGAATAAAGGAATATTTGCTGATCAGAATGGACTCCTCAAGAATATTTCTGGCTTAATTTGGAATACGTGGATTAAAAAATAAAAATTAGAGGGGGTGCCTGGGTGGCTCAGTTGGTTAAGCATCCAACTCTTGTTTTCAGCTCAGGTCACAATCTCACGGTTATGAGATCAAGCCCCATGTCAGGTACTGTGCTGATAACACGGAGCCAACTTGTGATTCTCTCTCTCCCCCTCTCTCTGACCCTCCCCTGCTCTTGCACGGTCTCTCTCTCTCCCTCTATTTCTCCAAATAAAATAAACTTTAAAAATACAAAAATTAGAAACAAGACACAGATATCCTTTCTCACTGCTCCTATTCAACAGTGTTCCATAAACCTTAGCTAGTTCAGTAAGGCAAGAAAAATAAATAAAAGTATACTATTTGTAAAAATAATATATATCTCTACCTGCAAGTGACATGACTGTTTACATATAAAACATGAAAAACAAAACAACACAACTTCTAGAACTATAAGCAAACTTAGGTGCTTGGAAATAAGGTCAATGTACACTAGTCAAGGGCTTTCTTACATGTCAGCAATAAAACAATTTAAGTTTTAAATTAAGAAATGGGTAAGAGCACCAAAATATGAAATTTTTGGGTATAAATCTAACAAGGTATGTGCAGGATATGTATGTGAAATCTGAAAAAACACTGATGAAAGAAACCAAAGATGATACAAATAATTAGAGAAACAATCTATGTTCATGGACTGGAAGACTTAACATTTTTAAAATGCCACTTGCTCCCAATGTGATCTGAAGTTTAATGTAATCCCAATAAAAATCTCAGTAAGCTTCTCTTATAAAAAGAAATCTACAAACTGATTCTCAAATTTATAGAAGGCAAAATTACTAGAATAGACAAAACAATTCTCAAAAGAACAAAGCTAGAGGACTCCCAATTTATGATACAGTATGCTACAGTAACCAAGGCAATGTATTACTGGCAAAAGCATAGATCTCTGGATCATTTCCAGGTACCAGAATATGTATTAATTTTTAATTTCTGTGAAACAAGGTACCATAAACTTAACAGCTTAAAATGACATCCATTTATTATTAGCTCATGTTCTTTTAGTCAGAAGTCCAGACACTGAATGGCTTGTTCTCTGCTCATAATCACATGAGACTAAAATCAAGATGTTGGTCAGGCTGTGTTCTTATCTGGGGCACAGAATAATCTTCTAAGCTTATCAGGTTGTGGTAGAACTCAGTTTCTTGCACTTTAAGACTGGGTCTCTGTTTCCTTGCTGGCTGTCAGCTGGTGGCCCTTCTCAGCTCCTAGAGGCTGCCTACATTCCTTGCTGTGTGTCCCCTCCATCTTCAAAGCCAACAGAGACTCTCCCTTACATTAAATCCCTCACTTTTTAAATCTCTCGTTAACCAGCATGAGCCCCATCCTTTTAAGAGTTCAATTAATAAGGTAACACCCAGTTATGAACTGAATTGTGTCCCCTGTGTCCCTCCTCCCAATTCTTATGTGGAGGCTTTACCTCCCAATGTGATTTATTTGGAGATAAAACCTTTAACAAGGTGATTAAGGTTAAATGATTACAAAGGATGGAGTCTTAATCCAATAGAATTGTAAAAAAAGGAAGAGCCATCAGAAGAGTATACCTCAGAGAAACAAGGTCATGTGAAACTGCAGTGAGATGGTGATCATCTGCAAGCTAAGAGGAGAGGTCTTAATGAAAAGCAACCCCGGTGGCAAGCTGATCATGAATTTCTAGCTTCCAGAACTGTCCACTTCTGTTGTTTAAACTACCTGGTCAGTGGTATTCTGTTATGGAAGCCTGAGCAGACTGATACATCTGCTAAGAATAATCTTCTTAGAGTGAGCTAACATAACCTCATCACAGAAGTGATAGCTCATTCTAGTCACAAGTCTCTCCTCAAGGCCTGCAAATTACAGGAGGGTGCAAATCACTAGGGGTCATGGTATTAGTCTGTCTACTGCAGCAGCTTCATTTATTAGAGCTAAAAAACTTGGAAACAATTCAAATGTCCATTGATAGGAGACTGAATAAAGTGTGGTATAGCCATACAAGTGACTACTCAGCAGTAAAATGGAAGAACTTGAGTGCTGAGCAAAAGAATATAACCCTCTCAAAAGATTATGTATATTGTATGATTCTCTCTCTACATATAATGATACACATTATATATTTTACTATGTACTATATATTATATAAAGGGCTATATATTATACATTAACATATATATTATACAATGTATAATAATATAATATGTAATCATACAATGTATAACTAACTAAACATATATATCACATATGGCATTCAGAAAAAGGCAAAGCTGTAGGGATGGAGAACAGCTCAGTGGTTGCCAGGGGTTTGGGTAGAGGAGTATTTGACTCCAACTGACTGCATGAAGGAGTTTTCTGTGGGGATAAGACTGTTTTTGATTCTGATTGTGATGGTAGTTATACGAATCTACACATGTGGTAAGATTCATAGAACTGTACAACAATGATTTGCAATTGTACTGCATGATAATTTAATAATAAGGAAAAAAATTACCTCTAAAGATATCTTATAAATTCCATGAAGCTCTAAAATAAGAATTTTGTAACTTTTAAATTTATTGATAATAAAAGCTAAACTTTATAGCTACAGTCAGGGAACTTGGATAATTAAAATTCAGAAAAATATTCAGTGATATAAAGCTACTAGATTAATAATTTAAAGGTCTTTTTTTTGCCACACAATGCTAAATTTTCAGATGAATTCCTTAGACTACTGCAGCCATTCCAAGCCACATGAAAACGTGGCCAACTTCACCACTCAAGAAAAGGACTGACTTGTAGCAAAGTTTAATGAATCACACTTCGAACCCCTTGTTGCAATGTGTTAATCCACGAAAGCATTCATGCTGTTGCCCATTTCTCTGCTACTTTCATCATTACATATATGCACTACATAAAGATGCATTTTATTTCAAAGCTAGTATCAGGTTGATAACTGGATGTGACATGTTGCTGTAAAATCAAGAAAGGCATCACAAACAATTACTCCAGCTGATGTGTTAATAGGGAAATGAACTCTCCCAGCAACATGAAATAAGAAACACAATGCATTTTGAGCAACCTGAAAGTCAGCTGGTCTCCATTTCACTTGTATTCACCCTTTTTGCACGGACCTCTGGCCAGAGACAAGCGAGCCACCACTACTCTAATTGTAAGGCTCCCAGTCCATCTCTGTAATAAAGAGCAGAGTACTGGAGGAATCTGCACAGTCTTCCAGATACATCTTTTTTCCTAGATGCCATGTGGATCAAGAACAGGGCTTGTCAGTGAGGGGAAAAGCTGCTACACTATATATGAATGAGGTAGGTATTGTCAATACAGGCCTTTGGAAAGAAGGAAGCCTAAAAATAATAACCGAGTTGTTACTTGGAAGGTTTCCCAAGATATTTAAAGGACCATCCTCAATTTAAAGGCTGCCACATCCTGCAAATCCCCCTGAAAATCTGTTAGATAAGAAGTGCTTGACCTGGAGGAGTTGGTCAGCATAGGAACACAGGGGGGAAAGTCAGGAAAAGCCAACAGGACTCAAAGATTTACTGGATAAGGAGCTGGACCATGCCTTAGAGTAACAATGGCTCTTTCTTACTTGGTCCTGAATTATCTATTTTGTCTATTTCAATTGATCAAATAATAGTATCCTTGCAAAAATTCACTCCACCCCTTACATCTTAGTAGAACAGATGTATCTCAACATGGATCTTCATGTCTGAGGTGGAGCATACCAACATTTTCCCAGAGTAAATCAAGAGAATATAGTGAATTCAGGGGAGATTCTGTTACAAATGAGTACACCATCTTCTGGGGCATTGAGTATAAATGGCCTTGGGTGGAGTATGTAAATAATACATTAAGTGGGAAATGAGAATCGGCCATTTTACTATTAGAAACATAGTGAGATTTTTTTTCTCTATATGAAAGCTTTTCATTGACAGATGAGAATCAATCATCTGATCAAATGCCTATTCTCCCTTTTGAAATAGCACAGTACTAACGCATTTTCCCTTCCTCCTCTTTGTAAATGCAAATCATCATTACACATTTTATTGTTGGTAGAGAGAAGCTATGACTCTGGCTTCAGAGTGAGCAGGACACTCTACAGAGGTTCATTAGAAGTATAACATATTAGTACATATATTACACATGCTAATTATATATATTATATACCACACATATAGTATATAGTATGTGTAGTACATTCTCTGAACTGATCTGCAACAACTTAACCCCATACCAATTTTCTAAAAGTATTTTAAATCCAACACTTTGCAGGTAGCATTTTAATTCACCACAATGGAGGGTTCTTTAATTTTTTCAGAGTATTTGAACTGAGAAATCTGTACTTGAGCAGTATCAATCTTCTGAATTCTTTCCCCAGTATTTCCAACCAAAAGCAGTAGTTTTCCCCTAAAATTCCCTGAGATGAATTCACACCCATACACGCACCTGTATATACTGTGTTCCATTAATACGTCCCAAATTTAAATACTGCCCAGAAGGGATGGTTCAGTTGCTTAATAATTCATTCTTACTTCTTTAGCCTTGATTGGGATGAAAAGGAAAGAAAGAAGGAAGGAGGAAGAAGGAAAGCAATGTGGAATTAGGAAAAGTTGACTGAAAAAAAAAAAAGAAGTCTGAGAAAGAGGCAGCATGAAAGGATTTCCCCCTTTGGCCTGGACAATCTATCACAGTGTTTCTGGTAAAGTCTTGCATAAGAGACTTCTGGAGGATGTGGCTGCAGAAGTCCTGAGGTAGCAATGCTGCTTCCATGTGGTCAACTCCACACTTAATCCAGATGCCCTCCACACATGGCCCTCAGGAGCCTCCTCCAATGACATGACAATAAAAATGTAGTGTTGTCTGTCTTTGGATTTTATGATTTTTTTTGCCATTTTCCTTGTGTTATTCTATACATTCTACAAGGTGGAAATTATTAAAATATTAAATACTTTGAAAATGATCATTCACAAACTTTTAGGTGTTATCATTGACCCAGCTGTCTTTGGGTCCAAGAAGGGCTCACCATTTAATGAGTTACTCCTCAGAATTATTAGTACCTTAAAAAGATAACACTGACTGATACCTCATGATTATATAAACAATATTATCAGGGAACTTAGATAAGCTAAAAGAGTAAAAACAAATTTAAAGGATGAAACTATAACTCAATCACTCCATTATCCATAGCTATTCAATGTTAATATTTTATGTATTTTAATCTTTTAGTTATAGAACAATGATGATGATGATGATGATAGTTGGTTAAGTGTTTTCTTTGTGTCAGACCAGCTTTAAGTATTATATGTATCAACTAATTTACTCTTCACCAAATTCCGTGTGTGGTGATATCATTATCTCCATTTTACAAGTGGGGAAACAGAGGCCTTGAACAATTAGGTAATGTGGCTAAGGTCACAGAGATACAGCCAGGATTTGGGCTCAGGGGGACATGGCTCCAGAGCTAAGTATTTAACCAATCAAAGCTACCTTAAATGCCTTAAATGCACATGCACATGTGTGTACACTTGCCTGTGTAGGTGCATGCATGTGTGTATGCGTGTGTCTTGGAAAAGTGACTCATGGATGTGATCAATACACAACTTAAGACTAGCATCCCAAAGCTGCTTTAAAACCAGTCAAAAGGGTAAGCTGGGTCATCTGCCCTTGCCACCGTATGGACATTTTGACAGATTTTATGATTTTTCTGCACCTTCGCACCAATGAAGCCTCTCAGTAGGAAGTCTTGACACTTATCATCTGCTTGATTCAAAATATTCTTCTGTCTATGCATCCCTAATCAAACCTGGATGTTTTCAAACATCAACTATTTTTATCCACCTTCTGTATTTTAATTTGGTATTTCTTTAATTGTGTTTAAATTTGAGCATCTTGTCATATAATTGCATGTGTGTATAATTCATGTGACTGAAGAACTGAATTTTTTATTTACATCAATTTATTTTTCTCAGCTTTGTTGAGATATAACTGACATATAATTTTGTGTAAGTTTAAAGTGTGCAATGTGTTGATTTGATATACTTATATATTGCAAAAGGATTAACACTATAGTGTTAGCTAACACCTCCATCGTGTCATATAATTACCATTGCTTTTTTTTGTGGTGAGAACCTTTAAGACGTACTCTCTTAGCAACTTTCAAGTATATAATACAGTATTGTTAACCATAATCACAACGCTGTACATGAGATCCCCAGAACTTAATTGGAAGTTTGTACTCTTTGATCAGCATCTCCCCATTTCTCCCATACCCCAGACCCCCCCCCATTCTACTTTCTAAGTTTGGCTCCTTTAAATTCCACATGTAAGTAATATTATATAGTATTTGTTTTTCTCTGACTTATCTCACCTAGTATAATGCCCTCAAGGCCCATCCATGTTGCCAAAGGCAAGATTTCCTTCTTTCACAGGGCTAAATAATATTCCACTGCAAATATATATACCACATCTTTATTCATTCATCACTGGTAGAAACAGGTTGTTTCCATATCTTGGCTATTGTGAATAATGCTTCCATGAACATGGGAAATGCAGATACCTCTTCAAGACAGTAATTTCATTTCTTTTGGATAGAAATTCAGAACTGGGATTGCTGGGTCATGTGGTAGTTGTATTTTTAATTTTTTGAAGATCTCCCATAGTTTTCTACAGCAGTGTCAAAATATACACCCACACCAACATACAAAGGGTTCCCTTTTCCCCACATCCTCACCAATACTTAATAACTCTGGTCTTGTTTTTGATAATAACCATTTTAACAAGGGTGAGGTGACATCTCATTGTCGTTTTGATTTGCATTTCCATGGTGATTAATGACATTCAAGGGTAACATCAAAGGTGGTTTTAAGCACATTTTCAGGTACCTGTTGGCTACTTGTAAGTCTCCTAGGGAAAATGTTTTTCAGTTCCTCTGCCCATTTTGATTGGATGATTTTTGTGGTGTATGAGTATGTTTTGAATATTAACCTTTTATCAGATATGTGATTTCCAAACATTTTCTTTCATTCTGTAAGGCTGCATTTTCATTTTGTTAATGGTTTCCTTTGCTGGGCAGAAACTTTTTAGTTTGATGTAGTCCCACTTGTCTATTTTTGCTTTTGTTACCTTTGCTTTTGGTGTCAAATCCATTTAAAAAAAATCATTGCCAAGACCCATGTCAGGGAGCTTACTTTGATGTATATTTCTAGGAATTTTACAGTTTCAGATCTTAAATTTTTTAATTCATTTTGAGTTGATTTTTGTGTATGGTGTAAGACAGGGGTCCTGTTTTAATCTTTTAAATACAAATATCCAGTTTTCCCCAACACCATTTATTGAAGAGACTTGTATTTCTCCAATCTATGTTCTTGGCTCCTTTGTTGTAAATTAATTGACCATATATGTGGGGGGTTATTTCTGTACTTTATATTTAGTTCCATTAATCTATGTGCCTATTTTATACCAAAACCATAGTGTTTTAATTACTGTAGCTTTGTAATATAGTTTGAAATCAGGAAGTTTTAGGCATCCCAGCTTTGTTTTTCACCTCTTTGATTAGGTTTATTCCTAGGTATCTTATTGTTTTTGGTGCAATTGTAAATGGTTTACTCCTTAAATTTCTCTTTCTGCTGCTTCATCATTGATGCATAGAAATGCAACAGATTTCTGTACAGTGATTTCTGTATCCTGTGACTTTACTAAAGTCATTGATCAGTTCTAGCAGCTTTTTGGTGGAGTCTTTGGGGTTTTCTACATGGAGTATCAGGTCATCTACTAATAGGGAAACTTTTACTTCTTCCTTGCTGATTTGGATGTCTTTTCTTTCTTTTTGTTGTCTGACTGCTGCAGCTAGGGCTTCCAGTACCATGTTAAAAAGTAATGGTGAGAGTGGACATCCTTGTCTTGTTCCTGACCTTAGAGGAAAAGCTCTCAGTTTTTCCCCATTGACGATATTAGCTGTGGGTTTTTTCATAGATGGCCTTTATTACGTGGAGGTATGTTCCCTCCAAACCTACTTTACTGAGGGTTTTTATCACAAATGGATGTTGTACTTTGGCAAATGCTTTTTCTGCATCTACTCACATGATCATATGGTTCATATCCTCCTTTTATTAATGTAATGCATCATATTGATTTTTGAGTAGCAAATTATTCCCAAATAATTTTTGATGCTATTGTAAATGGGATTGATTTTCTTCATTTCTCTTTCTAATAGATCACTCTTAGTATATAGAAATGCAATTATTTTTTTGTATGTAGATTTTATATCCTGCGACTTTACTGAATTTATTTATTCTAAGAGGTTCTTGGTGGTGTCTTTAGAGTGTGTGTGTGTATATGTGTGTAAATCATCTGCGAAAAGACACAATTTTATTTCTTCATTTCTTATTTGGATAGGTTTTATTTCTTTTTCTTGTCTAATTGCTCTAGCTAAGACTTCTAGTACTATGTCAAATAAAACTAGTGAGAATTAACATCCCTGTCTTGTTCCTGATCTTAGAAGAAAAGTTTTCAGGTTTCCACCATTGAGTATTATGTTATCCACCATTGAGTATTATGTTAGCTGTGGCTTGTCATATATGGCCTTTGCTCTCTGTATCCAAACTGAACCACCTGTGATTCCTCATTGTGGCAACTCTTTCATCCTGAATCCTATACATTACCCTGTTTTTTCTCCTGCAGTTGATTTTCAGTATACTTATTTTTAAAATATGAGCTTGGGCATCTTCACATCTCTATGCTTTTGCCTTCTCAAGTAGAACGGCTGTTTCTATGCACTAGTGTGCATTCTAGGCATAAGCCTTCCTTAGCACCCAGTACCCTGGGCTGCAGCCATTGAATCACTCCACTCTAACTCTTGCTTACAGGATAAGCTAGTTGATATGCATTTTATACCCATAGTACCTAGCAGTATCTGACAAATAGTATTTTATTAATTCATTCATTTATTGAATGAATGAACATACGGATGAATGAGTGAATGGTTCTAACAGAATATATTTCCCACTGAACCAAGAAGGCACAAACCTGGGAGGAGAAGTGATCCAAATGATTTTACACCACTGGAAGACCTGTTGGACACTGTTTAAGAAAAATCTCCTTCCTGCAGAAAACGTAGCTCACTCACTAAAGGATTATAATATGCACAGATTAGTTCTGTATCTAGATATATGGTCTCTAGATACAAAGACATAACATATATTTTAAAGAAAGTCTACATGATCTGGGCCATTAGAGAGTAGGCAATGAGGACACACTCACATCAAGGGAGGGGCATGATTAGAACTGGGCCAGAGGCAGTTAATGAGGTAAGTTAGATGACTGTCCCAATGAAGAATAAAAGTCTGAAATAGAGAAACAGCAATGGGAATTGAGAAAAAGAGATGGAGTTTAACCAATCAACAAATACTTATTGATATCTGAAAGCACCAGTGTGAATAGTAGAAGTCAAGATTAGTTAAAAAAAATGGATTCTTATCCTTCTACCTTTTGGCCCTGCTCTGTGCCCTGGGAAGCTGACCTCTATGGACTGTGTCTTGAGAGCTCCATTATCCTGTATTGATTTTGACCAGTGGGGGAAACCAGCCTAAGATCAAAGGAAGGGAAGATGGAGTATTTTTTTTTCTTTCCCATCCACAGATCCTTCCTGACATCAGGGTTTTGGCAGCAGCTGCATTCCTCTAAGGCCACAGCTCATTTCCAGCCACCCCTAGCCTGCATGTCCAGGTCTTACCAGACTCCCCCAATACCATTTCTTCTTTGTGCCATCCCAGGCCCAAGTGGTAATGTCTCTCAACTGAGATTATAATCTGGGGACTTTTTGATGGCTTCTTGGTTCACTAGACCCTTCCAAGCCTATGAAAACTGTTCCCTCATTAAATTATGTTCAATTTGACCATTTGAGGGGAGGCTTTCCTCTCCTTTTGGGAACCTGGAATTCTTGTTAATCTAAAGGTTCCTATAAGGAAATAGTAAAAGCTGTGCAAAGACAGGTATCGTTAGTAGAATGTAGGCTTTAAAATATTCACTAATAGCTGCCACAAAGAGAATATAGGACATGTATCTAGTAGGAAAATTTTCAAAGAGAACAGATTCAGAATCTCCTATCTATACATTCCCTACCCTTTATCTTCAAGGGGTCACCTATAACCAGACATTCTAAGTTTTGAAGCCCTCAGGTTAGCTTTACATTTAATTTCTTTCCATCCACATGAGAAGAGCACTTGCCAAATATGGCCATATTTTCTGTGGCAATGCTAGCTTTTATGCTAAGCCTCTTGTCCAAGTCTTGACTCTGGCTTTCTCTAAACCATAGCTTAGTCAGTCCTGAAATTTAAATTACTTTCCATTTGCCATTTTAGATATTTTGTGTTGTTACTCACAGAAATCCAGGAGGTCTCTAGAGTTGGATATATATATTTGTAACTCATCTTTAACACTTCCACCTCTGATTCAGCATCCATTTGGTCCTCACCTCTATCTTTTTTACCCTGTTAATTTTGTTTTTGTTAATCTCTTTGAATGAGGTCCCTTGTTAAACCTGGCAACCTTGAATAAATTATCCCAAATTTAGGTACAATTCCTAATTTTCTTTTTACCAGACACCACCTCCATCCATTCCTTTTAAGAATACAGTTTTATACTTAGAATTATAGACTCTAGAATACTTTGGGGAAATTGATGGTAGTTTAGTCTGACCATTTACTTTTCAGAATATTTTCCATTTAGCTTGCCCCAGTCAGTGTTAATTTTTCAACCAGTAGAACTGTGTCTCTGCCCACAGGCAACTGACCAGGGATCCTGTGAGGGAGGCTACCTTTGAGGATAAGAGTAAGAATAGGAGGTAGGGCTTGCTGCATGCCAAACAGGGTATCAATGCTAGTTGTTTTAATTCCTGAAGTGCTGTTCCAGAAGAAATGAGAGAAAGTTGGTGCATCAGGAGAACAGTGTAGAAGTCTAGGGGTAAAATTCCAGAATGCACCCTTAAACAGTTAAGCAGAGACAGGAAGAAGCAGCAAGACGGGAAATGAAGTGTAGTATGCACAATGGAGAAAATCTTCAATCCCGTATATGGCCCTGTGTGCTTTAGAAACAAAGGGTGGGACTAGAAAGGGGCCGTCCCTTCACTTGGCAATCCCATGAGGAGCTTCTATGGCAGTGCTTCTTCAGATCTGCTCATCAAAAGTCTGCTGTTTATAAACGACCGCCCATGGGACATTCCAAAGGAACCACGGGAGTACCGAATGGCCTGAGCATTCCTTCCTAGGCCTCATCATCCTTTCCCTAATGACTGAAGTAAGCAGGCTGTAAAGAGAAGCAGACAGCTGAACAGCTGTGAAAGATTAGAGTCAAGGTCCATTAGGGCTTAAATGAAAAAAGGCAAATTAACCTTATTAAAAAAAAAAAAAAAACTAGCATGCAAAATGGGAAACCAGAGCAGAAGCCACTCTGTCTGGGAAGCTCAAATGTAGGGAGCCTGCAGTTTGGGGACACTTGGCCCATCAGATATAAGGATTAAAATGGTCATATATTTGACAGATCTGGGTATGAGGCTAATATGTCACCAGTTTTGGTTAAGATTTAATCAAGATCAGAAGCTACAGGTTGAGCCTACAGGTTAAGCAACATCAGTGTGTGCAGCCCAGTGAAGCTGTGCTAAGCTAGGGATCCACACTCTATTAAACTGAGGAGGATATGGTGAATAAAATGAGGATTGGTCAATATTCACTGGCAACCAAAATGGACACTAGCCATTTAATCACAATGCAAACTCTCATTAATTTTTGATGAGTTGAAAAAACGCACCCTTCCAGGAACTTTTCATTCTTCTATTTTCCACTTGCATTTCACATTTGTCTTTTCACATATCAAGCTTGGGAATCCCCCAAATGTTTCTCTTTGGAAAGAATTTGAGTGGCTCTAGACAGATGGGGAAATGGACCATCTGGTGTCTGGTGTTATTGCTGCATGCAATGTAAGTCTAGATAACATAAGGGTGACTGGCCAACTGCCCGGATAACACCACCAATTCTCTGGATTTACTGAATTTCTCCAAGAACTACACTTCAATATGGTAATATATTTTTAAACAGAGTGCCATTCTGATTTGCTTGGTGCAGAAAAAAATTTTTTTAAAGAATGGAAGAAAGAGCAAGACTTTAAAATGCATTATTTGTTTTTTACTACATGTCTCTGACTAGCTTTCCAATTTCCTAGAATTATTAAAGTCAGCAACAGTGGGACCTCAAGAGGATCAAACTTTCTAGAAAGATCTGAACACTATCATCTTGAATGTATATCGTTTTTCTTATTTGGTATAATAATTTTTTTCAACTAAGGAGATTCCTTTTGCAAGGCTGTCTCAAAATTGTATGAGGAGAATTCCCATCAGATGATGTACTGGACTAGAGAAAAATTATTTTCTTCTAATTCCTTACCTGATTAGGCCTCAAGGGGAATTACAAAAATAAATAGCCACAAGTACAGCGAAAGAGAAGTCTAATGACCCCAGAAATGTCACTAATATTACTACTGTTGTCAAGTCACCTTTAAAGAAATGCTTGCTCAGTGACCTATAAGCACTTTGTGTCTTGAAAGAAACGGGCCACGTGACCTGTTGCCGAAGCTGGCATTTAAGCGATGACCTAAGTGGGATCCCAAATAAAAGACTCACCCAAAGATTTATGGACAGCGACCATAACTTTGAGTCCATTAACTTCTCTGAACATCTAATAAAGAACTTGACACAGAGCCGTAAAGGAAAATATGAACAAACTATTTTCTTAATCTGATCCTGTCTCCTATCTCTACTTTTTTATTTTACCTCTCTTGTTTAACAAATTATTTTTTTCCATTTTATCATTATTTCTTTGTTTTACCCTTTTTCCTGATATATATGCTCCCAAATTTCCTGGGTTTGATGCTGACTTTTCTCTATGCATGCTTCATCGAACCATTTATGTTTGACACATTCCTAACACCCTTAGGTAACATCATCTTGGGCATGACAAGGTCCCCCAAATACTCCTTTCTTCCTATGTTCCCTGCAGCTTACTCCTCACCAATAGCTAAAAATTAATAAATCAGGCATCACCTTATCTAGATTCATGGTTCCTAAAGAATATTTAATTCTCATGATATAACTGAGTGAGGAAATTAATTTAAGGCTAATTTTCTAAAAATTATTTTATGAAATAACTCCTGAACTGAGGCTGAACAAATATTATTAAAGCCAACTTTGAAATCCAATGCCATTTATTTATTGTAACAGACCCTTGGAGCAGAACATAAGCTGAGAAACCAGCAATTCTTAGTAGTCAACAATCTATGTCAGGGCATCTGCTATAGATTACATGTTTGTGGCCACCCAAAATTCCTATGTTAAATCCTAGAGCCCAATGTGACAGTATTAGGAGGTAGGGCCTTTGGAGGTGGTTAGGTCATGAGGGTGAAACCCTCACAAATGGGATTAAGTACCCTTATAAAAGAGACTCTAGGGGTGCCTGGGTGGCTCAGTCAGTCAAGTGTCCTACTCTTGATTTCGGCTCAGGTTTGATCTCCGCACTGGGCTCTGAGATGACAGCGCAGAGTCTTCTTGGGATTCTCTCTCTCCCCTTCAATCTCTGCCGCTTCCCCTGCACTCTCTCAAAAATAAACAAACATTTTAAAATAAATAAATAAATAAATAAATAAGACTCCAAAGAGCTCCCTTGTCCCTTCTGACACATAAAGTTACAATAAGAAGACAGTCATCTATGAACCAGAAGTGGCCCTCAATAGACATGAAATCTGCCAGCGCCTTGATCTCATACTTCCTAGGGTCAAGAACTGTGGGAAATAAATTTCTGCTATTTATAAAACAGCATCCTTAATAATTTTTACTAATAGTTCAGCCTAAATTATCTATGTGCTGTGGGTATGATTTATATTGATATGGTAAATTGCAACAATCACAAATCAGACTGACGTCCTTTTAGCAGTTTCCTTACTCTCAACAGAGGTAAAGTGAAACACATTTTCAAAAACGGTTGTATCTGGCTAGCGTTGCAAATAACTTATAGAGCAGGGGTTGTAGCAACAGATGTTTGATACAGAACTACCTGTTACCTGAGTCATTTTGAGAAGGGGCAATCTCAACCAAACCTATCTTTCCCTTAAGATTGAATTGAAAATTTAGGCTTCCTGATCATAGGTGGATGACCTGGTATATGCTCTACTCTTTTCTAATTTGTTCATTATCTACTAATCCCAGAAGATAACAGACAGTCTTGGATCCATTTCTTTTCCATACAGAAGGCTTTAGTATTTATTATATGTAATATACCTAAGAAAATGATAATTGCCTTCTTTTCAGTGAATGGGTTTTCCCCATAATTTTTCCATTTTTGGCAAGATTATTCACATCTTTTGAACAGTTTGAAACTATACAATATTTTCTCCACTTTTCACATTCTATACACACGTGAGATTCCAAGCAATTAATTCTGTGATTTAACTAACTGAAGGTGGGTCATGAATGTCTTCAACTTGTCAACATACTCTGTAGCTGACTGTAGTCACTGGATGTATTATTTTCAGGACTGTGAACAAAACTGAAGTCATAATTACTCCAGCAAAATATTCTGATTTTCATACATTCAGTAAGTATTTCTTGAATGCCTATTCTACACAAGGCCTTATGCAAAGTGATAATCCCATTACTGTGTCTGTATGTGTGCTGACAGAGTAATTATTGGCTTTTTATTTCTTACAAAAGAGTACCGAGAATGATTTGTCATCATTATGAGCTACAAAAGCATAGATAGGGAGGTAGTCATGGAACCCACTGTTCTTGTTAAAATTGCAGGTGAGTCTTTGACCTTATGCACTTATAGTCACTGGGTAGATAATATTTGCTTTGAGTATCAGGCAATTGTACTTTATCATCCTCTGTCTTTTTCTGCCTGAATGCTACACCTTTAAGTAAACACCAGTGGTAAGAAATACTGGCCTATGTTCCACACCCCTAGCCAGCTATATCAGAATCTCTATGGGTGGGACCTAAGCATGAGCCCTGTGAATCCATTGTGTGGCTGGGACCAGGCATCACAGTGTTAGATGAAGAGACACTTCATGCTCATAAGCAGTGGAGTATTAACATGTTCTTAAATAAAGATTAACATAAAATTAAGAGGGGGCTGAGTCACTATTTTGTATTTGTCTAATAAAATTTATTTGTCTTAAAAAAAAAGAAAGAAATACTGGCCTATGTTGATAATGTAGTGTGGTGGGGTGAACTGAAGTTCCTCTGTCTCTCTTAGACACACTAGATTGAGGGATCAGAGTAAAGCAATCTAGGCATGATGCCTTTTATTAATAGTTAATCCAAGAAAGTTTATAATATCACCAGGTCAGGGAAAGGGGAGAAACTCTCTTAATATAAGTAGATACTATTTAGTTAAAAATCAGGTCAAAGTACATAAGGAAGATGAATTTCTTTTGTGGCCCAGTTGGGAATATTTGAAAGGTAATTGTCCCCTACAAGCTGAGCTATGAATCATTTCAGACACATTTTAAGGAAAAGGAAACCGAGTGGAAGCCTTTCACCATTCCAAACTCCAAACTCCTTGGGACCAAAGGAAACTCACCACTACCCTTCTGAACAAAATAAGCAGTGACTGGGCAGACCAAATGCTGTTTACATCAATTAAAACCAAGGTGCTACATTTCCAAGTCTTAAGGGGCCAAGCTTATTTCCTTAAGCAGAGGGGATAGCATTGAAAATGAAGGCAAGTCAAAACACAGAAAGCTAATTGATGAATAAGAGACGATGGCAAAGGAGATAGAGTGAGCCAGGTAGGAGCATCAAGAAGGATCTAGTATATGCTCAAGGTGGCCTAAAGAGTGTCCCTGGAAAACCCTGTCCTTTGACTCCCATCCTCCACCCATGGCTCACAATGAACCAGGCAGCGTGGTGTGTGTGTGTGTGTGTGTGTGTGTGTGCGTGCACAGTACAAGAGGTGCTGCTGGAGTGCTGTGTTCTTTCCTCACCTGCACCCCTCCCCAACCTACTCTGTGTCAGAACCATCATCGGATTCAGTTGTGACCTTCCTAGGGCTTCATTTGGGTCAGCCTATATTATGATGGGAAAGGCAGGCTAGATAGTACTGGAAGGAGGTAGAGGGCATCTTTCTACCCTTCAAGCCCTCTTCCTTTGTGGTCTGCTGAGCACCCACACTGTGATTTGCAGGAAGCAGACCAAACATTCCATGCTATCCCAAACCATTTATTTTAAATAATCAGCCTACACACTGTTCAAGCTGACAATCAATTATAGTTTCATAACAATAAAGAGTCTAAAGAGATGACCATCTGTTACCAACATTTTCTGAAAAATACTATACTCGTTTAAGGTATCCAGAAAAACATCAGCGAGTTAAATATGAGCAAACCAAATACTGTAAGGGACAAGCTCCTTCCCAAATTCTGGTAGCATGCATCCCTCCCCGCCCCACACTACTAGAAGCTGGGTAAGCATATCAAACACAAGAATGTGGGGTGCCTGGGTGGCTCAGTCGGTTAAGCATCCGACTTTGGCTCAGGTCATGATCTCACAGTTCATGGGTTCAAGTTCCGCATCGGGCTCTGTGCTGACAGCTTGCTCAGAGCCTGGAGCCTGCCTCGGATTCTGTGTCTCCTCCTCTCTCTGCCCTTCCCCCATTCATGCTCTATCTCTGTCTCTCAAAAATAAATAAATGTAAAAAATAAAAATAAAAAAAACCAAGAATGTGTGAGTGAACCAGTGCAAAAACAAATATCATCATAATCAGTGACATGTCAGTGGAAAAAGGCCTTCTCTAAATTTGATGTACAGCACATATTCTTTACATCAGTAGTGTTCAACCTTGACTGCCCATTAGAATCACTGAAAAAGCAGTTAAAAATCTGGATGCTAAGGCCACATTCCACAACATTAAATCAGAATCACTGAGGGTTGGATCCAGTTGGCCACAGTTTTATAAACTACCTGGGTGATTCCAATGTGCAACCCAGGTGGATAATCAGGGATTTACACAAGAGTTTGCAACCTTGTTGAGAATTATCCCTTCAATATCTTCTGTTGAAGTAATTTGTATCTTTTTTTTTTTTGTATCTCTATAATGGACATAGATCTGACATAATGTAGACCTCCAAAGATGCAAATGAGTGATCACATATAAATTTGTGGCAGGCTTGATACTTTTCTAAATTAGATGTTTTAATATGGGCTGTGGTTCTAAGAGCAAATGTTCTTTATCCACAAACTGCTCTCACACGGCTAGGGGTTCTGATATGATGCATTCCTCCCATGGTGCATATCAGCATATACAGTAAAAGCCCACAGAGGCAGGCTTCATTAGCAGGATGCCAGTGGAGTCAGGGGGAAAAAAATCAATGTGGCCCACTTACTGCCAGCATTGGGAAGCATTTGATATTTAATATTCGCTAGAGTGCAATGCTGAAATGCCATTTTCTATTGATTTGCATTCCATGGAAAGGCGGCAGGGAGGCACAGCTGTCCTGTAAAAGCTCTCATAAACCTGTCAATGTGGTTTTTATGCCATTGTGGTATTTAGTGTTTTCACTGGTCTCAGTCATTTTATATTCCCAGATTCTGATGGGGCAACATATGCCACTTATTACTAGGATAGAAAGTAAGAGTTCAGTCCTAGTCTTCAAGAATCTGGGTATTTTTCTTGTAAAATCTTTGTTTTCCAAATCCATACACTGCTGAAGTCTGCATAACTCTGGCTGAGACACTGAATTATCCTAGGTGCTCACTCTGCTAGACTTCTTCGCTCTTCCTCTCCCTTTTTTCTTTATTTCTTACTTATTTCCTTAAGGTAGTATAGTTCTTATTGAGAGCTCTCTTCAACAGTTGCCACATAAAACTTGGTTTGGCACAAAGAACACTAATACGTTAAAATTTGAATGGTACTTTAAACCTCTAGAATTTATGTGAACCCCCCCCCATTATTACACTAGTTAGTTTCAAGGAGTACAGGTTTTATTTTAAACTTACTTCTCATGATATGACTGAGAGTTTTAATAGGTTACTGTATCAATTGAGTTTGGAAAACCACCTTTACAGAAAAATGTATACAACTGGGGCTATTCTCAAAATGAAAATGACAAAGTTCTATCTGTGGAAACATTTACTCCTTGATTTGTAAAAGGCTAAAGATGTTACAGTTGGGTTAGAGCTCCAAAGTATAAATGATCTTTAATCAGTGCTAAAGAGATTTAGGTAAAAACATAGAAAATGTTCTCCAAGTCCATGTTCGTGGATCCATAGAATAGGCTCTTAGAAGTTATACAATGTGGGTTGATTCAATTTCTTACTTGGAATTATTGAGTATCTGGTATTTTTAAAAAATTGACCTGGGCATGCAGATACAATATGTATCTGGGACATTTTCAAGATAGAGAGGAAGACAAACATTTAAACAAATCCACTCAATTTGGAATGCAATGGCTGTCTGTATGAGGATGCTCACGGTAATGCTTTTCTGAGACTCCAGCAACATTTTCTCTGGGAAAATTTTATAGTTGAGTTGATTTGAAATGTAAAGGACTTCACAGGAAAGAAAAGAATGAATGAATTATAGGGAGAGGATAAAGCATGTGCAACTACAGATAATGGAAGGAGCTTGACAAGGACCTGACTCTCAGAGTGAAAGTTGGGGAGTTGCAGGTGACTGGGCCCAAAGGGCAACCAGGGCCTCAGAAATTAGGCTCAGGGGTCTGAACTTCATTAATTTGGGAAATAACTGCAGTTCTTCCACTTAGAAAGATAAATCTGCTATCAGAAGAGAGCTGGAATGGCCCAAGGGGGTTAGATAATTTAGGAGGCCAAGGCAACAGTCCAAGTGAGGGCCTAAACAAAGCAATGGTTTCCAGTGTAGCAAGAATGTGACAGTGAACAAATTTAGTTAACTAAGCTCCATCTTGGAGCTGAGTTGCCAGATTCTGATTTTTGACCCTCCTTCCCCCTAACCGGTTTTAGGAATCTCTCTCCCTCCCCCCCACCCCCCATCTCTGGCCCTCAGATCTGTCGTTTGCAAAACCGGAAACCTCTATCATCCCAGGTGATCTCCATGGTCCCATCAAGTTCACAAACACTATGGTTCTTATGAAGAGGCTACAGGGATCCCAACATGATATGGGGACACATAGACACAAAAGTAGGAGAAGATTAAAGCATCTTGGGGAGTTGTAGGGGATCATTTATTCTCCATGAATTGCAGCAAGCAGGGCTTCTGACATATGCACGGTTGTCAATGTTCCCCTTTCCTCAGACTTGCCCCACCCCAAAGATGCTAGTGGCTAACAATGGGCCAGTGCATCTCAGCTCACTGATTCTCCCAAAGCCCTTCTCGGACTACTCCATCTTTATTTTTCTTTGTCCACTGAACTTCAACAAACTTCAAAGCGCTCACATTGTAGCAAACATGTGTCACGTTTTGACCGCTGAGTACCCAACTCTCCTCTTTAACTTGGAGGAATCCGCCCTAATGGGAATCTTTTTGAAAGACAAGGTCCAAACTCCCACTGAAAAGACCAAAAAAGGAGGCTCTCCCTTTCTCTGCCACTGGCAAACAACCCAACACAACTTAATTTTCTGGGTAGGGAATCTGAATTTTGAGACAGTGTCACAAAGGTGAAGAAATGAACAATTAGATGTAAAGCTCTGGAAGCATCTGGCACAAAGGGCTGAGTTCAGCAGCAGGAGAAAAAGCTAGTATTCTTTTGTTCTTATACAAGCAACCCTGTGTTCACAGTTTCTGAGCCTGGTTCTCCAGACATCCCTTCAGTTCTGCGGGCTGTCAGATATCCTTGCCATCCATACACTTTCCACTTAAGTAAGCCAAAGTCAGTTTCAGTTTGCAACACAAAACCCTGACAAATATGTATCAGCTTTTAACTATATTCTTTGCAGATTCTTTGGGTCTTGAATCAGTAATGAGCAATATAATGCCAGAAACTATATATTTAGGGCCAATTTCATCATAGTGTTCAAAGCAGTGTAGAATATCTAAGAGGTTACCAATTGATATTTGTTAGCACATAGGTTTCTTACTGTTGTCAATTCTTGATGTATGCAGTGAGGAGTTTCCATTTCTGTATATCTACAAAAACAATAATTGCAGATTAATTTCATTTAAATACTAGTCTTATGGGACCTTAAGAGTACTGGAAGAAAAAATGTAAAAAACATTATTTTATTTTTATAATTTGATGGACTGAATTAATAATGTAGTTACAGCTTGTCCTCCTCTAAAAACAGAGCCACATTTTAAAACTGAATGTTGATCAGAAAGCCTTGATCTAGAAATGGGTATTCTATAAGCTTCAAGTTAAAATGCAACCACTCTACAGGATGGCTTCCAATTTTCCTATGACCTCAAAGTAGCAAAGCACTGTCAGGAAGACAATGACACCTAAAAATAGTTTCAAATACCTAAATGCACTCAGGGTAGCCTTTAAATGCTAGCTGTGGCTAAGTTTCTCATCTTCATATAAAATTCCCAGGTAGAAATTATCCCTTTCTGTAGAAGGTTATTTTCTTATTTTTGCTATTTTTTGTTCAGAATGCTTCAGATAATCCTATCCATGCCAGTGAAGTTTTATCTATATGTTGACATAATCCTTATTCTCTCAATCAAATTGAATTTTTATGCTTGATAAATATCCTTTGAAATAAATGAAAGAAATGACATACAAAAATACCTACCTTGGCCTTACTCTGGGCATTTCTGAAGGGTTTTCCCAATGGCCAAGCTACCTGCAGAAATATTTGGGGTCTCCACTAAGACTGCACTAAAGCCTGACTTTTCCCTCCCTTCCCCAGGTGTTGATCCCAAGGGTACTCCTTACTAAACATCCTGCCTGCCAAACTCCACACCAGAGTGCCACCTGGAGAACCCATTCCATGACCTTTGTCCAAAATCACCAATAGAGTAAACGGTGGAACTAGGATTTAAAATTCGTATCTGTTGACTACAAGGTCTGTTTGAAAAATCTTTATACCAAACTATGACCAATTCAAGATAATGCTTCAATCAAATACACCCAAGCTGATTCCACGGTCTGAGAACTACCAGAAAGGCCTGTTTCTAAGAGACAAATAAATGTCTGCAGTTGATGCTTATCGATCATCTAGGATGATGAAGAGACTGCCATTCAATCAATTACAGGACTGACTAGGCTTTCTCACATCACAGAACAAGCAGCTTGAATCTTCCATGGAACAGCATAATTGATAGTTCTGCAACTGGCAGGCTCTTCTCAGACAATGAGTTCCCTTTTCAGCCTAGCAGGCTCCCTTATCCATCAATGGCTGCTCCATTGAGTCCCCCACTCCTCTCCCCTGCGTTACTGTTTTGCCACTTCCTGATCCTAAATGATGCTTAGTTTTCTTCTTAGCGTTTAACATCATCCATCATGACTTTATTCATTGTTAATTTTCTTCCTTCTCCCACATTGGACTGTAGCTCTGTAAAGAATAACGGATTTATGTCTGTATCCCCAGCATGTAGAGCAATGCCTGCTATATATTACACCCTAACTAGCATTTGGTGAATAAGCGATTGAATGAATGGTCACATCTTCTTTGCAGAGTTCCCGGGGCAGAATTGTTTCCGCCTATAAATTCCAAAGCTTTTAGTGTAGAACTGGATTATAAGCTCTGTCTCATTATATAATACCATCATATGTTTACTTAAACATCCCCTCATTAACTCTTCTTCAGTCTTTTCAAGAGCTTACAGCTATATTTTTGGTACTTTCCTTCAGGATCAGCCTCAGAATTTCACTAATCGCTCACCTTTGTGGTATACCTATTTCTTCCATTTCATGCCTTCCTCTTCTATAATTTACCTTCTAACTTTTGGTAGAACAGGTCTTCCAGTAGCTTTCCTTATCCATTAGACAGTGACTATTCACATTCTAAAATGTCTTTATTCTATCTTCATTTTTGATAATTTGGTTGGGTATACTATTTACGGTGGAAATAATTTGTCCTTAAAAATGTAGGGCACCTGGGTGGCTCAGTTGGTTAAGTGGCCGAGTTTGGCTCAGGTCATGATCTCACGATTCATGGGTTTGAGCCCTGCATTAGGCTCTGTGCTGACAGCTCAGAGCCTGGAGCCTGCTTTGGATTCTGTGTCTCCCTCTCTCTCTGCCCCTCCCCTGCTCATGCTCTGTCTCTCTGTCTCTCTCTCTCTCTCTCAAAAATAAATAAAACATTTTTAAAAAATGTTACAGCTATTTCTTCACGATCTTCTGGGTTCCAGTGTGGCCACTGAGGTGTCCAGTGTCATTCTGATCTGTGCAATCCTACCTCCCTGTTATATTTTCAGATTTTCTCTTTGCCATTGGTGTTTTATAACTGGGTGTTTGTTTGCTCGCTTTTAATTTTGCTGTCACTGAGTGGGCCCTTTCAATGCAAGGAATTCATGTCCTTTACTTCTGGAAAGTTTTCTTGGAGAATTTTTTTTTATAACTTCCTGCCATCTTTTTTTAAATTTTCCTCTCCATTTCTTTCTTTCTGAAACTTTTTTTCAGATTTTAGTCATCCTAGATTTATCTCCTAATTTTCTTGATTTTCTTCATCTTATTTTGCAACTCTTCATCTTTTTCTTCTGTTTTGTGAAATACTGTCTTGGTTTTATCTTCTAACCATATTATTGACATTTTGATTCCATTTCCAAGATATTTTTCTTAGTCTCCAAAGTTGCTTTTTAAAAAATTGCAGTGGCACGGTACCTGGGTGCCTCAGTTGGTTAAGCGTTTGACTTCAGCTCAGGTCATGATCTCATGGTTCATGGGTTCGAGCCTCACACTGGGCCCTGTGCTGACAACTCAGAGCCTGGAGCCTGCTTCGGATTCTGTATCTCCCTCTCTCTCTGCCCCTCTCCTGCTCACGCTCTGTCTCTCTCTCTCTCTTTCTCTCAGAAATAAACATTTAAAAAATTAAATAAAAATAAAAATTGCAATGGCATTCATCATACCTTTAATGGATTTAAATTTTTCCTTATTTTTCTAAAATGTATTATTATTTTCTTTCCCCTGAATTGTTTTTAAGAAGTTTCTTCTCTCTTTCTATTCCTTCTCCTTCTCTGCTCCCAACCCCCTACTTTTCTTGCTAGAGGCTTTCCCAAGTATCAGAATCCTTATTTGTCCATTCATATTTAGAAGTGTGACATAAATATGCTGATTACATATACTTTGTGTATGAATGGGCTTAAAAAATACTGGTCTTCACAAATCCACAAATCAGTAAGTAAGGATTCCAGTAAATTCATCAAGGGTTGTATGAATGGCAATCCTTGTTCGTCTTTGGTCCTGGGCCAGTTAGGAATCATTTTATGTCAGATTACATACAGAAGGGAGCTGTGGGCTCTCACCATTCTATAACAGATCTCACTTAATTTCTCTGTTTTCACTATGACATCTCACTCCTGTCCTCAGTTGTGCCTGGTGTGTTCTAATCCATATCCTCTCTGGTTCAACTTCTTGCAAGAGAGAGTACATCTTAGGTGTAGATTAATGGATCTACATAATCTTAGGGGTGAGGAAGTTTGTACACTCTGTTGGCTATGGCAAGGGATTTGACAGTATTGAATTATAGCTGAGCTCTGTGCTCCTACGACACAGCAGTAAGTAAAGGACTCCTCCCCACCATTTTGTATTCTAGACAAGGGCTTACTGAAAAAACCACCCTTCTCCATAAGACTTGGGTAAGATTCACAAATGCTGCCCTTGTTTACCTGTGACAAGGCCAGATACACACCCTCCATATTTCCATTACTTGTCTCATAAAAATTTAGCAGAACTGCTTGTCCACCTCCACTGCTCTCCCCCATCATTGAGAACAAACTGCTCGTTAACCAAATGTTAAGATTCTTTCCTTCCCCGAAGTTCCTGCACTTTGACCCATCCTCAGCCTGAGCTAGCATATAGTCCCCCATTAACAGCCCCCCATGAGAATAGGGTGGACTTAGCATAAAACATGCCCTAATCTCTATCTCACTGCCACCTTTTTTATCCCTCTTTGCCAAACTCAATTTGTTTACTCCTCTCTATAAAATAAAAACTCCTTTTGCCTAATTCTTGACATTCTTGCTGATTTTATGGTCAGGACATTCTTTTTCACAACGTTTGCAATAGTCCTTTTGAACAAAACATTTCCTCACTAAGACTGGATTTGTTTTTTTATTTGACAGATTTTAGGTCAAGTTGTCCCTTTTAGAAACATACAACCAATTTTATCTTATTTTAAATTGACCTGCTGAGCAAAACTTTCAAAGTTCTATCTCCTTCGGTTGAAACTTTCCAGAGTTTTGTTGTTCAAATCATTTTGTTTCATGTTAGCTTTCCTCTTGCAGGCCTGGCTTTCAGTTCTTCTAGTCAGTTTGATTTCTATGGGTACAAGTATTTGTCATGTTCATGATTGCTGAGTATTTGAATAATATTTTTACGATATTTGGGCAATTTCCTGCATTGTGAAGCTTATGCATCTCTCAAACATAAAAAGCAGAATGTCATACTCCAAACCTCCCTTTCACCTAGGGACAGCCTTGTGACCAGGCTCACTATGGGCAAATGTGATTAAAAACTCAACCATGTAAGGAACTGGGACCAGTATGGAGCTTCCATTCTATCAGCCTTTCCTGGCAGAAGAAGCAACAACCTTTCAGAAAAGGAATGACGTGCTGTCACAGAAATGGCACTGGTGCTGGAAAGCGGCTGTCAATTCAGGTTCCCAGTCATTACTGCTGGTGGCAGTTGCTCTCACAGCTGCAGCAACACTTTTCCAATTAGGACAATTGTGTTTCTGGGTTTGGAATGCTAGCCTCTAGACTTCCTCGAGGCCTCCCAAGACTCTGTAAGCTACCCAACAGTCTTTAATAAATCACTTTCACTGAAGTCAGCCACAGTGAATTCATCGTGCAGAGGTGGTTACTTCTGTTACATCCTCAGTAACAGGCCTAGTTTTTACCAAGCATCAGATAAACATTTTTGTACAGAATGATGAATTGTGGTTAAGTCTAATTACTGTTAGAGAGATGGCTTCTTTGCTTGAGCAGATCAACACAGGCTTGGTGTGCAGCTTATAATCTAATAACCACTTCTTTCCTCTTTGCTACAAGGTAAAGGACAGAAGAGTAGCATGCTTTTACTTTGCACGGTGGGTAGTACTCCATCAATTCGCTTCAGATCCATGTCAACTCTGTCTTCCTCTCGGTCCATAAGGACCTTAACTGCCTCAAAACTTCTACAGGACATTCAATTAATCCACTATATCAATAAGTCAGGCTGACATGTCCTAATGTGAAGGATGTAACAGGAATCATAGATGCTTTGGAAAGACTCATAACTTTGGCTTCCAAAGTGTGTGACTGGGAGAATATGGTATACTGCATTATTAGCAAATATTCACCATGTTTCCCTGCACCTTATCTTGTGCTCCACAGAAAAATATATGTCTCTATACCACAGATTTAAGCTTGGCCATAGGATTTGTTTTGCCCATCTAATTTGTAAGTAGAAGTCAACTGGGTTACTCTTGAGGAGAAGAATTCATGGCCAGAATGCACCTTGCTATTCATATCTTTTTTATGTTCCGTGAGTCTAGGAATATCTTAGGACTATAATCAGCCTGGATCCTGGAATAAAGTAACATCTGGCCCATGATATATATGTAAATTGAATGAAAAATAAATCATTATTGTGGCATGCCAATGATATTTTTTGCTGAAAGTTGCCATAGCAAAATTGAGCCCAAGTTGACTTATATAAAACTACTTTACAACTTTGCTTTTATAATCAAGCAGTTAGCTTTCATCTGTTGGCAGTATGCGGGCTTTTAAACCCATAGAAAACTACAATATAGATCTGAGAAACCTTTGCTAAATTTTTATTTGTGTTAAGCTTTCTAGACAACCTTACCTAGTTGTGCTATGGGAAAATCCTAATAAGGATTCTTTTAGTCTTGAAAGCTTTCTTCAGCCTGGTTTAATGAACACATTTATGACTCTCATCTTCTTTATAGGAAATGTCTGGATCTTATTGACTACACAGAGACTCATATAATCAGTCCAATGTAGACAGTACCCAAAGAAAATATGGAATTAGCTCACCCCAGTAACTTTAAAATATGGAAAAAAAGATAATTTTCTGAGAACTTTATCATAAAACCAGTGAATGAAGGATTATTTGAAGATACAGAAAGCAAATTTAAGGAAAGAGGAACATCTCCATTTCAGTAAGTTGGTTATCTACCTGAGTAAATGTGCATCTGAAAAATGCTACTGATGAGAAAGGAGTTTACTCAGCTGACAAAATGTAGGAAAAGGAGGATGGGTTTTTTAAAAAGCCACTGAGCAGTACCCATCCCAGTATTCTGCAGCGAGAAGATGGCTCTCATGCCAAGCATATTCCTACTTTAAGGCATGGAAGTTGTAGGCAAACTAAACCTGACATTGTAATTTACTTGTATTTTCCGATTTCATGCCAAGCAAGCAGACTGCTGGTTATAATTTTGCTTTCTGTGTACAGAGACTTCTCAAGCCATTTCAATTTCATATGTTCAAGTGAATGTGAAAATAATGTCTCATTGTCAAGTCAGAAATTGGTATTCAGGTTTACACATCAATTTCTACAAAAATGGCGAAGTGATATTCTCTAATTGCTCCTCCAGACATACTTCTCCATTCATTTCTCCACTTTTCTGATTCCAGAAGACCGATTTTGTAGACTGCATTACCTGGAACCCTTGCTATTTATCTTTTGCTTGCACATTTGACCTAAGTGTGGTACCAACAGGAAATCAAAAAGCAAAAGGAGGGATGGAAATTCTGGAATGATGGAGTAAGGATGACCAAAAAAGCCTTAAAAACAAAAGGACATTGGCCAAAACTGTCAAAACCAACTTTCTCAGAGCCCTTAAAATTAAACACAGTCCTACAGTAACCAGGGGAGTATTTATTCAAAGGAAACTGTTGAATCTGGGAAAGGATAGTGAGCTCTGTGAAGATGGAACCTTCCCTATTCTCATCCCCCTCTCCATCCCTCCATGGTAACACTAACAACCACCAGCTTCAACAACCTTGATAGTTATGAAAACCAGCAGCCTAGTAGACACCTGAAGTAGAAGAGGTTTGCAATTCTGCATGAAGCCCCTCTCCGGAGAAGTGCCTCTATTTTATCTCTCTGGCAGCTCCATGGGAAAGGCCCATGTACAAGGCTTCTGCCAGTCTGATCCATCTCAGAACATACTCAGTGGCAAAAGCCCTATCTAAAGTATGTGTATATAAAAAAAAAGTTAGTGGCAGTTGGTTAACACCACTGGTGCCTAAAATGGCAATACCAGGGGCACCTGGGTGGCTCAATCAGTTAAGCACCCAACTTTGGCTCAGATCATGATCTCTCTGTTCGTGAGTTCAAGCCCCGCGTCAGGCTCTGTGCTGACAACTCAGAGCTTGGAGCCTACTTTGGATTCTGTGTCTCACTCTCTGGCCCTTCCCTGATTATGCTCTCTCTCTCTCAAAAATAAATAAACATTATTAAAGAAAAGGGCAATACCAGTTGGCAAGGAAGAGAATGACCAAAAACTAAAAAGGAAGATCTGAGGAATGAGATATTCATAAGGGGCTTTGAAAAGCTCTGACATAATTTTGGGCATTTAGAGAACCACATGCATGTGCAGAGATATGCACATGCCCAGGAAAGACCTGTGAAGGCCCTGATCCAAACAAATATATTTATGGTTTTCATCTTCTTAACAGCAAATCTTGGGATCACCTTGAGCAGCCACAGGAAGCTTCCAAGCAGGTACTAAAAAACGTTCTCTAATTTAAATTCTACAATTTTTATGGTAATGTTTATGGCATTGTTTACGCCATATGTTTATGGCATACAATGTTTATGGCAATACAACCTTTATTTTTTTCACTGCATTTCTTTGTGAGGACCATTCCTACCAGGACAAAGTATGGAAAGAACAGTGTGGTGGCTTGTGGAAAAAAGTAATCTGGCCTGAGTTGGCTTTTACAGGAGTAGGGAGGGCAAAGTGGTAGAAGAAGCAGGCTGACACCTAGAGGAAAGTGAAAGTTCAAGAATGAACGAAGGTTGCCCTAAGCGCTCCTATGAGGCTATTGGATTCAAAGGCATCTAGCTAGGGATTTCCTAGTGTGAAAGCTTAGGAGGAAAAAAAAAATGATGGTCTTGGAGAGAGAAAGAGAAGGGCTTTTTCATTCTTTTCTAAGAATGGTGAGGGAAATTGTTTCTTCTGACAGGACAGAGCCCAGTTACGGGTATTTTTATTTTCTCTTGGGGACAGTCTTTTTAACAGATTTTTTTTTTTTCATCTTTATGTCACAGGAGAGAGAAAACTAGAATTCTTGAGGTAGAAAAGAAGTAAGATAGGAGCAGGGAAAATCCTAGCCCAGCTGGGGTTGCAGAAAAGTGAACTGAAGCGGTTGATTTCAATTCTGGGTTTATCAGTATGGCTTGTGGCTTTCAGGTGGAGAACCACTGTTCAAGTGAGGCCTGTAACTTATTACAATGACCATGCTTCTATATCACTACTGTTTGCTGAGGGAAAAAGTAAACAATTAACAATTCCTACACAATCACCTCTAATGGAATAAAAAAGATAAATATCCTGATCATGGAAGAATTAGAGGTACTGACAGCAGCTCAGAGAAACATTTCAGATATATGTGAACACAAAATAAATTTGAAAACTTGGAGCAAAAATAGGAAGAGCAAACACCGAACTGTTATTTATTATTACCAGGAACTGTTCTAAGTGTAAATGTCGTATATGTATTAGCTCAGTGAATTCCTACAACAATCCTACAAGGCAGATACAATTCTATTTTATAAATAAGCTTTGTGAGGCAATGAGAATTTAAATGGCTTTTCTAATTACTTAGCATGGAAACCTGTCCCCAGAACCCATACCTTAGATCATAATTACATAGAAGACTTTACATTTAAAAGAATTCAGTTATAAATCCTCACTTTCATCAATATCTGATCATAAACTCGAGGCTAGATTAAGTGGTAGGTAATACTAATTAAAAGATTTTTAAAAGTTATATAACTGAATATAAACATACACCCCATAAGACATATCTCTATTACTAAGAAGTATTATTTAATTACATTCACATAATAAGGCTTGGAAAAGTCATTGATAAATACAAACCATGAGTAACCTTAATATAATATCCTATATTTAAATACACATATCAGAGAAAGCAACATTACCCTAAAGTCCACTAAATGTTGGAAGTTTAATTATAAGCAAATGACAAATAACTCAAATATAGCAGAACCAGACATAGTGGTATACACATCTGTTGAACAGACAAGGATTAATCAAAAGAATTTTCTTGAAGTGGAAATGTATAAAGGAGAAAATAATCAAAACACTCAACTCTAGTGTACCACCAAAGTAAAACTGTTAACATTCAATGTATTTCCTTCCTGTCTCTGTAGAAATTTTTAACAAAAATATGGTTGTACAGCATAAGCATAATTTTGTATATTGATTTTATTTTTTACTTGACATTATATCAGAAGTCTTTTCCATATTTTAAATATTCTTTAGCAATATCACTTAAATGACATTAATATTTAACCAATCAAGATGTGCCATATTTTATTTACCAATACTCTCCATTTTTACCTTCTTAGATTTTTATTTTTTATTAGTACAAATAAAATTTCAACTAACTTCATGCATAGGTACACTTTTCAATATTTATTTTTTTAATGTTTATTTATTTTTCAGAGCACAAGCTGGAGAGGGGCAGAGAAAGAAGGAGACAGAAGATCTGAAGCAGGCTCTGTGCTGACAGCAGAGAGCCTAATGTGGGGCTTGAACTTACAGGATCATGACCTGAGCCAAAGTCTGATACTTAGCTGACTGAGCCAACCAGGTGCCTCCACTTTTCATATTTAAATTATATTTTATACCGAAACATTCCTAGAAATATAGCTATTAAATAAAGTATAATAATATTTTTAAGGTACTTGGTATACGTTGTCAAACAGCTTTCCAAATGGATTATGCTACGTTGCTTTACCATTTTCATTCTATCAAAACTACTAGATCCCTTATTTATGCCATCCCTTATTCATAGAAGTGCCATTTACGTTACACTCATATAGAGGAGGTTGCCTTAATTTTAATATTTGTTAATTGGACTTATAAAACTGTTGTATTTCTCTCCATCTCAGTCTCTGTCTCTCTTTTTCTCACCAACTCACTGGAAAAGCTGGTCAGTTCAGGAATATTAACATATATTTGGGGGCCAAATAAACTTGAATTGGTGTCTTTATTTTGCCACCAAGAAATTGTGTGAATTTAGGCAAATTATTTATCCCCTTTGAGCCTCAAATTCCTCATATACAAAATAAGGATATAGATATCTCATAGGATTATGGTAAGAAATCTATCAAAGGTTTCAACAAACTTGAGTAAACCTTAGTTATAGTAATAGTTGTAGTAGAAGCACTATTTAAGGAAAAATCAATAAAATTAAATCATTTGGGTAAATACTTTTGGATAGTTAGATCCATACAACAGTGATATTCAAAATATTAAACACTGGCATGTCTTCAACTCTGACCAATCTGAATGAATGCCTGAATCAATAAAAGCAGGTTTTTTAATTTTTTTAATGTTTATTTATTTTTTGAGAGACAGAGAAAGAGAGAGAGCAAGCGAGCAGGGGAGGAGCAGAGACAGAGGGAAACACAGAGTCAGAAGCAGGCTCCAGGCTCTGAGCTGTCAGCACAGAGTCTGACGCGGGGCTCGAACTCACGAGCTGTGAGATCACAACCTGAGCTGAAGTCAGATGCTTAATTGACTGAGGAACCCAAGCGCCCCAAAAGCAGTATTTTTTATTTTTATTTATTTTTATTTTTTAAATGTTTATTTATTTTTGAGACAGAGAGAGACAGAGCATCAGCAGGGGAGGGGCAGAGAGAGAGGGAGACACAGAATTTGAAACAGGTGCTGAGCTGTCAGCACAGAGCCTTATGTGGGGCTGGAACCCACGAACCCAACCGTGAGATCATGACATGAGTTGAAATCCAACGCTTAACCAACTGAGCCACCCAGAGCCCCTTAAAAGCAGTTTTTAAAAAAGGGAGCACAATGGATATGCTTAAAACAAAATCATCCAAAATTCTTAATCACAAAATCCCAAAAAGCAGAAAAAGAGTATTAGACAAAAATAGGAACAAAGGACAAGTGCAACAAATAGGAGCATTAACAAATAAGGTAGATATTAATCCAACTATATCAATAATCACTTTGAATGTCGATGGTCTAAATGCACGAATTAAAGGACAGAAATGTCAGAGTGGATCAAAAAGCAACACTCAGTTACAGGTTGTCTATAACAAACCTACTTGAATATCAAGTCACATATAAATTAAAAGGAAATGGAGAAAAATATACCATACTAACACTAATAAAAACATTAATAGCTAATCAGAAGTAGCTGTATTAATTTCAGACAGAGTAGACTTCAAAGCAAGGAAACTTATAATGGATAAAGAAGAGCACTACATAATGATAGAGGAGTCAATTCTCCAAGAAGACGTAGACCTTAATGTGTATGTGCCTAACAACAGAGCATCCAACAACAGATAGAATTGCCAAGAGAAATAAATGAATCCACACTCATTGTTGGAGAGTTCAATACCTTTCTCAGAAAGGGACATATGCATGAGGCAGAAAATCAGTAAGGACACAGCCAAACTCAGAAACACCATCAATCAACTGGATATAATGGACATCTATAGAGTACTTCAACAACAGCAGAATTCACATTCTTCTCAAGCTCACATGGATTATTCACAAAGGAAGACTGCATTCTGAGCCATGACACACACCTTAATTTTTTTTAAACAGAAAATTTACAATGTCTGTTTTCACACCACAATGAAATTAAACTGAAAATTAATAACAAGATAATTAGAAAATCCCAAAATGCATGAAGATTACACAACATACTTCTAAGTAACACATGGCTCAAAGAAGAAATCTCAAGAGAAATTTTAAAATATTTCAAACTAAGTGGAAATGAAAACACAACTTATCAAAATTAGTAGGATGCAGTGAAAGCGGTGCTTAGGGGAAAATTTATAGCATTGAATGCATATATTTAAAAAGAAGAAAAATCTGAAATCAACAATTTAAGTTTCCACCTTGAGAAACCAGAAAAGACAAGCAAATTAAATCCAAACTAAGTAGAAAAAAAGAAATAATAAGAATCAGAGATGAAACCAATGATAGTGGAAAACAGGTAATCAATAGCACAAATCAAGTACATTTTGCTATAAATCTAGAACTACTTTAAAAAAACTCAAAAAATTGAATGAATAAATAAATACCTGTCTAATTCGAAGGAAAGCTGACAGGTATGACACACTGGGACATTTCAGCAGACTATCATCTCTGGAATTGTATTAGCTATTTAAAGGAATATGCTCTGAGTATTTTCATAATATATTTTGCTTAATTCAAAATATAAGATTTCCTCAAAATATTGGTATAATTAGCCCAGGGGTGTTCCACCTGGTTTGATGTTTCTTCTTAACTTGGCTCACACTTTTGTAAATGGTCCCTTAAAATATTTTAAATCACCTAATTTGAATGCAACATCTCTTTCCTGCCTAGCTCCAATATGATACACATGGTTCGTGAGAGTTAACCCCTATATATATGTACTCAGTTTGCTGGTATAATTATGTGTTTGAACACACAGGCCAAATGACTGATTCTGGACAATAGTAAATCTATCAATATTTTAAGTGGCCTGAGAGCTTCCCTAAGTTTGCCATGTGACATTCAATAGCAGCTCATGCCACTACACTTGCCCATTTCCCTTTGGAATTGAGCTGTGAAATATGAAGAAACACCTAGAAGGAAACAGACACGATAAGCTCCCGGACGTAGGTCGTAGCGATGAGTTTTTGAATCTGACAACAAAGCAAAAGTAACACAAGTGAAAATCAACAGCTGAGACTGTATCAAACTAAAAAGGTCCTGCACAGCAAAGGAAATCATCAATAAAATGGAAAGGCAACCAACAAAATGGGAGAAAATATTTGCAAATCATATACCTGTAAAGGAGCTAATATCTAAAATACATAAAGATCCCATCCAACTCAACAGCCAAAAACACAAATGATCTGATTTAAAAGTGGGCATAAGATAGGAATAACCTTTTTTCCAAAACAGACATACAGATGGCCAACAGGAACACAAAAAGATGCTCTACATCATTAGCCATCAGGGAAATGTAAATCAAAACCTTAATGGGATATCAACTTACACCTGTTAGTACACCTACTATCAAAAAGACTAGAAATAACAAGTATTGACAAGAATGTAGAGAAAAGAGAACCCTCATATTCTGTTTATGGGAATGCAAACCCATATGGGTTTGGCCACTATGGTGCGGTTTACGGGTGCGGCCACTATGGGAAACAGTATGAAGTTTCCTCAACAAAATTAAAAATAAAACTACCATATGATCCAGCAATGCCACTTTTGGGTATTTCTCTGAAAAAATTCAAACACCGCCCCCCTCCTCCCTGCCCATGTTCATTGCAGCATTATTTACAATAGCCAAGATATGGAAACAAGCTAAGGGTCCATTTATGGATGAATGGATGAAAAAATAGTGTGCGTGCATTTTTATGTATATATGGATAGGGTACATAGAGAGACAGCATGCTCATGCACGTTATGCTAAGTAAAATAAGTCAAAGACATGTACCACATGATCTCTCTTATATGTGGAATCTAAGAAAACCAACTTTATAGAGAACAGATTGGTGGTTGCCAGAGGCAGGTGGGGGGTGGGGTGGGAGAAGTGAGTAAGCTGTTTTTGTTTAAATAAATAGCTAATAAAACAGAACAGCCTAGGAGATTTTGAAATGCTAAAGCAATAATTTTCTTCACCTCAACTACAGTTTTTAAGGCCCGTCTAACCTTGACTAAATACACAGGGTAAAAGTACATACGGCAAAAATTGCCCAAGAGAAATTGACAAACTTGCCGCCATCGTGGGAGATGTTAATATCCTTCTCTCAGTAATTCACAAATTAGACAAAGCAAAGCAACCAGCAGGTATATAGAAGATTTAGAGAGGACAATAATACAGAACACTGTAACAACAACAACAAAATTGCTTATGAAATTTGAAAAGCATAATATAAATCACTAAGCGTGGGAAAAGGGGTGGATGATAGATCATCTTCTTGGGCAGTTTTACTTATGCATTCATGTGCTGCTCATGCCTAATCCTGGCTATACAACTTCCATTTTACAGTGGAATGTTATTAGGCTTGGTTAGCTTTAAGACTTGATGGTTCGGACACAATCAGCACATGCTAAGCAGTTATGGGTGCGTGGTCATATGCCCTTACACCAGCACGTATCATCACTTTGGTAAACAGAGTATCCTCTGGGTTTTCTCATCTACTCATACTCACGGTTACTCTCCCTGTTCCTTATGGAAAATGTTTTCTAGGTCCTATAGCTTTTTGGGATATAGTCTCTTTCTTTCCTTAGCATGTCCAGCACCCTCCTTGCCAGGTTATGTTGTGCATGGAACCTAGTTATTTGTCTCAAGTTCAGGAGAGGAGGTGGGTTAAATCCTGAAAGGCTCTCATAATGGAAGAAAGCAAGGCAAAGACCATTGCACTGTTTTCAAGAAAGGGAGAGGCAGATAGCTTTCGGAGGAAGAAATCACTTTTGCAGGTCTGAAAGATTCAGGAGAATCTGAGGCCTCAACATTTGTAAATACATCAACTAGATTGTCCCCCACCCAGGCCTCAGGGTCCCATCCTTCCCAATCTGTGTCCTGGTTAGCAGACTTGCTGTGGTTGAAAATTCAACCTTCTTGAGCCTTCCTGCTTTTAATAAAGTCCTGTTCTGATTCTCATTTTTTTCCTTCCCTCCAGCTATAGAAATAAAACTATGTTTATGTATTTCTAAGGAAGCCCTTTGGCTCTCACCTTGTACCCCAGATTGGTGAATAATTACTCTCAGTTTCTCATTGATTTTCACCAACACACTAGTCAAATACCATTCAATTCCACAGCTATATAATTATGATTTTTGCAGAATCTCTTAAAATCTAAGATATTCTATCTGCCGGTACAATTCTTTCCATCATTACCTCATCCCATTTCACTACTGGTGAAATGTTAACAATCATACTGCTACAGCATGTGAGGGCTTATCAGTATTCCACTTATCAGTAGTGAAGTGATCCTTACTGCCAGCTGGCCAGCAGGTAATCCAGCACCAAATCCTGGTTTTGAATCTCTTTCCTCAGACCACTCATGGTACCAACTATCAAGGTTTGATTTCCTGAGAAACAGATTCTGAGGTGGATATGTGCATGTTAAAAAGTTCTCAAGAATTATACCTATAAAGAAGTGAGAGGAGAAGGACTGAAAGCAGAGAAAAGAAAAATCTGAATTCTGATGTCCTAGTAACAGAGGCCTTCCTTGGCTGATGTCAAGCCCAGTTGTCAAGCTGGCATGGCCATTCAAGATATCTCAAATGAAGGAAGGGAACCTCATCTTCATATCCCTGTATTCTCCAGTCAGTGGGTGTGAGTTGTCCCTGAGGAAGGGGCATAGCGTTAGGTGAGAGACTTCCTCTTGTCTGAGGAAAATTTCTGGGCAGGAACTCAGATAAGTTTTCAGATACCAATGCTCCTGGGAGTCATAGGAATGAGAACCTCAGTTGTGAAGGATAGGTACAGAAGGTGTGCACCACAGCATCCACTGAAGGTTATGTGAAGAGCGAGCAACCGTGATCCTCTTAAGAATTCATGAAACTTGTTCTCTCTGAAATAAATCCCTTCCTTCTTAAGTCTATCCACAACGCTGCCACGACAGTCACCAACACAAACAAATCAAGTCCATCATGGAACTCTCCATGTTAACTGTTCCCCTCATTGCTGAGAGAACAGTCTGGCCTCTTGAGTTTGACACACACAATTCTGCCTCTACCTCTCTCTTTGGTGTTCATTCCAAACATCGTACACAGAAATTCTCCCAATTTTCCATACATATTTTTACTTTTAAAATATTGACACGTTATTCTCTCTGCCTAAAATTTCAGGACTTCTCTGCCTAAAAATCCTCTATTCATATTTAAAAATCAAATTTAAAAAACAAGGTATCCTTCCATATGATGCTGCAGCAGTGAATATTCTTTTGTCTGAAATAACAGAAAATGCAACACTGGCTGAAACAAATAGGGGTTCTTTTTTCCCCACATATAGCAAAGGGTATGGGAGTAGGTGTTTGACTCAGCTGCTAAACCATGTCAGCTCTTCACCTTCCATTGTTTTGCTCTGACATCTTCATAGTGTGTTTATCTGATGGTTTCCTATCTCATGACTGCCAAATCAATGCCAAAACCTCTAGTATGATGATCTTATTCAAAGTCAAGAAGTAGGGACATAGCTACAGCAAAAACAGAAGTAGAAGAGGAGGAGCATGGAGAGGAGGAGGAGGAAAGAGACAGGAAGAGGGAGGGGGGAGGGAGGGAAAGCGGGGAAGGGGGGAGAGGGAGAGAGGGAGAGAAGGAGAGAGAGAGAGAGAGAGGGAAATCGATTGATCTCACATTAAGGAATTTTCCCTTGAAATAGCCCTAAGTAGATTTTCTCCAGTATATAATTGGACATAACTGGGTCATATGCCATCCCTAAAGGATAGATTTCGTCCTTATCTGATACTGAGGCATCTCCTCCATGCAGTAACTCATTAGAATCAGAGTTTATCAGGCTGCCTGGGTGGTTCAGTCAATTAAGCATCTGACTCTTGATTTGGGCTCAGGTCATGATCTCACAGCTCATAGGTTCAAGCCCTGCGAAGGCTCTGCACTGACAGCACAGAGCCTGCTTGGGACTCTCTCTCTCCCTCTCTCTGCCCCTCCCTCACTTGTGCTCTCATGCTCTTTCCCTCAAAAACAAATAAATAAACTTTAAAAATAAAAGAATCAGACTTTACTCAGAGAGAGGAAGACAGGAAGAACAAGTGAACTTCTGTAATGGCATTTCGTTTTAGAAAATTTAGCTATCTTTGAAAGGAACCAAGATCCAGTTTTAGAGAATAAAAGGTATCATCCTTCATGATGTCATCATAGTTTCATGAATATTTTACATAACTGAGCCAGGAACACTGCAATTTTCTCCTAGGAGACTAAGACACTGAAGGTTATGACACAGAATTAAAAATTTTAGCTTCATGTTTGAAGGTGATCTAAAAGATTAAACTAAGAAATTAAATATTCATCAAAATCAGATATGAGTTATGAATATAAAAAGTTTTCAAATACTTTTGTCTTTTGTCATCCTCAAACTAAATATAAAAAGAATAATTCTTGGCTCCTTTGCCTCATTTTGTAATCACTGCAATTATATCATGTATGTGTTATTCTGTAAACACAGTGCTGTTATTCATACGTTAGACAAGTCAGAAGGAAAACTAAGATGCTTTGTGCTCTGGTAACTTCCTTTATTACATTAAAACAATTGTTCAATGAGATAAACTTTTGAATAAAAGTTAGTGAATATTTTAGCCCTATTTGATTTGAAGCAGCATATTTCATCCTAAAAATGGAATTTGCCTATTTGTTCTATACAGCTAGTGAATGTGTGGTCTTAAAACATTTTGAATAATACCTGATTATGAGCCCAGGAACCAATTATTTCAATTAAACATAATAATTTGGCAACTTTGTCAATAACTTGGTATCTAAAAATGTAGTTCAACTATGGAAGCTTGCTACTTTCCAATTAGATAGAGAATAGTGGGACCAAATTTTGAGGTGGAAAATGATACCATCAGCATAGTGTAACAGGGTGATGTCGAAAGGACCACGAAACGCCGAACAGAAGCGAAGCAAGATTTTATTTACTGCCGGGCCAAACCTGGTCTCCTAGTCTTAAGGAGCAGAGAATGGCCACGAACAAAGCTGGCAGTGAGATTATATGGACAGAACATGTCATTATTTAGTTAACCAACTACAATTCACAGCATTCCATGGTAGCCAATTACACTGTAATACACAGATGCTAGTTTTGGCGGGAACTTATCAATTTAAAGTTCTTTGTTCTTTTAAAATGACCAATCATAGTTAGGCACCTAAGATACCGCGGGGCAGTGACTAAGCGAATTTTTGTAGTCTTGGCCTTGGCCGGATCTTAGCAACCATAGAAAGGGGTGGGGGAGCGTTTTGCAACAAGTTATCTATTTAGTAAGCGGGCGAAGATACAGAAGCGAGATGAGGCAGTTAGTAATTTCTAATTACTCTAATAGGGAACTACATAAGCTTTTATCAATTATTTATGAAATGTGAGTTTAAGATGAACTTATATACAGTAAGCTCTCTGATATCTTATAAATTAACCTATTACATTCCATAAGTTGACCTATTACATTCCATAAGTAAGTTAACCTATTATATTCCATAAGCTGACCTATTACACATAGTTTAAGGGCTTTTATTTATTAGTGTTGAAGGATATTAATAAAAGAGAGCTTATTAATCTTTTCACAGAATTTTGTCACCCAAGAGAGGTAAAAGACTACTAGGACCAATATCAAGGACAAGATATGCTAGCATCAGAATCAAAAGCCAATTTTTTTGTAAAATGTCTGTTAAAGCTAAAGACAGAACAGCATCCAGGAGTTTTACTAAAATTCCAGAGCCAGTGGGTGTAGGAAAATTGTTAGATTGTCATCATTAGGAAAGTGCTCAGATGGATGAAAGTACTCAGATACCAGATACTAGAAAGACTGGATCTCCATACAAGGGAAACAAACAGGTTCGATTGGTCCCATCAAACTAGGTATACATATATTGGGAAGCCATGCATAATGGGGTTCGCCTGGGCAGACCCAGTTGTTAACCCTCTAGTTTTGTGTCATCCAGTATAGGAAATGATTTTGTTAATGCAGATACCTGAACCCTGACCCAAATTCACATAGATTTTTTTTCAGCAATAGATTATTTACGTCTTCAAGTGGACAAAACACTGGTGGTGTTTAGACAGCCAAGAAAGACAAAAACCTCACCAAAGAAACTACCTTGTTTCTTTCCAATGTCCTTTGCTCACATATAGGAAGGTAACATAGAGGAAACAAGTGATTGGTTTTTTTTTTTTTTTTTTAACATTCTGGTGACTTCGGCAAAAGTAGCCCTTTAAAATAATACCTCTGTTAAGCAGAATTATTCCAAATTGACCAGTGAGAATTGAAAAGAGAAACCAAGAACACTGGAGTGAGCACAGAGATACAACTATCTTAAGAGTGAAACTTTCCCTCAGTGGTAGAATTGTCAGCCATGAGGAATGTACCTTGGGACTGGTTCTCTACCCATAGTTTTTATGGGAAACTAAGAGTGGAAAAAAAAAGATGAAATCTGGAATTCTCATGGCCTTCAACAATGCTTTTACTATCTTTGGGTCTCAATTTCCCCTGATGGAAAAACAAAGGGCTGGAACCCAGTGATCTCTAAAATCAAGCATTAACATTCTGAGTCTTTTTTCTTCACTGCTCTCTGTCTTTTCCTGTTTTGTGCTCGAACTCACCTTTTGTATTCCCTCCACTGTATCCTGAATAAGTCTCCCTGATGCCTCTTGTCATCTCTGCCAAAAAGGAGACTTGCCTAAAGACTGTCAGAGATGCTACATAATTACCATCAATCCCAGACAACTGGTCCTCATCAGGGAGAGGAGGGCTAAGCAAGCATGGAAGCAACAGGCACTGGACTGAAATGAACAAACATGAATATCACCACGGCAAAAGTGTGTATCACAATGGATTACCTGTTTTTCTTTATTTCAGTGTGCCAGTCACCTCCCAACTCTGTGCTGCCAGTAGTGTTTTCTGCTTGCGGTGCTTAAATATGTTGTGAAGTGTGTGTGTATGTCTTATTTTTTTGTCTGTCTCAGCTTTAGGAAGTCAAACCTCTCATGCTTGTGCTAAAAAATGAAATAACAGATCATTTTGACATCTGATGGTATTTAAAGATAGAAGTTAAGTTATTTATACTGGAGAGAACCAAATATAGAGGATTGCAAACTTAGTGTGGATATTGCTGTTCTTCTGCCATAAAAGAAAAAAATATTCAGTGTGCCCTGTTGTCATTGAAATCAGTCTTTGACACTAAATGTGGTCATTTTTAGGAGTATGCAGTCAGTCATTCCATCTAACACCAGATATTCAGTGCAGATCACAGAAAGATGAAGATAGAGAAACAATGTAGCCCATTATTTAGTGAAAAGGGATTTATATTTGTGAAGGGCAGCAAATGTCACATATCAGAAAGGGGGAGAAGTAAGAAGGCATGAATTTACAGACAAGAAGATTGCCACCATATCCTACTATTAGGAACAAAAACAGAAAACGATGCCATCAATTGTTAGTTCCATGTCTCAAGAGCCTGGCAGTGCATGAGAATATTAGGTGGGCTAGACTGAGATTTAGACAATGACAGTTTCTGCAAGAGGTAAGAGTAACAAACAGGCATTTGTTAGGACAAGCTAATGTACTGTACAACTGAATAGAACATATATTCAGGATCTGAGTTGTGCTAGATCCACAGTACCCAAGGGCCTCCAATGAACAGGAACTTTAACATGAAATAAGAAAAAAATAAGGAAAATATCACTGTACCCCATGATCTTGTCTGCTGCTTGTATAGATATAGAGTAACACACATTTTCAAATCACTGCTTTCTGAGGCCCTGCTGTGCTTCACCATTTTTAGTTTGGTTGTGACACAAGCTAGTGCTAACTTGACCAAACTCTGCCACTACCAATATAACTGTTATTTTGTTATTTTTTTTAAAGAGAGAGCACACAGGCAAGAGGGGGAATAGGGTTGGTGGAGGGAGAGAGAATCTTAAGCAGGCTCCATGCTCAGTTCAGAGCCCGACATCGGGCTCAATCCCACAACCCTAGGATCATGACCTGAACTGAAATCAAGAGTCAGACCCTCAACCGACTGAGCCACCTAGGCATTCCTGTTATTTTTATGGAAAAAAAGAAAAGGAAAATTTAAGTACTAGCCCAAATACTAGCAGTAATACTGGGAAGTACCTCTTCATTCACTCACGGAGCAAACATCTGTTTCCATGTTCTACAAAATTTCTTAGGAACCAGGAGAAAAGATGGTACGCTGTGTCCCTCTTCTGAAGGAACTCAGAGTATTTAAGAGGAGACAAATCTGTCAACAAAGAATTCAAATGAAATGTGCTAAGTATAAATAGCATCCATAAGGTGCTGTAAGAGGGTAGAGTGGGGGAAGGTCTGGTTGCCTGTAATCAGCATAGTTCACCACCTCTGTCTGTGTATGACAGAGGGTAGAGGGGGGAAGGTCTGGTTGCCTGTAATCAGCATGGTTCACCACCATACTTGATTCCTGAAATGTCACTAGTAATTTGCAAATAAAAAGGGAAAAAGAAGGCGCCCAGTTGGCTCATCTGGCTAAGCACCTCGACTCTTGATTTCAACTCAGATCATGATCTCACGGTTGGTTTGTGGGATCAAGCCTCATGTCAGGCTCATCCTGACAACATGGAGCCTGCTTGGGATTCTCTCGCTCTCTCTCTCTCTCGCTCTCTCTCTCTGTTCTTCCCCTGGTTACATGCACACATGCACTGTCACAAAATAAATAAACTTTTAAAAAAAGGGTGGAAGGAAAAGAACCCCCCCCCATCAAAAAAAGCTCCTAAATGCCACTAACATTTGTGAATGATTTCCTCTTGTTGTATTTTAGAATGTGTTCAGGTTTATTTTATGTCCTTACTTGTTTGCTTTCTGATGTTTTCTCAGAAGGAGCAAAATGAGGAGGTATTAGAGATAGCATGAAGAAATTGCATAGAACCTTTCTCATCCTTTTTTATCTAGGTCACTGCCAGAAAAAAGTACTTAAATGGCTGAGAGGAAGAATTACCATAGTATTCCGAAGTTTAGATTTAACTTTTCTTCTTAAGTTTGTCTGTGATACATTTTCATAAAGAAAAAGGAAAGTATTACTCAAAACACATACAATTTTCTTGTATTTTAACTCTGCAAAAAAAAATTGTTGGGGGTTATTAAATTCTGGGCATGGGCAAGGGGGAGTCACTCATGCAAGTGCCTCATGCTTGAAAAAAATATGCAACCCAGTGATCTACCAGATTCAGGAATGCTATGGAAAGAGAGGGTATTTGGCAAATTTGGGAGTTTGGGTTTATCAGAATGGAAAGAAAATGTTTTACGCAGATTACTTATATGATTAAATCTGTACATTAGACCAGTTTGTGTGTGTGTGTAGAATTTGATTTTGTGCTGGCTGAAAAGGGCCGAAAGGATGTAAAGATATTTTTGTAATAGTTTCCACCATAAATCAAAGTACTTGGTGTTGAGTAGGGTGGGGGAATGAATTCAGAAAGGAGGGGATAAACAGGAGACATATTATAATGGTAAAATGAATATATTAGTAGCCAACTGGTTCTGGTTCAGGTTGCTGCCTTTTGAGTTGTAAAGACCAGGAAAGACTTGGGGGAACAAGATAATAGTAAAAATTTGGAAAATGATAGAGTTTAAAATACCTCTGAAAGTGACAAAAGTAAAATGTGTAGTGTGATGGTTAATTTTGTGTGTCAGCTTGACTAGGTAAGGGATGACTGAATAGCTGGTAAAACATTATTTCTGGGTAGGTCTGTGAGGGAGTTTCTAGAAAAAATTAGAATTTGGTGAACTGAGTAAAGCAGAAGGCCCTCCCCAGTGTGCGAGGGCCTCATCCAATTCACTAACAGCTTAGATAGAACAAAAAGGGGGAGCAAGGACAAATTTGCTCTCTCTGCTTGAACTGAGACATTTATCTTCTCCTGTCCATGGACATTCTTGCTCCTGGGTCTTAGGCTTTCAGATTCAGATTGGGATTTAAGCCATCAAACCCCTCTCTGATTCTTCAGTTTTTGGACTCACACTCAATTACACCACTGGCTTTCCTGGTTCCCCAGCAGATCATGAGACTTCTCAGCCTCCATAATCACATAAGCTTATTTTTATAATAAAAAAGTTTGTACGTGTACTGCCTTCCTATTGTGTACACAGTAATCATCAAAGGTATGCTTTCTATATGAAAGATGAATCATGCAGAATAATCAAAATTGTGTCTTCTAAGTGAGAAAACAGTAAAACATTGTTTAAAACATGGTAGATCCTTTCTTCTTGATCTGGTATATAATAAATGATAAAACAGTATTTGTTGAATAAATGAATGAATACATGAATGAATGGAAAGAAGGATGTGTAAGATGGGTGTTACTGGCACATATCTTCCTGTTAAAAACTGTTGCTTTTCTTTCTGGAGTATAGGAGAATACTCTTGATGAGCTAGAGTTAATAAAAACACAAAAACACAACATTTGGTATCAAAATGACCAGCATTCATGACACTGCTTCTAAACTACTTCATTGTGTGAGGTTGAACAAGGAAGTGAATCAATGTGTACCTCATTTTCCTCAAATTTAACACTCAAACTGGGGTATTATGTGAATTAAATAACAATGTGATAAAAAATATCTGGAATATACTAATCATACATGTAAGTTTCTTTACAACACAATCTTGTTTTCTACCCTATTTTAAAATCCAATTATTTTCTATTTTGCTATTGAGTTTTATATGTTATTTATAGATTTTGGATATTAACTCTTTATCGGGTATATGACTTGCAAATATTTTCCCCCATTCCATAGGCTGTCTATTCATTTTTTTGGTTTTCTTTGCTGTACATAAGCTCTTTAGTTTGATGTAGTCTCATTTAGTAATTTTTGCTTTTGTTGCTTATGCTTCTGGTGTCCTATCCAAAAAATCTTTGTCAAGACCAATGTCAAGGAGCAGTTTCCCCATCTTTTCTTCAAGGAGTTTTATGGCTTCAGGTCTTTTTTTTTTAATGTTTTATTTATTTTTGAGACAGAGAGAAACAGAGCATGAGAGGGGGAGTGGCAGAGAGAGAGAGGGAGACACAGAATCCAAAGCAGGCTCCAGGCTCTGAGCTGTCAGCACAGAGCCTGACGCGGGGCCCGAACCCACGAACTGCAAGATCATGACCTGAGCCGAAGTCGGAGGCTTAACCGACTGAGCTACCCAGGCAACACTTCAGGTCTTATTTTTAAATCTTTAATTCTTTTTGAGTTAATTTTTGTGAGTAGTATGAGATAGAATTTCATTCTCCTACATGTGGTTATCCAGTTTTCCCAACACCATTTATTAAAGATTCTACCCTCTCCTCCTTGAGTATTCTTGACTTCTTTGTCAGGTATTAGTTCTTCATATATGTGAGGGTTTCTTTCTGGGCTGTTAGCTTTGTCCCACTGGTTTATGTATAAATTTTTATGCTGGTACCATATTGTTTTGGTTACTATAGTTTTTTAGTATTATTTAAAATCAGGAAGCATAGTGCTTCTGGCTTTGTTCTTCTTTCTCAGAATTTCTTTGGTTATTTAGGGTCTTTTGTGGCTCCATACAAATTTTAAGGTAGTTTTTTTTCGATTTCTGTGAATAATGCCTTTGGAATTTTGATTGAGATTGCATTGTCTGTAAATAAGTTTGGGTAGTATGGACATTTTAACAACATTAATTTTTCACAATCTATGAATGTGAGATGTCTTTCCATTTATTTGTGTCTTCTTTCATCAATGTCTTCCAGTTTTCTGTGTACAGATCTTTCACTTGAGTTAATTTTATTCATAGGTATATTTTATGCTATTGCAAATGGTATGTTTTCATTATTTCTGAATACACATTTTTTTCCAAAGAAAACATACAAATGGCCAATGAGTACAGGAAAAGTTGTTCTGTGTCACTAACAATTAGGAAAATGCAAATTGAAACCACAATGAGACGATCTCATACCTGTTAAAGCAGCTATCACCAAAAAGATGAGACAACAAATACTGGCAAGGATGTAAGAAAAGGGAATCCTTGTGCCCTGGTGGTAGGAATGTAAATTGGTACAGCTGCTATAGAAAACACTATGGTGGTTCCTCAAATAATTAAAAACAAAACTACCACATGATCCAGCAACCCCACTTCTCAATATATATCCAAAGAAAATTAAATCACTATCTCAAAGAGATAACTGCATTCTCCTGTTCATTGCAGCATTATTCATAATAGCAAGGTACAGAAACAATCTAAGTGCCTGTCAATGGATAAGTGGATAAAGATGTGGTATATATATAAAAAATAGAATATTACTCAGCCATGAGAAAGAAGGAATCCTGCCATTTGTAGCATCACAAATGGACCTTGAGTTCATTATGCAGAATGAAATAAGTCATAGAAATAACAGCAGTTACCAGGGTGTTATGGATGGAGAAAACAGGTATGTTAAACAAAGCATACAAACCTCCAGTTATAAGATGAACAAATTCTGGGGATCTAATATACAGCATGGCAATTATCATCGGGAATACTGTAATATATACTTGATAGTTGCTAAGAGTAGATATTAAATCTAATCATAAAAAATGGTAATTATGTGACATGATGAAGGTTTTAGTAAAGTTACAATGGTAATCATTTTGCAATACATAAGTATATGAAATCAATGTATTGCACACCTTAAATCTGTACAATGTTATATGTCAATTATGTCTCAATTAAGTTGGGAAAAATATTTTTCTACATTGGATATTTCTGTCACTCCCCTCTTCAACACGTGTGCACACATACAATAGGAAACCACTACAGGCAATAAGTAAAAGACCTAAAATACTAACAACCACCCTGATTGTGTGTCTTTGAAACTAAGAAAATAATTAATAAAATATTCCATAGGATGACTTTATTTATGGTAAATTTCTCTCCATCTTAATTTGTTCAAATCACTTTTTGTAATTTGCTGAGAGAAATTAATCTTGCCTCTGTTGTGCTCATAAATTCTTCCTACTCCTCCATACACTGTACTTCTATCTTTTCAGGAGACAAAGTTACTTTGTATCTCTTTTACTTTTCTTTTCTGAGAAGTTCCTTCCTAATTTATTTAGACCTCTTTAATCCAGTGTTTCTCTCTTCTGCCTTGCAACACGGCTCTTTACTTCAGTACTTAAGGGTTTTTGGTCATATGCAAATTTTAAGTTGAGAAAAATGGAACATCTTATCACTTTGCTACCAAAAGCCTTCATAATTGAGTTAAATATTATTAATTCCTGTGTTATAAATTTCTACTTGTGGCTTTTCCAAAGGCCTTCAGGAGTTGGCAAAACTAGAGAAAGATACAACAATACTGGACATAAAATGTGCATGGAATAAGCAAAGATCATAGAAAAACAACACAAAGTCTTACTCCAAATCAGAACAAGAGGAGATTTAGACAAAAGGTAATCATCTTGTTGTTTTTCTAGTTATTCCAATTTCAATAAAAAGGAGAAAGAAGAAAAGAATTTCTTTGAATGCATGCATCAGGGAAAAAAACAATGCCTTTCAGAACTGAAATGAGTCAAGACTTTGTAAATAAATCAGGGGAGATCAGAAGTCTAGGGATCTCTCTGATGAAGGCTATTTTTCTATTATTACTTGGCTTGTTCTATTTTGTTCTTTACATCTATGATATATTCTTGCTGTACAACTGAGATTTAGTTTCTCTGTATATTTCCAAGAGTCATGGATAGGTAAACTCTCAAAAGTTTGTATGGCATTTTCTAAAACAAATTGAAATTTAAATATATTTGAGGTTTGGAGCACCTGGGTGGCTCAGTCAGTTAAGCATCCAAATTCAGCTCAGGTCATGATCTCACAATCTGTGAAATCGAGCCCCATGTCCAGCTCTCTGCCAACAGCTCAGAGCCTGGAGCCTGCTGTGGATTCTGTGTCTCTCTCTCTCTCTCTGCCCCTCCCCTGCTCACACTCTGTCTCTCTCTCAAAAACGTTAAAATTACATAAAAAATAAAAACATTAAAAATACATAAAAATAAAAACATTTAAGAAATTGAATATATTTGAGGTCAACTGTGTGAGGAATTAATATGGAAATTTTATCGCCAAGGAATGCTCCCAAGTGAAAAAGGAGACAAGTATCTCTTGTCCCTAAACCCATGTTCACTGTATTTTTTTCTCAATCTCTTTTTGTAATGATTTCTGGATTACTCCCTAAGTTTCCATTTAAAAAAAAATCAACTCTGTCATTTTGCACTTTTGCCCTCAATTGTTCCTCTCCTTTTCTTTATTAGACTCTTTCTCACTACCTTTCTTTTTCTCGATATTGATCTTGTATTCCAGCTAGAAATATCTCTATCACTTCCAAATTTCTCAGGAGAGAATCTAGATTTTGTGGAACATAATCTGGGGCAAGAGGACTCTGAAAGAAAAGTTATATAACTTTGTCACAACCAGACAGAGCTTTGGAAGAGAACTGTACGTGTGAAAGGCCCTCAAGTTTGAGGTCATGGTAAATCTTCCCATTACTATTAATCCATCCCAAACCTGTCCTTCTTTTCCATTGATTTATCATTATATAGTTACTAGAGGACAAAATATGAGGGCTTTGGCTATCGTTACTTAGTGGCCTCATTTTCACCAAGTATGAGGCAGCCAGTTGTGTAAAGCAGCAGCTGTGAACTTGGTAGAAACTATCAGAGATAAAATTCTTATCAATGTACACCTGTCTCTGAACAAAATTGGAACTGGATGAGATTCTGAGCTGGGAAGGCAATTGTTTAGCAACACAATTTTCACTCTGAAAGAGAAGGAGCTGGAGATAGAAAGGCACAAATAAACAGAGTTGACATGCTGGAAACCAGTTTTGCGTTTCTTAGGGTGAAAAATAATGTATAAGTACAAAAGGAATTTTGGAAGCAGGGGTCAATAGTGAGTTAAGAGATACATCAACTTATTCATTTAAAATTAGTTAATCTTTAACACTCCTATTCATACTGCAGTATGAAGTGACAGAAAAACTGCAGGCTTTGAAATTAAATCGACCTCAGTGAAAACCTTGAGTCTGTCACTTACTAGCTGTGAGATTCTAACGACTCTGAGCTCTGTTGCAGCAAATATGCAGAGGAAAATGTCCACATTGTTGTAGATTCATTATCCTATTTGTGTGTGTACATATTAAATATATTAGTCATTATTTTTGTGATTATTAAATATATATATAACAGATATATATATATATACATATATATATATAAAACAGGTATCTAATTATAGATAGAATGAATACAATTGGCATTTAAACAGGAATTAGAAGTTAAATGTGTACCCATCTCCCCACCTAAGCCAAAACAATAAGCATAGTGTTTAAACGGTTTTCACCATAATCCTTTGTCCAAAGTATTTTTCCAAAAGTCTTCTTCATGTATTGTAATTTTAGTCACAAGTTTAAGTAGTTGTGGATTAATAGATACATCTTTCTTTTGTTTCTTGCATTCCACACCTTGAACCAGAGAACTACACTGTATCACTTTTCCCTCCAAAAGTTGTGTATTAACAACTGTAAATTAAACTGATATCCCTATTAAACAATTAGATTCCTAAAAATTATCCCCAAAACGACAGTTTTTTCTATCCCCATTAGCATCTTTCTGTTCAAAGTTACAAGCCACATTGAACCGAAACTCAGTTGGGCTAGATGAAGTCAAAAGGGAATTTATTGGTGGCACCTGGGTGGCTCAGATGGTTAGGTGTCTGACTCTGGATCTTGGCTCAGGTCATGATCGCATGTTTCTTGAATTTGAACCCTGTATCGGGCTCTGTGCTGACAGTGTGGAGCCTTCTTGGGATTCTCTCTATCCCTCCCTCTCTGTCCCTACACTGCTCTCTCTCTTTCTCAAAATAAATAAACCCTTTTAAAAAAGGGAATTTACTGGAAGTCTTATTGAAAAGATAATCTAAGTACAGATAATATATAGTTCCTCAGTCATAGACATGAATTAATAAGAGATTTGTGGAGAACTGTTTCTCAACACAAGCCCAAATCATGATCTTGACCCATACAGTTTTCAGAATTTACCTTAATTTACTACAAATAAATCATTTTATATATGTAATATTAATTTTTAAGTTGTCATATAATATGCATGCAAAACACTCAACCTTTTAAGGCTATGCAATTCAGTGAGCTTTGACAAATATATACACCCATTAAAACCACCATCCCAATTAAGATAAAACGAACATTTCTATCATTCCAGAAATTTCCCTCCTTCCCCATTTTAAGAAATCTCCCAACTTAGACAGAGGCATACTCTGTTCTTATTTGTCTTTATCACTTATTTTTAGCAGTCTAGAAATTCATGTGAAAGAAAGCATGTAGTATGTACTCTTTTAGGTCTCATTTCCTTTGATCAACATTGTGTTTTTGAAACTCTTCTACATTGCTGTGAATATCATAAGTTCAAATCTTTTTATACCTTTTTAGTAGTGCACTGAATAAATACAGAACAACATTTGGATTTTTCCCAGGTTCTGCTAAAATGATTAAAGCTGGTATGAACATCTTGTCATATATTCTTGTTGCTATGTGTTTTTATTTCTCTTGGTTCTCTAAGAATACAATTGCCTAGTTATTACACTTACAAACCAAAATTGCAGTTTTAGTTTAGTTTTGTTTTATTCTGTGACTAAGAAACTCCCAGTTGTCTTCAAAGGAAAGGCAAACCAGGTGGATCAACAGTCTTTCTCACATACTGCTGCTAAGACTTTAAAATGGGACAAGTGATGTGGAGATAAATTGAACAACCTCTAACAAAATTACATTTTTTTTGCATACTGTATTTGTGAATATGTAATCTTAGAATCCAAGAAATGTGAGTGGATTGAAGGGGAAAATGTTTATGAAGAAGAAGTTTATCCTACCTTAAATCAAGACTCTTTAAATGTTTATTTATGAATATTATGTAGTGTTGGTACAGATATACAGAACTAAAGAATAGAGATCACAAAACTGACCTGCATGGGTCAATTGGTTTATGACAAAGACTGTACTATATCCACAGGGACAAAACTGTCTATTCAAGAAAGAGTGTTGAGATAATAGGAAATTCAAGTGAGATAAAAAGCAAACTTAATCCCTATCTCATACTATACACACAAAAAGTCAATTCCAGATATACTCAAGCCTAAATGTCCATCAACTGAGGAATGGATTAGGAAGATGTGGTTCATCTATACAATGGAATACTACATGGCCATGAGAAAGAATGAAATCTGGCCATTCGTAGCAAAGTGGATGGACCTCGAGGGTGTCATGCTAAGTGAAATAAGTCAGGCGGAGAAGGACAGATACCATATGTTTGCACTCATAGGTCTAACAGGAGAAACCTAACAGAGGACCATGG
>CM053579.1:78554242-78634037 GCA_028646485.1 Cryptoprocta ferox | reverse complement strand
GGGGGGGAGGAGGTGTGGCCAGATGACAATGCTTGAGTTAGGATCTCCTGCTCTACAAAGTGAAGTCTGCTTCTGAAACTAAGGGTATTTGAGGGAAAAGATTCTCCAAATACTTATGCACATACCTGTAAGAAATTAATAACTTTCTTATAACAAGGGCTTTATAGTTTTCTCCCAGACATATAAAACGAAAACATCTTTAGTATCAGATAAAGCTTACTTATGTAAGTGACCCACATTTAGCATTAAAGGTCTAGCAAGGGACATACTTTTCTTTCATCTAAGATTCAGGAGCAGGGGCTACCTGGTGACATAGTAAAAAGTTCCACAGAAGTTAATCTCCAACCCTGACCCAGATGTAAACCAAAGTGAACAGGAAAAGGGTTTTCACCATTATGTAGGAACATGGCATTTCTCCTTTAATCTTTTTATTGGACAAAATAAAAAGCATCCTTAGATTTCTACCCACTAAATCTTTTGGTTGCTACTATTAAACTGTATGACACATGCATGAGACAAGCCGAAGGCTGGAAAACATCCATGAAAATTTTCCGATTCACTTTGTGTAAGATGGACTTTATGATGAGAAATCACATATTGGCCATAATCTTGTTCTCCAATATTAGTTCCCCCAAGACCAGAGTCTTCCTGATTGCTACATGGGTAGACTTGGTAGGAGCTGGCCCTGACACTTTCTACTGGACAAACACCTCTTCTGCATTATCCAGGTCCTTTCCAGCGTTAGGAGGGATATTCCCTTCCTTGATAAGGATGATCTCTACTGAAAAAGTCACTCACTATTTTTGCTTTTGTTTTAAAACTCAGCAGATTGTTATCAAGTGCTTAGTTGAATCAACGGCCTTGGATGATCAATTTAAAAAGACAATGGCGGGGCACCTGGGTGGCTCAGTTGGTTAAATATCTGGCTCTTGGTTTCAGCTCCAGTCATGATCTTACAGTTTGTGGGTTTAAGCCCTGCATCAGACTCTGTGCTCACAATGAGGAGCCTACTTGGGATTCTCTCTCTCCTCTCTCTCTGCCCCTCCCCTCATTTCTCTCTCACTCTCTCTCAAAATAAATAAATAAACTTAAAAAAATTAAAAGTAGACAAGGGCATTTCTGGAAAAGTAACTGATTGTGATAGGACTAGTCTTAGACACAACTAGAAAGTATAAATTTAGAAAGTATAAATTGAGTCCTTTCTTCATTTTCTTTTTTTAATGTTTATTTGTTTTTGAGAGAGAGATAGAGATAGAGACAGACAGACAGAGCATGCGTGGGGAGAGGAAGCGAGAGAGGGAGACACAGAATCTGAAGCAGGCTCTAGGCTCTGAGCTGTCAGCACAGAGCCCGGCACAGGGCTGAAACCCACAAACCGTGAGATCATGACCCGAGCAAAAGTCGGCTGCTTAACCAACTGAGCCACCCAGGCACCCCATTTCTTCATTTTCTTTCTTGCTTTCTCTTCTCAAATCTCAAGTCCTATGACCTAAGGCTCCCAACAGCCTTCAGAAATAACTCTATGCCCTCAACCCCTAAGTTTTCCCTTTATCCTCCTCAGCCATTAAGTTTTTACTGATTTTGTGCCTGTTTCTCACTGACTATTTTAGAGAAAACCTTCCTGATGCAATAAATGACAAGCAAGTGCTTATAATATATCAAAAAGGCTTTCATACTAAAGGTTGAATTGTAGCACGAGGGGATGGGATAAGAACTTTGTGAGATTATTTATATCCATTAAATCAGAGTTTCTCCAGCAATACCATGCATCACAATTACCCGTGGTACTGGTTCCAACAGATTTCTGGGTTTCACACCCAGATTTTCTGATTCAGTAGGTTTGGCCTGGGGCCTGAAATTCTGCATTTCTAACAAGCTCCCAGTCATGTTGGTGCTACTGCTGATCCAGGGACCACACCTTAAAAACCACTGCTTTAAATCCAATGACCTGAGTGACCCCCTGATTTCTCATGGCAGCCAAAAGCCAGCATGAGCAAGACTCCACATTCCATCCAAACCTCTACTCCGAATTTGGGATTTTATTCCTCATGCATTGCCAGAGTCATAAGCTGCTATTGGAAGAAAAGTGTAGGATTTGGAGTAAGATTTTTATTGGTTGTCTGCTTTGCCACTTGCTGGAAATTTCTTTAAAATCTCTGAGCCTCACTTTTCTATTACAAAAAGTTGAACAGTAAGTATACTCTTACTCTTTCAAGTTCATTATGGGGCTCAAAACTTGTGTGAAGATGCCTGGTAAACTATCAAGTGTTCTACAAATGGTATCTCTGTTCTCAAGTAAGTGGTTTCTCCAAGATAGCTATTAAAAATGAAATGGTGGAGAACCAAACCCTGTCTTAAAAACTAGAGCTGCTGGTGTTCCCTGTGTCACCAACAAAGCTATTTCCTCAAAACCATTCTGTCATAGATAAAAAGAAACACTGTACTAGCTTTAACATAAAGCTTTTTATGCCCTACAGAGCATCACACACAGTGCAGATCTCTGTAGAACAAAGGGAAACTTTCTGGCATCCTACATATTCCAAGAGCAACCCTAGTCTGTGTCGTGGAAGATCCACAAAACACCTGTGCAATCTCCCTAAGGGTCAATACATTCAGAAAGCATCAGAAGAGCACCACATGAACATGATTGAATATATTCCATTCCACTTTTTACTCCTCATCCTTTACATGGCACTTATTAGGGGGAAAATATCTCCTGTGATTACAGCACACACTGCTATATATTCTATTTGTTAGACCTAATTCTCATGCTTAAAATCTCTATACCCCCAGCCCCTGAAAATACCCAACTCTCAAAGGATACAGTCTCAGATCCAAGAACAGCTGGGAGGAGCCATCATTGCGTCCCCTTAACAATTCTCACACCCAGAGCTAAAGCAAGAACAGATGGTTGTCTCTGCAGGGAATAATTGTAACCCCTTGGGGTCATTCCTTGTTGGTAGCAACCCTTGCAGAAGACATAAGAGCTGCATACCACAGGCTGGCCTCTTTTTTTTTCCTTGATTGGTAAGGTCACTAACACTCAGTTTCTCTTTCCATAACATATGAGCAAGTGAACACTCAGGCCCTCAATAAAGGGACACAGGATCCCACAGAAGCCTGGAAAAACTGGGGCGGGGGGGACAGTAGTGAATCCAACCTATTTGATGTTATGGTCATACCTACCTGTTGACACACCAAATGAGAAAATACGGGGGGGAAGGGGAGGGGAAAGCTACCATTTTGCTCCTGTACACTTTCTATAGCACCTCACCTCACCCTCTGGGATTCCTTCTCTCATCAGGGGCAACCTAAAGCCTCTGGGGCCCAACAGGTGATCGATGTCCAAGACTAGGATCACCCTGATAGTCTGTGAGGTGTGCAGAGTTGTGGGTAACTCTATCCATCCTGGCTGCCCTTTATGGACCCTTTCTTCTCACTTCTCAAGTTCTGATGTGTTTCAGTTCTCCCCTCCACTCGGGCCGCCAGCCTCCTGCTCTCCATGAATTCACTTGCAAATGCTTTGTGGTCCTAACACAGAGTTAGAAGATTTGAGAGGAACACAAGAGTCAGACACATGATGTCTTTATACCTCGAGTTCATCCAGTCAGTCAACAAATAATTTGTGGGCATCTGCTACTGTGGGATCCACTCTTCCAGGTGCTGGGAATACATGATAAAAAATAGTCCTGCTCTCTCAGAGCTTATAGTCTAGTGTATTTACAGCGTGGAATTAAATCCAATTCTGAAATCCTTCTTTTACACCAAATCCTAAGAGTCAAATGTGTTTGTTCTCAAGAGGAATAAGTCCTAATTATATCGGTATTTCTCAACGTACCTTCTGAGGATGAACTTTATCAGAATCTCTTAACATACTAGTCAAAGATCAATGGGCTTCGCGATAGGCCCACGTAGAGGCCCTCTTTGAGGGTGGGGCGCAGGAACCTTAACATTCATAGCAGGAATATTGCCTAACATTTGGGAGAATCTGTCGAACTAAAAGGATTAAGCTCAAATAGTGGAGATTCAGGTTCTTTTCTGCAAACTGAAGTTTGAGATCTGCTGCTCAACTAACCAGAGAAACTCAAATGGTGGAGTTTCAGGCACCAGCTACAGCAATGTTTCCTCAACTTCCCATAAAAATCCCCCAGGGGAACTGTTAATACTGGAACTTCCCTGACCCTTTTCACAGATTCTGATTCTGAGCCAGAGGGTCTGGGGTGGGACCACAGGTGATTCATGGGTTGGCAGCCATGTCTCAGAAATATAGAACGTTAGGGTAAAATTGCAAATCAAAGACATGACACCGATTCCATGCTTATGTAAACCGCAAGAGTGATATATTAGTCACTTTTGTTTTTCCCCCCACTTAGTGGCTTTTTTTCTCACATGGATGTGACCTTTTTGCCTCTCCATTTTCTTTCTCTGCTGGAAACATCTTTAAAGCTCAGCTGTGTGAGCTCTGGGCTTGAAGAAACAAGCTTTCATCACAAGACTCATTAATGTTTATACGTATTACCCCGGCTAGCCCCCACTAGATCATTAGATCTTCAAGTATAGAGACTAACCTTGTCAACCCAGTACCCACCTACAGCCTCTCCCCAGTAGGTGCTCAATAAATATTTACTCAATACTGGCTTGGTTAATATGACTCTTAAGGATTAGAAAGTGTTCAGATCTAATTTAGACCACATCTTGCAATCCTCCTCCATCCCTGCAATTTTTCACTCTTCAGTAAATGAAGCACCAAGTGTCAGTTCCTTTGCAGAACATCCTGTAACACCTATTGATTCCCCCTCTCATCTCCTCTGCTCCCCCACCCCAAGGACAATAGCAGAAGAAAGAAATATAGGCTGATGAACATGATCAGAGTGCACCTTAAGAAGATTACACCTTTTGATTTGAGTTGGTACTTTTTTTTTTTTGGCTGCTGATATCAAGCTAGGTAACTTCACCATAACTGTAGTGTTTTAGTATTATGTAAGAGTGCATTATTTAAAGCAAAGCAATGCAATTATTTTTTATTAAATTTGAATAAAATCTAATAGCCATCTTTTTTTCATTTTTTATTGGGATGGCACATTGAGGATTAAAATGTAAAAACAGGGACATCTGGCTGGCTCCATCATAGAGCATCCAACTCTTGATCTCAGGATTGTGAGTTCAAGCCCCACAGTGGGTATGGAGCCTACTTTTAAAAAAGAAATTAAAGGAGTGCCTGGGTAGCTCAGTGGGTTAGCCTCCGACTTCAGCTCAGGTCATGATCTCACAGTTCTTGAGTCTGAGCCCATCAGGCTCTGTGCTTGACAGTGTGGAGCCTACTTTGGATCCTCTATCTCCCTCTATCTCTCTCTCAAAAATAAACATTAAATTTTTTAATTAATATTTAAAAACCTATAATTTGAGGAAAAGATATACAATTAAAGACAGATTAAAATATGTTAAGTTTAGGGCCACCTAGGTGGCTCAGTCAGTTAAGCATCCAACTTCACCTCAGGTCATGATCTCATGGTTCCCAGATTCAAACCCTGAGTCAGTTTCTCTGCTGCCAGGGAAGAGTCCACTTCAGATCATCCTCTCTCTCTCTCTCTCTCTGCCTCTCCCCCATTTGCTCACTCTCTCATAAAAAAAAAACTTAAAAAATATATTAAGTTTAAATAAAAGAAATAAAATATAGTTCGAAGACACTCTTTTAAAAGTCTCTATCTTTTCTGAGCAGAAACCATGGTTGAGCATAGTGAACCAAGAGACAGCTCACATAATGAGACAGGAGCAAAGACAGGTTGGAAGATTGAGAAAGGGGAAAGACAACAGCTCTTTCTGAGGCAACCAACCCAGGAGAGGATCCAGATTCTCATGGAGAATGACTATGTGATCTTGGGCAAGTCACCAACCTCTTGAACAACAGCAAAATGTTTTCAAAGGTTTTTTTTTTCCTTAAAAGATTCATTGGGATAAATGAATGAAAAGACTCAGTGCCCCAGGTTTCGTCCCCCCTTCACTGAAATGATGTCAGATGATTTTTCAGAAAGGGAATACAAGACAGATATTATAAACTTGTCAGCTGACAGAGAAAATAGAGCTAATATGAGCCATTAGCATGGATTTCAGCTAAGCCAAGCAAACAAATCCATAGCTTAATTGAAACTTGTTCAGCTAGTAAGGTTATTGTATGTTAAAGCAAAGAACCGACCCAAAGAAACAAGCAAAAAAAGTTGTTTATCACACTCAGATTTTTAAATATGTTTCTTGTCATTTCATTTTGAAGTTTGATTTGCATGTACCACACACTGTTATGTAATGTGGAATGTAGGCCAGCATTTCAGTAAATTTTGAGTAGCCATAAACCAGGCATTCTTACATAGACTGTGAGGAGTCCATTAATCTGTGCTCTGTGCATTTAGGGTAAAAACTTCCTACCTTTTTCACAGAAAAATTAATCAATACTCCCAACTACACAGTATATTTAGATCTAGGGTTGATAACAAAATATTGCTAAATCCCAGCCTTATTCCCCAAATCCAATTTGATAGCTTGGATGATGCTGATAGATGGGAGCAATCAACAGTCAAGGAGTTGCTCAAAATCACACGGGAAATGTTTCAGTTCAATAATCTATTCCTGAATTTGTTATTTGGCAAAAAGTTGAGGACATAATTCTACCCCATTTTCTCTATTTCTCTCTTCCCCAACACAGTGCTGACATGAAGCATGGACAGGAATGTGTATTTGGAAAGATGAATATGCTAAGAAGCTATGGAGTGTAGGCTTCTAAGAATTCACATAAATCCAGGGTGCTCATAATTTGAAGTTCAATGAATGTTCAGCTATAGTCTCTTTGGTAACATATATATTCCATCTTTATGTGTAAAATAGATATTAAACAAGATTAACTGATTTATTATGAAGACCATTCCTTTTCTGAAAAGAGATCTTGCCCTTCTGAAAGCAGCATGTACCAATAAGAAGTCAAGACATGCATTAGTTAAGAAAAAAAAAAAACCTGAAAACATCCTACTTGCCATTCAAAAGTAACATCTTCCAGAAATTGCCTACATTAGAAATTACCTGGCTTGTATCTAAAATTTAAGAGCTAATTTAAAGGAAAGACGGACACCAACAGATGCTGAAGTATCTCTTTATTCAGAAAATGATTTCTGACTTGATAATGAAGCAGTATCCCTGCCTGCCCTTTGTTGCACAGAAAATTTTAAACATGTCCTTGCTGACGATAGGAACAAAGGAAAGAAGGCAGAAAACTTTCAGCTAAATCCTCACTTGATGTTATACTCTATTAAAAGGCAAAAATAAAGTGTTTAGTTGTTAATACTTTATAATGATGAACACAAAGTTTTTAAGGACTAAAAATACTATCATGGACTAATTAGCCTTTTTTTGGCCACTTTTTTGTATGTGAACCCTCTGTAATTAAGTAGGAAAGTGACAGGGTCTTAAACATGCTAATTGCCCCTCAGACGGGACAAATAGTTAAGAATTCTAACTCACTGAACCAGAAATCAGAAAGTAGGTTGGATACTTCTTTATCAACTACTATCTGAAGGATGGTATATTTATTTCAAACTCTGAATTTCCTCCAATTCTGATTTGCTCTACATCTTACCAAGGCAGGTCTGGCTATTGTGAGGGTAGTAGGAGCTGATTTCCTAGCTCTTTTGAGGAGACTGTGCATTATGGTGCAGCCTCTACTACCTCTTTGCACAGATAATGAACCAGGAAAAAGCTCTAACTGGATAAATCCAATGTTCAAACCAGTAAAAAGTGACAATGGCTGATGTGATGGTTATTTGACCTCATGGTCTCACACCATGTCACCCCAGACTCCTCAGGCAGAGAAATGGGTGATTTCTCTCAATCTGTGATTCCATGTGGCACACCCCAGCTTCATCGCTGAAAAAAGTCCTAGAAGGAAGCCCATAAAACCATTGGTCAATAAAATGATTCAGTCATAATGACATCTGCAGAATGAGAAATTCGTAGAAACGAGGGGCATGGGCATTGCAAGTTTTGTAAGGGGTTTTGTGAGGGCTTGGGAGGGCACATGTATAATTTTAAGGTTCATCATTTTTCGATGGGTGCTCCTAAAAGCAGGTGCCAGCTGTCACACCCCATCTTCTGGCCCAGCAAACTTGAGAAGGTGGCCAATCAGGGCAAGTTCATTTTAAACAGTTTGTACACATTCATGAATGACTGATGACACAGCCACCTGTTGGGAAACAATTTTCCACGGATCTCCCTCATTTCTAAACACCTTTTAAGTAAAGGCACTGAGACTCTATTTTCAAGGATGTTTGTATAAGCAAACAGCCTTGGATGACAGAAGCAGTGTCTCACTCCTTGATCAGAAGACAGATTTATTAGCTCTCCAGCTAATATCTCCCCAGGGGTAAAAGTTTGTTGGCCCTAAGTAAAGGATTCTGGTTCTTCAGCTGTGACACAGACCTATTATGTGTGCAGCATTCACTGGGGCCACTCCATTGGGGTCCCCAATGGAACTTGGGGAACAAGAGGAGCCAATGCAATCATGAAGTTCATGCCTCCTGCTGTGCATAATGAAGTCCTTTGTCTCGGACCCAGAAGTAGGTTATCTTCTGCCAGCATCCATGAAAATGTGGCAGGCTAACTTGACAGGTTTTAAGTAGGGTAAAATGTCAGACCCTTCACAGTTCTTGACACTACTGTGTCCCCAAATCTCTTCACTATTGGCTGCTATTGAAACCATTGTGTGATCTGTCAATTTATAACTCTTTCAAGGATATTCAGCACTGGTGAACGAAGCAGGGTAAACACTTCGCAATCTTTCGGCTTGAGATAGGTTCATTAATCTTGAGATTTTGCTACTCAGTAAGTCTTTAGATTAACAGGGTACGTTGTTTTTCCTTCCAGCATCTTTTCCAAGCTGTCCATGGTAATCATGAGATTTCATCAGAATTTCTGATGAAATTAAGGGACACCAGGTCTATACATTCTCCCTCATCTGTCAGTCTTTAAAACTAATCATTTGGGGGACGCCTAGGTGGCTCAGTCAGTTGAGCATCTGACTTCGGCTCAGGTCATGATCTCACAGTCCATGGGTTCGAGCCCCACGTCAGGCTCTGTGCTGACAGGTTGGAGCCTGGAGCCTGCTCCTGATTCTGTGTCTCCCTCTCTCTCTGCTTTTCCCTTGCTTGTGCTCTGTCTCTCTCTGCTTCTCAAAAATAAACAAACATTAAAAAAATTTTTTAAACTAATCATTTGGGGCGCCTGGGTGGCTCAGTTGGTTAAGCGTCCGACTTTGGCTCAGGTCATTATCTCATGGTACATGAGTTGGAGCCCCGCGTCAAGCTCTGTGCTGACAGCTCCGAGCCTGGAGCCTACTTCGGATTCTGGGTCTCCCTCTCACTCTTCCCCTCCCCTGCTCGTCTCTCTCTCTCTCTCTCTCTCAAAAATAAACATCAAAAAAATTTAAAACCTAATAAAACTAATCATTCAGTTTGGGAATGATTATATCTTATAATCTAATGCCATCTCCTATTAGCGCTATCTTCTTTTCTAGCTGTATGTATCCATGAACTCTATGTACTCCTGCTTGCATGCTGGCTCGCTTTCTCGCTTTCTCTCCCTCTCTCCCTCTCTCACTCACACACACACACACACACACACACACACAGAAGAATTATACATAAATAATTATAACTGTATTATTTTATGCATTTATTTTAGAGAGAAAGAGAGAGAGCACATGCATACAGGGGCAAAAGGAGAGAGAGAGAATCCCAAGCATGCTCCGTGCTCACCATGGAGCCCAATGCAGGGTTCAATTTCATGGCCCTGGGATCACGACCTGAGCCAAAATCCAGAGTCAGACACTCAACTGACTGAGCCACCCAGGCACCCCAATTATAACTATTATTTTAAATAGATGGTGCCAATCATATACACTTGTCTTTATTTTCCAAGTTGCTTTGTTTCTGATTTGTAGATGTGCATGTGCATGCACACACACACACACACACACACACGTGGAAAGGAACTTGAAACATCTTAGATAGGAAACTAATGCACCATATATGTTAAAATATCAGACAAGAGGTAGATTCTCCTACTAACTTTGACATATTAAGTTTGGATGACTTTGGTGAGATCATTTAATCTCTGAAGGCCTCTACTTGCTCATGTGAACAGGTTGTATTCACTTATTTTGTAAGCAACTCCTAAAGTATATGAAACTTTAATAGGTATCTTTGTTGCTAATATAATCAGTAGTACATTGAGAATTCCTCAGAAACAGGATTCTAGATCAACATCTGATAGTCAAAATCTTCCTGTAGGCCATGAATAGACAATGATGATAATCCAAAGCAGAAGATACAGGATTTCCCTAATTCATCATGGATATTAGATTTTGATCTTTAAGTATTTTCCTGAATGATCTGATTACCTCTAACAGTTGGTGCAAGGTATTTCTTTGGTTACAAGGTATTTATTTAGAGAATGGAACAAAATATTCCTCTAGATCAGTGATTAAAAATAAATAATGATATAAAGGTTATATCAGGAGCTAAGTATTTTTGTAGATAGGTTGCATTCAGCTTCTTTCATGATACATGAAAAACTATTATACACAGGGGGAGCCTAGACAGATCCATGTAAGTTTTGCTTTAAAGTCTTTCCATGGTACTAAGCTTCTGTGATGACTCCAAATCCTCTCCTCTTTGGGCTGTACTGCAACCCCAGTGCTGTGTCAAAAGATCATCTTTATTTTCACCACTGATAAAAATGTATTACTTTTTCCAAAAGTTCCTATTGTTCGATTCAATGATGACCAAAATGACTGTTTATGAAGTAACTTAAGTTGAAGATAGAATTAAGATTGTTCATCAGCTGACTGTAAAATAGGGAGATTATCCTGGCAAACCCAATGTAATCACAAGAGTTCTTAAAAGTAGAAGAGAAGGTAAGAGTTATGTGATGTAAGAAAAATAGGCCTGTTCTTTGCTGGCCTTAAAGATAAGGGAAGGAGACCGAAAGCCAAGGAAAGTGGACAGCCTCCAGAAACTGGAAAAGACAAGGAAATAGATTTTCCCCTACAACCTCCAGAAAGGAATGCATCCACGCCAATACCTTTCTATCAGTCCAGTGAGACTCTGTTGGATTTTCAACCTATGGAACTGTAAGATAATAAATCTGATTATTTTGAGCCAAAGAATTTAGAATAATTTATTACAGGAGTGACAGAAAACTCTAACAGAGTCCATTCTCACTCCCTCTGGTTGCAGCTTATCTATTTTAATGTAAATATGAACTCCCCACCTGCCCCCCCACCTTGATGCCTTGACTTCCTCTGGCCAAAGGAGACCATGTGACCTAAGACAAGCCAATCAAAACCTTTCTCCCTAAAATGTGAAACTTGACCAGAGGAAGAGAAGGTTAGAAAGTAGTGAGGCTCTTTTTTTTTTTTTAACCGAGTTAATAGAATTTTCTTTTATCTCTGTTTATATTGAGAGAGAGAGAGAGAGAATAAGAATCCCAAGCAGGCTCTGTCCTATGAGCACAGAGCTGGATGTAGGGCTCGATCTCACAAGCAATGAGATCATGACCCGAGCTGAAATCAAGATCAGATGCTTAACCAACTGAACCACCCAGGCACCCCAAGGCTGTATTTCTCTTAAAGATACTGTTCCCTAGCTCCCCACAGCTTCCTAGTTTTGTCTTTTTGACTCCAAGTTTGGTAGAATTCCTTCAATTCTTTAACCTATACCATGTTCTTGAAATAAATATGCTTTACAGTGAAGTTAGCCAATGTCATATTCTTTTGGCTGAATCTGTAACACTTGAATTGACTAACGCTCCCTGGTAATTTATTTGTGTCTTCATTCATTCATTCATTTTCATTAAACTTCTATTATATGCCAGGCAGTCTTCCAGAGACAATAAGAAAACTCAAAGGAGTAATTCTCATGGTGGAAATTTCAAATACTAAATTCTGTATTTTGAGTAAGGGAGGAAGAAAAGTTTACAACATATAGATGGTTATATCTGGGTTTTTGTATAGCACTTGACCTGTAGGAAAGAATAAGGAGTGAGGCATTAGTCCCTAGAACAGTACCTGAAGTACAGTGAGCACACAGTAAGTACCTATTTGTTCAATGAATGGATCAACATATGGGATTTAAACTTAGGACTCTGTGACGGGCATAATTAAAGCAAGGCAAGAGAAAGTTCAGAACCAATGAAAAATACAACTGTTTGTATAAAGTAGGATTTACCAATTATTTCTTTGGAGGGGAGAAGGTTTGAGGAAGAAGCAGGAGGAGTGAAATAAGGACAAATATAAGAGATGGATTTAATCAAAATGCTAATGAATTTAGTACTGATTAGAGATATCACTGAAATATGGTGCCAAGAGCCCATGCCTTCCTGAAGAAAATAACAAAATAATATAAATAATAAAAACAGTAAAGTTTTTGCCTTGACTACAGAATCGACATATACAAAACAGCAGAAAGAATAAAATTCTTCACCCATCTTTTTATTTTGAATAAAATGTCAGAGGCACTAGGGTGGCTCAGTCGGTTAAGCATCTCATGGCTCATGAGTTCTAGCCCAGAATCTGGCTCTCTGCTGTCAACCACACAGCCCACTTCAGATCTTCTGTCTCCCTCTCTCTCTGACCCTCCCCTGGTCATGCACACTTGTGCACCCTCTCTCAAAAATAAACATTAGAAAAATAAAACATGTCAAACTCATGGAAAAGTTGCTAATAAAAATAAATATACGTATATCCTTTACCTAGGTTGTTAATAGCTAGCCCAATTTCTGCTCCTCTCTGTCTCTGTCTGTATATACACAATACACACACGCACACACACAGAGCATATAAATAGGTTCAACCCATAAAGAGGTTTCAGAACAATGAGAATAAAATAAAATGAGCATGTGACATTTTGTCATTTTTATGGATATCTGATATATCTTCATTTTCTTCAATTTCTGCCTCACTGTGTGTGTGTGTATGTGTATTACAAGTAGGTTTTAACACATAAATAGGTTTTCCAAAAAATGAAAATATGTGATATACTGTCATTTTTATATAAATCTGATATACATTTTTGGCTGAAAATTTTGAGAGGAATCATGAAAACTTCACACAAAAGTATTTTAAGCTATATCTCCTATAGACAAAGCCTATAAGTTCTCTTATATATCACAAAAAAAAACCTCTGAGATTTTAGTGCTGATAAAATGCCATTGTCTAATGTTGAGAGAGTGACCATGCAAGTGATGTCACAAAGATGACTCAATAGGAGGCTCCACACTTATATCCCATCCAGAGCAACCTTAACTTGGCAGCCGTCCACAGACCAAAGTGCCATTGTGAGAGGTTGGGGATCCAGGAAGGAGGCTGCAAAACCCTGGCAGAAGCCAAGTCTGAAACTATTTTGAAAAGTCTATCTGTGGAACAAGAGAAAATATTTGCACAGCTTTTATCTGATAAGGGATTAATATCCAAAATATATAAAGAACTCATCCAACTGAATAGCAAAAAATAATCTGATTAAAAGAATGGGAGAAGCCTCCAATAGACCTAATTCAAAAAAAAGATTACAAATGGCCAACAGGTACATGAAAAGGTGGTCACCTTCACTAGTCCTCAGGAAAATACAAATCAAAACCACCATGAAATTTTACTTCCCATCTCTTAGGATGGTTATTATCAAAAATGTAAGAGGTAACTAATGCTGGTGAGGATGTTGAGAAAAGGAAAGCCTTATATACTTTGATGGGGATGTAAATTGGTACAGCCATGATGGCCAGCAATATGGCAATTCCTCAAGAATTTAAAAACAGAGCTATCATATGATCCAGTAATTCAAATTCTAGATATATGTCCAGTATCTTCAAGAGGTATCTGCAGTCCCACATTCACTGCAGCATTATTCACAATTGCCAAGTTATACAAATAACCCAAATTTTTTTCCAGAGATAAATAAAATGTGTTATATACATATATATGGGTATAAATGGAATATTATTTTAGCCATAAAATGAGGTAAATCTTGCCATTTATGACAAAATGGATGAACCTGTAGAGCATTATGCTAAGTTCAACAAGTCAGACAAGAAAAAAAAGACAAATACTGTATAGTATCACTAACAGGTCGTATTTAAAAACAAAAAGCTGATTTCATCAAAACAGAATAAAATGGTAGTTTCCTGAAGGTGAGGTGAGGGGGGAAATGGGAAATGTAGATCAAAGGGTAAAACTTCAGTTCTAAGAACAATTCTAAGGATCTAATGTATGGCCTGATAAGTATAGTTAAAAATACAGTATTATAGACTAGAAAGTTTCTCAAAGATCTTAAAGTGTAAAATGATGAATGTGTTGATTATTTTGATCTTGGTAATCATTTAACAATGTATATCAGGTAATCATGTTGTACACTTTAAGTATATACCATTATATTTGTCCATTACTCTTCAATAAAATGGAGAAAAATGACAAAATACCTAAATGGTTTTCCAAAGAAGATATACAAATGGCCAACAAACACATGAATAGACGCTCACTGTCATTAATTACTAGGCAAATGAAAACCACAATGAGATATGATCTCATACCTGTTAGGATAGCCATTTTCAGAAAATGAAAAATAAGTGTTGGCAGGGATATGGGAAAAGTGGAACTGTGTGCTCCAATTTTCCCCAATTTGGCCAGTGGAATCACCTTCAAAGTTACTTCTATCTTTTTTTAAACATATCCCTGTCTGTTTTCTAAAGTACTTCCTTACTTTCTGACTCAACAAGATTTATCAGTGCCTAATCAACGTTGATTCCAGAGCCCAGAGTCCTTTCCGTGGGGGAGAGGCAACCATTGCATCAATCATAATGGACCTACCCTGGCAGGACTCAGGCTTTCTTTCCCCACTCTGCTTCCTCCTTTGCTTCATTTCATTGACTTTTTTGCCATTTCTAAAACACTCCAAGGTTGTTCTTTACAATGGTCTTCTACAAATATTAACATAGCCTCTTCAACTTCCTTCTGATTTCTGTTCAGAAGAAATCCCTGACCAAGATCTCCGTGTGTACCTTATCTAAAAAACATCTCATATCTGTCCTTCAGCCCCCTTCTCTGATATTTCTTCATAACATTCATAATTACATGATGTCACATTATATATTCATCACGTATTTGTGAGAGTTCTGTGAAGTCCTTCTGCCAGGCACCTAAAGAGTACCTGGTCCTAAATAGGAATTAATTAAATTTGTGTTAAATAAATGAAGCTCAACAATTTAATGCATAGGATTCTTTATCATAAACATCTAAATTTAAAGCATAAATTATCTTACAATCATTGCCAAAACTGTTTATATATTAGAACTTTAAAATTCTATGCCCACTATCCCAAGGAAATAGAACCACTATCTGGTCTCTGCACTCGCATTTTCACTACAGAGTTATTCACACTAGCCAAGAAAATCTGATACACACACACACACACACACACACAGAGGATTATTATTCAGTCTTACAAAGAAGGAAATCCTGCCATTTGTATGAATATGGATGAACATGGAGGACATAATGCTAAGTGAAATAAGCCACACACCGAAAGACAAATACTGCATGATCTCCCTAATATATGGAACCAAAAAAAAAGCCAAATTCATAGTAGCAGAGGGTAGAATAATGGTTACCAGAGACAGGGTGATAGAAGGAAAAGGAAGATATTGATCATTGTTTATAAACATTCAGTTCTAAGATGAATAAGCTCTGGAGACCTAATGTATAATAGCATAGTGACTATAATTAATAATTTAGAAAGAAATAATTTTATGCCCTCATTTGTTATTAAGCACAAAATAATTCTATCACAAAGAGAGAAAGTAAGAGATTGGCATGTCTAATCTTTCTCTGCAATTTACATGGCAATAGTGCATGTGTAATATACAGGTATAATATCTGGGGTTAAAAGACAAGAACACAGCTTATTACTTCCTTTTTTTCTTCCTTTCTTTTATTCCTCCTTCCCTCCTTTACTTCCTTTTTTCCTTCTTTTATTTCTATTAAAGAATAAGGACAAGCTACAAAACTCATAACTAATGCATAGTTAAAAGATAAAACATCATTCTAAAATCTATATCCAAGACTGGTTAATCTGTCAGTACAAGATAATGATCTGTTAGTCTCCAATGTGTTACTGGTATAATTATAACACATTTGAATGTGTGTGTTACAAATTTAAACTAATTTAATATTGTATTAAACTTTAAAATTGAATGAAACATTTTTAGAAGCCCTAACACCAACTCCAGAATTCAGATGGAAAATTCTTGATATTGCCCTTTCCCTATCTTTCTAATATATTTCAGACACACGATAGTTCCTTCCTAAAAATTACCTAGCAGCCTGAAAGGGAGCATTAAGGAAAATTACAAATATCATTTTTCCAAATATGATTTAACTTGATTTCAATAGCATTTACAAATCAGAGTTTATTGCTAGAACTTTTTCAGGGCATCTGATTCTTTTTCAGTATCAGATTTGACCAAACAGAAGAGATCATCATTGGCCTAGAGGAAAAAACTATTGAAATCATCCAATCTGAGAAGCAAAAAGAAAATAAAAAGGAATGAAGAAAGCCTATGGGAATTAGGAGACACCATTAAAGAAAACACCACCATGTATCACTAGAATCAGATAAAGACAAGAGAGGGAGAAATGGGTTAAAACTCATTTAAAAAAATAATGGCTGAGAACTTTTCAACCCTGGAAAGAGATTTGGACAATTCAACCTTATGAAGCTAATAGGTCATCTAAAATTTTCAATCCAGAATTTATCCTAAGACACATTACAATAAAACTGTCTACAAAGAATTTTTAAAGAATTTTAAAAACAGAAAGTAAAAAAAATCTCATACCAAGAAAACCCCATAAGAGGATTTCTCTGCAAAGACTGCAGGCCAGAAGAAATTGGGATGGTATACTCAAAATGCTTAAAGAATGTCACAGACCATGAGTCTGGAGTTCTCTCTTGTCCAGTGAGAAATCAGATGTAGAATTGCATACAAGAGGTTAATATCCAGGAGGAGACAATAGCCCTGAGCAGGGGTTTTGTCTCCGTATTTATAGAGCTCACAAGATACTGCCCATGTGATCAACATGAAGAAAACAAGACCTTACACACATGAATGTGGAGAAAACAATCAGATAGTAATCATTAACCTGTGTGTGTAAAAAGCAAAGGGTCTGGGGGCGGCAAGTGGAGTTTGTGATCAAGGTACATTGGCACCAGATGGGAAGTAATTTCCTACAGGTGATACAAGTTACTTGTGATCCCATTACAACATCTCCCTAGCTAACCTTGGGCATTTTTGCCCCGTGGTGGCAGCTTTCCATCCTAAGTTTTTTTTTTTTTTTTTAATCCATTTATGTAAGTAGAACCTATTTCCCCAAAAGAAACAAAATACCAACTGAGAACACTTTACCCAACAAGTTGTTCTTCAGAAATGGAGGCGAAGTGAAGATTTTTCCCTAACAAACAAAAGCTGGAGGAGTTAGTCACAAGAACTTCTTGCCTTACAAGAAATGCTCAAGTAGTTCTTCAAGTTGAAATGAAAGAATGTAATTAGTAACGTGAAAACATATAAAAATATACAACACACTGGTTAAGGTAAGCACATAGTTGGATTCAGAGCACTCTCATGCTGTAATATGGTGGTGTGTTACCTATTTAACCCTGGTAGGAAGGTTAAAGAACCAAAGTATTAAAAATAGTTATAGCTACACTAATTTCTTCCTGGATATATAATTTAAAAAGATGCAGATTGTGACATCAGATATAGAAAAGGGAGGAGCAAAATGGCAGTTATAGACACAATTTAAGTTCAATTGTTACCGGTATAAAAAAAAATCTTACAACGGTTTATTTTTTAAGCAGGCTCCACGCTGGTGGAGCCCATACTGGGGCCTGAACTCACAAACCTGAGATCAAGACCTGAACTGAGATTAAGACTCAGACACGTAACTGACTGAGCAACCCAGGCACCCCTGTAAGATATTTCATGTAAGCCTCATGTTAACCAAAAGCAAAAACCTACAGTATATACATTAGAAAAACAGGAGGGAATCAAAGTATACCTTATAGAAAATTATCAATTTACAAAGGAAAGCAACCAGAGAGGAAGAAAGGTACAAGAAAAACGATAAAACAGCAAACAGTAAGATGGCATTAGTAAGTCCTTAGCTATCAATAATTACTCTAAATATAAATGAACTGAATGCTCCAATCAATAGACACAATATAACAGGATAGATTAAAAAACAAAACAAGACAAAACCCAAGACCCAACTATATGCCACCTACAAGAGACTCACCTCAGCTTTAAGGACACACATAGGCTCATAGTGAAGGGACAGAAAACAATATTCTATGCAAATGAAAACCAAAAGAGACTAGAGGTAGCTATACTTATACCAGAAAAAAAACACACTTTAAGCCAAAAAAGAATAGACAAAAAAGATGACTGTATAATGATAAAAGGGTGGATTTGTTAAGAAGATATAACAATCTTAATTATGTATATACCCAGTATCAGAGCACCTAATTATATTAAATACTAACAGATCCGAAGTGAGAAGCAGACAACAGTGCTATAGTAGTAGGGGACTTCAATACTGCACTTTGTACATTAAACAAATCATCCAGACAGAAAATCAACAAGGAAACATTGACCTTTAATCATCCTTTAGACCAAATGGACCTTGAAGACATACACAGAACATTTCACCCAATAGCAGCAGAATACATTCTTCTCAAGTACACATCAAACATTCTGCACAATAGATTATATAATAGGTGACAAAACAACTCTTGGCAGATTTAAGATTGAAACCATACCAACTACCCAACCAGAGCACTTATGCAAGAAAAAGAAATAAGACACCCAGATTGGAAAGGAAAAAGTAAAACTATCTCTATTTACAGACGATCTTACATATACAAACTACCAAGAATCCACGAAAAAATAATGGAGCATATAAATTCAAAACAAGTGGAGGATGCAACATGTATAAGATCAACACATAAATATCAGTTATATTTCCACACACTTTCACTGACAAATCTGAAAATGAAATTAAGAAAACTGTTTTATTTACAGTAATGTGAAAAGAAGTACTTAGAAATAAAATAACAAAAAAAGTGTAAAACTTGTACACTGAAAACTATAGACAGATTCATAGATAAATTCAAAAACATCTCCTCAAGGTTTGGAAAACAATATTCTTAAAATGACAAATATTTGCTGAATTGGTGTACAGATTCAACATAATTCCTATCAAAATCTCAGCTGGCTAGGGGCGCCTGGGTGGCTCCGTCGGTTAAGTGTCCGACTTCAGCTCAGGTCATGATCTCATGGCTTGTGAGTTCAGGTCTCACATCAGGCTCTGTGCTGACAGCTCAGAGCCTGGAGCCTGCTTTGGATTCTGTCTCCCTCTCTCTCTTCCCCTCCTCTGCTCACTCACTCTCTCTCTCTCTGTCTCAAAAATAAACATTAAAAAAAATTGAAACAACAAAATCTCAGCTGGCTTTTTTTTGGTAGAAATTTACAAACTTACCCTACAATCAATATGACAATACAAAAATCCCCAGTTAAAAATTTACTATACAGGTACAGTAATTAAGACATTTTGGTACTAGCAAATGGATAGACATATAAATCAATAAAATCAAGAGTCTGAAAATAAGCCCTTATGTATATAGTCAATTGATTTTTACAAGAGTGCCAAGATAATACAAAGGAAAAAGAATAGATTTTCCAATAAACAATGCTGGGAGAACTGGATATCGACAGGCAAAAGAATGAAGTTAAACTCCTAGCTCATGCCATATGCAAAAATTAACTCAAATTATGTCAAAGACCTAAGTTGTAAAAGCTATAACTATGCAATTCTTAGAAGAAACTATAAAATTCTTTGTGACCTGGATAAGGCAACAGTTTTAAAGGACATTGACACTATCAAAATTAAAAACTTCTGTGCTTGAAAGGACATGATCAAGAAAGTGAAAAAAAAAGACCCATATAATGGGAGGAAATATTTGCAAATATTACAGCTGATCAGAATCTACCATCCCAAATATATGAAGAACTCTTACTAGATACATAAATTGCCCTTAAGCATATAAAAAGATGATCAATATCATTAATTACTAGGGAACTACAAATCAAAACTACAATAAATAACTTCACACAGACTAAAATGGCTATAATAATTAAAATAGAAAATAACATGTTTGTGAGGGATGTGTAGAAATTAGATCTCTCAAACCTTTCTGGTGGGAATGTAAAATGGTGTATCCACTATGGAGGACGGTTTGATATTTCCTCACAGGATTAAACATAGAGTTACCATATAACCCAGCTATGCCATGAGGTATATACTCAAGAGAATTCAAAGTAAGTATTCACAGAAAAATGTTTATACAAATGTTCCTATCAGCATTATTCATAATAGCTCCAAAGGAGGAACAATCCAAATGTTCATCAACTAATAAAATGTGCTATCATCTGAAAATAGAGTATTATTCAGCCATAAAAAGGAATGAAATTCTGGTACATGATACAGCATGGATGGACCTTGGAAATATTATGCTAAGTGAAAGCAGTCAGTCATAAAAGAGCAGAAAGTGTATGATTCTGTTTATATGAAATGTCTACAATAGGCAAACCTAGAGAGACAAAATGTAGATCAGTTTGTATAAGGCAGGAGGTGTGTTGGATAGGAAGTGACTGCCAATTTGGGGGTGATAACGATGTTCTGGAATTTAATTATGATTAAAGATAACGGTAATGACTGTGCAACTTTAGGAACATATAGCAAACTACTGAACACTTTAATTAAATTTTATATTATGAGAATTCTATCTTAAAACATGAAGAGAAATCTTTCTGAATCCTAGGATGCAAACTTAGTTTCCCATACAGTTTAGATTTCTAATTCTCCCTAAGCACTTTCTCTAATGAATAATTAACTTTGACTTGGAAACAGGTGTGATTCAGAGCGAACAGTGCTCAAGAGTAAAAACAGAAATGGTGACATTTTTCTATGATAATCATAGAGCAGGAAAAGAAATATGGAACCCATCTGTGATAGTAAAAGATGTCAGGAATTCCCACAAACATCTTTTTTTTTCTTAAGTTTATTTATTTTGAGAGAGACAGAGATAGCACTAGTTGGGGAAAGGCAGAGAGAGAGGGAGACAGAGAATCCCAAGCAAGCTCACACTGTCAGTGCGGAGCCCAATGGGGGACTCAAACTCATGAAACTGTGAAACTGTGACCTAAGCCAAAACCAAGAGTCAGATGTTAACCGACTGAGACACCCAGGTGCCCCCACAAACAGACATCTTATACTGACACTCAAAGGTTCTTTTACATTCTACACAGTAGTGGGTTCCTTCAATCTGGGGCCTTCACTATGACAGCATCTCATAGTCCATGCCTGCTTTAGTGAAATAAGTATACTGTTCAGTCTATTTTGAAATGATATACTCTATAATATAACAAGAGCTTTTCTATGGTATATTAAAGCCTTGCTTTGTCATTTGTCATCTCAATCTGGCTATAAGTGAAACACACTCCTCCTTTGTAGATGCATCTCCGGGATGTTTGGCTTATACTGTATTCTGGGATGGAGGCCAGGGGGTTAAGGTCACATCTCAGGGAGAAGATGGAAGGGTCTTCCCCAGAGGGGCAGAAGCCCTAAATGGGTGTTTGGATAGGAAATGCCAACTTGGAAGATGTGCCTCAGACAGGTAACAGAACGAAATTGCTCTCTCCATCTCTGTCTCATCCTCCTGTGTTCGGAATTGGGAAATCTAAGTAAACATATGTGAAGATACTTCTTGGAACAATTATTATAATGAAAGCTACTGTTTGTTGTGTAAATTATGCCAGTGACTTTGTTGAATGACTTTTTTACATTAGATCATTAGTTCATCCAGTAACTGTGTAAGATGCTGAACTGTATGCACTTTGCAAACACACTAAAATGTGTGCCTGACAAAGGCACTGAGAGTCTCACTTTTAACTCTGTTTTCTATTGCCTTCTTCTCTCAGCCATTCAGTCACATAGGATTCTTTGCCAGCTTGTCTTGCCCACTGGGAAAGAGTTACTCAAAAATGGTGATGCCTCAGGAAGCCACTCCCTGACCTGTTAGATCTGTGAGGGTATCCACTACCTTCAAAATTGCTTTTATGTTAAAGAAGCAACCTGAAGTGCACAAGTCTTTGTGAAAGCCACCAGTTAAATAAGGTGCTTGAGTTATCCATGAAAAGGACCTTAGCTTTCTTTTTAAGGCATCATTAGGATGGTGTGTATTTGTTAAATCCCGAAGCTGCTTATTAATTATGCAACTTTGTTTGGGCTAGTTACTGAACATCTCTGAGTCTAATTTTCCTCTTTCTACAAGAGAATCCGTGATTTGTGAGAACAGCAAATTAGGATCTCAAAGAGCTGTGTCGGGCATAAAATGTATAAATTTAGGTACAACTTTTAGAATGGTGCTTGGTAAAGAGGTCATCTTCAAAAACTGCATTCTTATTACCAGCACTGGAGTAGGAGGGGCTCCGACAGCTACAGGGCTGGAGGATGAGTAACAAAGGGAGCCTGAGCCAGTGCCCATGGAGGGAAAGCCTGGATGGGGCATCACTGTACAACATTCAGGAGGCATGAGGAGCCACGCAGACACTGGAAAACTGAAGAAGTGAGAAACCCAGAGGTGGAAATTAATGGAGAGAGACCATCTAGCACAGAGTGTGCTTCCGGATTTTACCCAGCCCTGGCCCTTTCTCTCTACCTCACTAGCAAAATAATTTCCTGTCACTTTGTCCTCTTTTCTTAACACTCAGCAGAGGTCTCAGATTTGGACCCAGATAGAAACCAATAGGTAATGGAAAATTCTTTTGAAAAATCCCTCTAAACTAGTTTCGAAGTCCTCCTAACACCACAGTTAAGCTTAACACCAATTGGCCATCAGCTACTACAACTGAGGAGGCTGTTTATTCTTTGAAATTGAGGTTTCTGTATTTGGCCTTAGCAGCTGTCCTCCTTCTTTGAAGTGACTTTGATGTTTCAACCCAAATTTCTCTTATTTGAGGAAAAGGACCAATAACACAATAGAAGATATAAAGACATGGACTTCCACAGACTTTTCACAGAAGAGAAAACATATATAGGAGAAAAATGTATGAAAAGGTGTCCAGCCAGATTAGTGACCAGGGCGATGCAAATCATTACCAGGGTGAGAGGTCATTAGCTACCCATTTTATTGCTACAAGTAAGCAATCTGCCACTGGTCCGAACAAGATGGTGTAAATTCATGTCTCCCTGCTCCTCTCTGCTAAGTCCAACTATAATCTCTGGTGATGCCAAAGACCGACCAACCAACCAACCCAAAACAGAACTCGTAAAGGCGGAAAGGAAGAGCACACTGGTATGGGACTCCAGAAATGGAGTAAAAAGCTAACTTCAGAATGTTTTACAACTCTCCCATCCAACAGGAAAAGGTTACTCAGGTTTGGCATTTCCTGACCCTCTAACCTAGGCTAGCACAATGTCCATTCCCACACACCCCTCAATGAACAAAAGTCACACCAAAAATACCATGTGAAAATGGAAGCAGTGGCATGGGGGCCTACCAGAGTCCCCACTAACAACAAGAGGTTAAAGGAAGCCTTCTCCTTTATTTGGCCTCTCTTCCACCCAGAGATACTGCATAGTCAAGATGCCCCAGCAAAGGGAAACTTGCTACAGCAAATTAACATGGCTCAGGAAGCTTTCTCATCCTCTTGGGCCTGAGACTTGCCTCTACTATCCAGAAACATCAAGACGGTGGCCAGGAGGGGAAGCAAGGGATTATTCATGATCATCTACCTTTGGCTTCCTACTATTGACGCCATAGGATTAATATTTTTAGAACATCCCAACTGTTAGTGCAAAGGGTTCATGGCCAGGACTCATGAGTGACCATCATCCAAACCACTCTGCATTCAGACCAGTGGCTACCATGGTCCATTCCTGTTTCTATCGAGATGCTGTCTGTACTGGGATGAGTAGTACTGTGGTCCATGTGGACAGATTGCCCTGATTAGATACATCTGTACAGCAGGCACCAGTAGGAAATTCCCCCCTCTCCCTCTCTGTCTCGGATTTTTCCCACAGCCTGTATCCATTCCTGGGATTTGCCAGTCTCCCCCATATCAGTAATGGACTGCCCATCATAAATATCTCATCCCATGACTGGGTGCAGAATGGATCTCAGGGTCCAATACCAAATGCTGGGGATGGACTAGAGTATCTTGGCTTTCATTCCTACAGTAATTTGGCCCAGTCAGGGACTTCCAAGATAAGGGTGTAGATTGCCTGTGTCATTCCCCAATCCCTAAGAATTTATTATACCTCCTTTATAGATTCCCAGAGTCCCACGTGCCCAGGGAGGTCCCCTTCATTGGGCCAAGCCTCCCCACAGGCTAGAATAATCCCATCTATAAGGGAGTGGGTACCTTGAACCCCTGAGCACCCTGCAGGATCTGCTGGGGGTCAGGGTGTGTGGTGAGGTGGCTCACTTTCTCTGCCCTTCCCCCCACATTCCTTAGCCACATTAACCTAAAGGTGCCTGGATACTTTCCCTGGCCTTTTGCTGCAACTTGGCAGCTTTATCGATGAGCTCAGTGGGAATATATTCTCTTGTGAACATTTCCTGAATTGGGGGCTACCCCACTGGCTGTATGGTGTTGGGCTTTGCTCTCCTTTATGTTATGGTTTAGACTGCGGGGGTGTTTTGTATGTTTCACTGTAACGCACCACAACATCCTCACTTTCCTAGGGATTCCACCTCTTTAGTGTCCCAATCAGGCTTTGTCACAAATACTCAGATCTTAATCCACAGCAGCTTGCACCCTCCTGGCTTTAAAAACTGCACGCTAATGTCTCCAATTTATTATCTTGCTCTCCCCACCCATGCAGACACCCATGGGTCCTTCTCTAACCTCCGCCCTTTTTCCAACTTGGGCTTCAGCCTCTAATTGAGCATCGGTGACCAGCCGAACTGCCCACAGCTGAGACCAGCCCACTGCACGGCCACACGCTTCCCTTCTCTGTTGTTGTGCATTCTGTGCTATTCCTCAAACAAACACATTAGACAAGCGGGCGTTTGGGGGGGGGGGGGCGTCCCCACACCCACGCGTGGTCCACAAACATCAAAGATGATACAGGCCACCGCTCCCGACAACCTCCTCCATGGCCATCCCTGTACACACAAGGCAAGGAGAGGCCAAAGAAAAAGGCCAGTCATTCCAGATTGGTAGAGGGCAGGTTTAATAACAAGGGAACTTACTTATAAGGCTTGTCTTGGGCAGCTGCAAGGCGAATAGATCTCTGCACCAGCTTGCCAGAATCTTCTAAATTTATATAAAGACTTTAAATAAGCCCAGTCACGTACACACATCAGGCGTACTCATCACCACCCGACTCTTTCAAGGAACCGTCCTTGAGGAAACTTCTAGTGTGCGGAAAGCAAGCAGAAAGCACATTTAAAGGGAAGGGGCGGGGGCAAGGAGCTTCTGATTGGCCTGCGCCAGTTCGTGGGTCAGCCAGAGGTCACGTCCTCTCAATGACCTCCTCCAACAGGTGAAATTATTTTAGGAATGAAGGAGAAAGAAAGACTTTCCCAGACCAAGGAAAACTAAGAGTGTGGTTGCTATCAAACCTACTCTTAACGAATGTTTAAAGGAAAAATTTTAAACAGGAAGGAAATAATAAAATAAGGAAGGAACCTTAGAGCATCTGGCAGGATGGAAAAAAAATGAAAAGAAAAATAAATACAAGTCCTCCAATATATTATCCTTCTCTTCATGGGATTTAAAAATCATATTTGATGACTGAAACAAAACTGTAACAACATCTGATACTCAAAAAGTAAGGAAGGTAAAGAGATCCAAATAAAAGTACGGTTTGCACACTTCACACAAAATGGTAAAATGTTGGGGCGCCTGGGTGGCTCAGTCGGTTAAGTGACTGACTTCGGCTCAGGTCACGATCTCACAGTTTGTGGGTTCACGATCTCACAGTTTGTGGGTTCACGATCTCACAGTTTGTGGGTTCGAGCCCCGCATCAGGCTCTGTGCTGACAGTTCAGAGCCTGGAGCCTGCTTTGGATTCTGTGTCTCCCTCTCTCTCTCTGACCCTCCCCCGCTCATGCTCTGTTTCTCTCTGTCTCAATAATAAAAAAAACATTTAAAAAATTTTTAAAAAGTGGTAAAATGTTGAATCCAATAGACTATTATGTCACATAGATATTGTAATAACCAGAACAATCAGAACTAAGAAAACTATATGCCAAAAACATACTCAAAATCAAGATGAAATCCTATAACATGCAAGTAACCCACCAGAAAGTAAACCATAACAACCCTGACTATATATATGCCAGAGGGTCTCGAACAACATGAAGCAAAAATTACAGATCGAAAAGAAGAAATAACAAATTCACATTTATAATTAAGAATTCAGGGGCGCCTGGGTGGCTCAGTCGGTTAAGCATCCGGCTTCGGCTCAGGTCATGATCTCACAGTTCGTGGGTTCGAGCCCCGCGTCGGGCTCTGTGCTGACAGCTCAGAGCCTGGAGCCTGTCTTCAGATTCTGTGTCTCCCTCTCTCTCTGACCCTCCCCTGCTCACGCTGTCTCTCTCTGTCTCTCAAAAATAAAAAATAAAAAAAAAAAGAATTCAAAACCTCCCTCTCAGCAACTGGTAGAAGTCGACAGAAAATCAGCAAATCCCAGAACCACTAAAGAATCTGAATTTGTAATTTAAAGGCTCTTGAAAAAATAAATTTCCAGGTCCAGAAGGCTTCAGTGAAAAATTTTTTCAAATATTTAAAGAATAATTCACTTTATTTCTTCCAGATGATAGAAGTGTGGGGGACACTTCTCAAATAGCACAGTATCACCCTGATACCTAAACCTGAAAAAAATGGCACAAAAAAGAAAACTAAAGACTAATATGTCTCATGATCTTAGATGCCAAAATCCTTAACAAAATATTACTAAATTGAATCCAAAAATGCATAAAAAATGATATACCATGGACAAGTGGGGTTTATTTCAGATTGCAAGACTGGATCATCATTGGAACATTACCGACCTAAAAAAATATAATGACATGATCTTATCAATTGATTCAGAAAAAGCATTTGACAGTTAAAAAAAAGAATGAATGAATGATACGTTTTTATTTATGATTTTAAAAACTCTCAGGAAAGGTGCAATAGAAATTATGTCAATATAAGAAAGAACATTTACAAGATACTTACAGCTAACTTTATGTTTAAGGGTGAAAGACTGAATGCTTTCCACTTCCAAGGTTGGGAATAATACAAGTATGTCTGCTCTCATTACTGTTATTAAACATAATACTGGCAGTTCTAGCCACTTCAGTAAGGCAAGAAAAAGATATAAAAGGTATGCATATTAGAAAGGAATAAATAAAATTTTCCCTATTTGCAAATATCATGATTTTATATGAAAAACATCCCAAGGAATCTACAAAATGATTGCTAGAACTTATAAGCATGTCCACCAAGGTCACAGGATATGAGATCAATACACAAAAATCAACTGCATTTCTGTATACTAACAATGAGCTTGCATAAACCAAAATTAACACTACAGTACCATTTACAATTACTCCAAAGAAACTAACCTGTTGAGAATGAAGTTATCAAAACATGTATAGAATCTGTATGTTGAAAATTACAAAATGTTGATGAAAGAAATCAAAGAAAACCTAAACAAATGGAGAGATACTACATCCATGGATTGGAGGACTCACATTGTAAAGACATTAACTGTCCCCAAATTGATCTATAGGTTTAATGCAAGTCCTATCAAAACCCTTGCAAGGTTTTTTTTGCAGACCTAAGCAACTTTATTCTGGAAAATGGTTTAGAAGTTTCTTAAAAGAAATTAATAAATAAACAACAACTACAAAACACTAAGCATGCAGCTACCATAGGACCTAGCAATTGTACATTTGGACATTTATCCCAAAAAAATAAAAATTTATTGTCACACAAAAATCAGTGGGTGAATGGCTAAACAGACTGGTAAATCCATAGCATGGAATACTATTCAGCAATAAAACAGAATAAACTATCGACAAATACAATAACTTGGATGAATGGCCAGGGAATTACATTGTGTGAAAAAAGCCAATCCTAAAATTATACATGCTTTATAATTCCATTTACATAACACTTTTTAAAAAGGCTAAGTTTTAGAAATGGAGATGAGATTACTGGTTGTTAGGGGTTGGAGATTGTAGGGTGGGGTGGTAAGCTTGGTTATAAAAGTAAAAGCAGCAAAGAATCCTCAGGGCAATAGAACTGTTTTGTGTCTTGACTGTGGTGTTGGATACATAAAACTTCCCATGAAATCAAGTTTCTCAGAACTAAATACACACACACAAATGAGTATAAGTAAAATTGGGAAATTTTGAATAAATTGAGTGGGTTGCAACAATGTTAATAACATGTTTGTGATATATTACCATTTTGCAAGATGTTAACATGGGGGAAACTGGTTACAATGTACATACAATCTCTCCATATATTTCTTACCACTGTATTTTAATCTACAATTATCTCAAAATAGTTCGATTGAAAAATCAATTTTATTATTTCTAATGATTTTATGGAATGTCTGTTCCACATGTCTGCTGGGCCAGCTATCATCTGGGGCTCAACTGGGTGGAAATGACCAAGATGCTAACCATCTGGCTGACAGGTGATGCTGGCTTTTGTCTAGGATCTCAACTAAGAAATATTACCATGGTACCTTGGCTTTCCTTCACACGGCTTCTCCTTGTGGGTGGGCTTCTCACATAACTGCAAGTAGCTTCCAAGAGCCCCTAGAGTGAAAGCTGCTGGGCCTTCATAGATTTAGGTTTGGAACTAGCACAGCATCACTTCTGCTGCATTCTATTAATTTCAGTGAGTTTCAGATTCTGCCCAGTTTCTTTGGGAAAACATAAATTGTCCTTTCCGCTAATTTATGTTGCTTCCTTTGAGTTATACTCCTTGAGGAAGATACTCTACAAGTGATGTGTGTGTTGTGGCTACTGTATTCAGCAGTATAGTCATCTAGGAACTAGAGGTAGAAATCATCATATAATTTTTTGCCCAAACTGGGAAACTTTTGAGAATGGAAGTCAGTATATTTACAAAAAAGAAGTGATAATTACATGACTTGATAGAGGATGTTCACTAAGTCTGCGGTAGTGGTCCTATGGCAACATATATAAATGTATCAAATTAACACATTGTACACCTTAAACTTGCATGATATTATAAATTGATTATATTTCAATAAAACATAAGCAAACTATTTACTCTTGGTACAAGTCCATGCACTGTAATCAATTTCTGACCCAAAACTAGCTCTAATTGAAGAAAATTGCCTACAATTTGCTTTTTATGGTTAATATATTTGAAATTGTGAACACTAAAAATTGACTTTCACTTTGTGCCATATTTTTAATTAACAAAGTTATCTATTTTTAGGTGCTGAAATAGCTAGCAAGCTCAGGTAAAATCCTACTGAATTAAAAACAATCTTGATTCCATTTTCCTTTTCTACTGTAAGGTATACATATATTTGTGTTTTCTTTCCATTTCTCAAACATACTATATTTATATTTCTTTTGTAAATGATAGAAGCTATATTCATTTTAACTAATCTTAGTTTTTTTGTTTTATTTAACTTAATATATCCTAGAAATCACTCTATAGTAGGGAAGGAGATGTCCTGCATTCTTTTCTATAGTTGCATATGCTCCATTACTTGGATACACCATAGCTTAGTCAAGCAAATCAATATTAATATATATTTTGCTTGTTTCCAGTTCATTTGTTATTACAAATAGTACAAATATTACAAATAATGCAATTTATAACCCTGTGCATACACTATTTTGTAGCATTGCTTGAATTTTTTAGGAGTATATGAGAATTGTTTAGTCAAAGGATAAATGAACATGTAATTTGGTTAGGTATTTCCAAATTCCCCTTCATAGGGCATTTCACTTTATTTTAGTTTCACAAAGGGCATTTCGCTATTTTTTATTTTCACCAACAATATAGGAGAATGCTCATATCCTCACCAAATTGTCGAGTCATCAAATTTTTGGATGCTGAAAATCTTATAAGTGAGAAATAGCATCTCAATGTAATTTTTAAAATGTTTTATTTATTATTTTTGAGAGAGTGACAGAATGTGAGCAGGTTGGTGCAGAGAGAGAGGGGGAGACTCAGAATCTGAAGCGGGCTCCAGGCTCTGAGCTGTCAGCACAGAGCCCAATGCGGGGCTTGAACCCCCAAACAGTGAGATCATGACCTGAGCTGAAGTTGGACACTTAACTGACTGAGCCACCCAGGCATCCCTCAATGTAATTTTCATTTGCATGTTTCTCTTTATAAACAATGTTGAACATTTATTCAATGGCTAAGGGTCGTATTTTTTCTGGCTACTCTCCAGTCTTTTCCATAAAGTTGTTTGTATTTTTCTTTGTTCTCTTTTTAGAACATTTTAATATATTAGGAATTTTAATTCTTTAATATTTTTATAATTTCCTAATATATTTCCCAATTTATTTCATTTAACTATTTGCGCTTTGTTATTTTTTTCAGGGAGCTTGAAAATTTAATGTGATCAAATATATCAGTCTTGTCTTTTATTGCTTTTGGAATTTGAGTCATAGACAGGAAAGATTTGTCCACTCTCCAATTAAAGAGGAATTTACCCATAGCTTTTTACTAATGTGCATATATGGCTTAAACTTCTGATTTATTTGGAATTTTTCCTAGTATACAATGTAATGTGAGGAATTAACCCAGTCATATATTTGCCCATATGTTTATCTAGTTATTTCAAAATATTTATTAAACAAGATGGTTTTCTCCAATTTCTTGAAATGCAGTCTACTATAAATTTCCGTGTGAACTTGGATCTATGTCTGTTTTGTTTTTTTCCATTTACTTATCTGTGTACACATGTGCGAATACCATAGTTTTTGTTCCCCTTCTTTCTCAGGGTGTTTACTGCTACTACTGTTTGTTTTTTGTATCAAATGAATCTGTAATCAATATACACACCTCCTTTATTGGGTTTGTGTTAACATTATAAATTTAACTCAAGGAAAATTGACATTTTCACAAGGTAAAATTTTCTACCTAAGTAAACGGTGTGTCCTTTGTGTTAAAATCTATTTTTATGTCTTTCAGGAATATTTTATATTTATATTTTTATTTTTATCATATTGGTTTTAGACATTCTAAAATTTTTTTATTTTAAATGTTTATTTATTTTGAGAGAAAGGGAGGGTGTACATGCACAAGTGGAGGAAGGGCAGAGAGAGTGGGAGAGAGAAAGTGAGAGAATCCCAAGCAAGCTCCATGCTGTCAGCACAGAGCCTGATGTGGGGCTCGAACTCACAAACCTGGAGATCATGACCTTAGCAGATATCAAAAGTCAGACGCTCAACCAACTGAGCCACCGAGGGTCCCCAGACATTTTTTTTTCAATAGCTAACCTATGTATTTTCCATTTGTCATTAATTTAGATTTTCCCACTATATCTTTGAACTGATTTTTTGTTTGAATAGATAAAAGGTATTGCTTTTGCTATGTTGGTTTTACAACCTGCTTTAATAAAAGCTCTTAACATTTGTACTGGATTTATCAATAATTAATTATTTTGGGTTTTTTCAGTATAATAATATGATTTCATGTCTTTTTTAGATTATTATTCTCTTAATTACGGAACAAAATTATAGAATTTCAGAAATAAAAAGACCTTGCATACTGTTTACCATTTAAAATCTCCGTTACTGGGGCACCTGGGTGGTTCAGCCGGTTAAGTGGCCAACTTTGGCTCAGGTCATGATCTTGCGGCTCATCAGTGCGAGCCAGGAGTCGGGCTCTGTGCTGACAGCTCAGAGCCTGAAGCCTGCTTCGGATTCTGTGCCTCCTTCTCTCTCCACCCCTCCCCTGCTCACCCTCTGTCTCTCTGTCTCTCAAAAATAAATAAACATTATAAAAAAAAGAAATAAAAATAAAATCTCCAGTTATTTCCCAGTTTTGGCAAGGATAAATTTCAATATCTTTCTGCTTGCAAGTGTTGTTTTAAATAATTCAATTTTGTTGAAAGTTTTCAGAACTAAAATTGTTGATCCTTTGCTAAGTGAATATTTTGATGAAAAGATTTCCAAAGATAATTTTAATAGAATGCAAAAAATTGGAGGATTCGCTCACAGAAAAATTCAATACTAGTTTAGAATACATAGGTTAACTAAAAAAGTCAGTTCAAATATGATTGATCATGGACAACAGAGTAAACACTGTCATATTTTGTATTAAACCTTGGTTTCGTACAAACATTTGTAAGGTTTTTGACAAATATATCTCCCAGATTGATAAATTACAGTTTGATTGGATGTAATTGTGAATGTACTTTTTATGGGTCAGTAGATTTCATCTCACTCTCTTATTTGTATCTTTAGTCTATACAAATTATAGTGCTTTTATTATAAATATATAAATCTATGTCTTTAATAACCTGTGTGGTCAAAAGAAACATTGAAGATGAAGGTGAGCAAAATTACTTTAGAAAGGCAATCATTTGGTCTAAATGAAAAGGCGGGTTTTATAGAGTGACATGCAAACGAACCTTTTGTGATTGCAAGTATTAAACTGTCATCTTTCTTAAAATAACTACTAACTTTGAATTAGTTATTGCTGCTTCTTCAGCATATGTGTGTCTTGAGGTTTTCATAAGGTCAATGATAACACTGCAACAATCCAATGGCTGATGGTAAATTTCAACAAGCATATGGTACAAGTTATAAGTTTGTCACCAATTTTCCTAAGAAACAGATATTCAGCACTTAGACTTTCATCAAGTGTGAACTTTATTAGCTTTTTGTCACTCAAAGAATTTATTCAAAATAAAAATAGATTATCAAAATAAATAGTTGTAGACTTTACAGTAGATATTCACACCACTGTAACAAGATAATTTAGACAATTATCTGTATAGTTTATACCGGGATTTCTGGGCCTTTATGTTCTACAGACATTTCATGTATACCTAATCTGTAATTCTCGTATATTCCACTGCTCCAATCTCCCAGGGGCTTTGTAGAGCTAGGCCTTTCCTAGACCACAACTCAGTGATGATACTACTAAGTGGGTACACTACTAAGTAGCAGGTTTGAATATTATTCCTACCTACTCCTAAGATCTGATGGAGGCATTCATTCCCATAAAAAGAAACATCTGCTGTACGAATGCACTTTGTTTTATTAGTGAGGGCTCTGCATTCTGTCCTTGAAAGAAAGATAATTTTAATTACATTTTCCTGAAAAGGTCAGCACAAGAGAGGTCTTAGATATGGTTTATGGTTGTGCTTTAGATTTAACTGTATGTTCACATAAAGCATTTTTATCTGCATCTCTCTTTATATGCATCTGAAACACTGACAAGGAGAACATGATAAAAGCTGAAAGTAAATAGTAGAGATGTTTGTTCCCCACTTAAGTCAGCTTAATTTAATATATCAATTAATGGTAATAGTTTGATAAAAGGTGAAAAATGCAAGACAAATGTTAAAATGAAAAGAATTTTTTGATAATTGGCATATACCAAGGTGGCCTGGGAAAATAGGAATTACAGTTGCTTTACCTATAAAGGACAATTCATGCTCCACATAAAATGAACACTTTTTCCCTCCAATAGTTCTTCATTTGGTCCTCTTGACCAATAAATTAACTATCACAATCTCCCTCCCTTTATCCCTTTTCTATAAAAAACATAGCATAAACAGGGGTACAGTTTAATAATTTCCATTTATGTTGTGAGACTGAATATATCATGCCAAAACTCAGTGCTTTACTATGCAAGTTATTTCAAAGCTAGTTAACACTGAAGTGGCGGGTACCAAGGAGAGCTGTAGTCGCCAAATCACTTGCTTATTAAAACTACTCCTCTACATTTTTGTTTTGTTTCATTTCATTAAGCTATACGTGGAAAATGAAAGAAATTTAATAACAATGGTACTTTGTTTTAAAACATACATTTCTTGTTGGGGATTTAAAAACAAGTCAAAACCAAATAATTGGCCCTGAAACACAGAAGACTGTTCTACCACTTATAGAAATGTTCCTCTTTGGAAATTACAAAACAATCAAAGAAACTGAGAAATGAACAAATTAGCTGACAAAGTGTGGCTTTTGGCAAAAGGGCAGCAGTTGGGAAGTTTTTGTTTCCTGTCTTTTTACTCAATAGTTTATCCCTGATTTAAAACTTGTTACTAATATTTTGACACATTTTAACATAAGTGCATCAGGCAACTCAAAGTTGCCACTATGTATAAAGTTATTTTTACAGGAGTCAGTTGAAAAGAAAAAAACAGACTCTCTGGAATCATATGACTTCTGTTATTTTGTGGATGTGTTTTTTCTCTTGATCACCAGACACTTCTGGAATTAGAAAACAATAATTATATTAAACGCATTGTCATTAGCTGCACTACTAATGACTACCAAGAATGATTCTTTTTTATTTTATTCTCTTTAAAAAATAATATATTGCAAAGATGGCGGGTCAAATTCCTGTGGATTTTGTTTCAACACGTTTAAGGCCTAAAAGAAATGTTGAATTAGAATTTTTTCCTCATTTCCAATCTACATGAAACCCATAAACTGCATCAATCCCAATCTGGCTTTTCTTTACCGTCATCGGAATAATAAATGTCCACATAGATAATGTGTTCCCAAGATATAAAAAAAAATCAAAATTATGTGATGATATTGGACTTAATGGTCTCAAAGTTCTGCACTATTTTTCCTATCCTGATTCCTTGAAAAAAAATTTTAATGTTTATTTATTTTTGAGAGAGAGAGAGTGAGAGAGAGAGGACAGACCATGAGCGGGGGAGGGACAGAGAGAGAGGGAAACATAGAATCCGAGGCAGGTTCTGAGCTGTCAGCACAGAGCCCGAAGTGGGGCTCAAACTCCCGAACTGCGAGATCATGACCTGAGCCGAAGTCGGACGCCCAACCAACTGAGCCACTCTGGCGCCCCTTTCCTATCCTGATTCTAAAAAAAAAAAAAATCATGACCCAGTCATAAATGGATTTTTTTCCAACATGCTTTATAATCTGGCTCAGTACCTAGGTCATTCTAGAGAAGCTCATTTACACTATACTGTACCTGAAGTGCAATATCCAAGATCTTACTACTGTATGAAATAATACAGTACATTTTTAGAAAAAACAAATATTTTTGGAAAAATATTTTTGAAGCTCCAATGTGGAAACCTAGGGATATATGTGCCTCATCTACAAAGGTAGGGGCCTACAAGTGGTTACAGATAAGAAAGTTCAGAACCTTGCCAGTCCAATGGAGGTTTGCACACCCCTGGAATGAGCACCATCTGGGATAAAATATTACAATTTGATTGGACATGGTTGTCAGGGAACTTGTTATAAATGAAGAATCTTAGTCTCCACCTAGATTTACAGAATTCGATTCTGCATTTTAGCAAGATTCTCAAGTGAATTCCATGCCAAGTTTGAGAAGCACTAGTATAGAAGTCAACCCTAATCCAATTAAACCTATTTCCCCTCTCCTTTAAAAAAAATTTAATGTTTATTCTATTTTTGAGAAAGAGAGAGAGAGTGCGCGCGAGAGAGAGAGAGACTGAGAGAGTCCAAAGCAGGCTCCAGACTCTGAGCTGTCAGCACATAGCCCAATATGGGGTTCGAACTCAAAACCGCAAGATCATGACCTGAGCTGAAGTCAGACGCCCAACTGACTGAGCCACTCAGGTGCCCCTATTTCCCCTCTCTTCTAAGTGGCTTTCCAAATACCTTGTTTCTTTTACTTTGACAAACATTTCCAGTGAATGATCTGGTTTTCCATTTCCCTTAGCCACCAGTAGTTGCAGATTACCAAGGTTTTTCTTATCCTTGGTCCTCTATACATAGAATATTATCTTATAAATTTTCTCCCCTCTTTTTACCCCTAAAGAAATCATATAGGGGCGCCTGGGTAGTTCAGTTGGTTGAGCATCTGACTTCGGCTCAGGTCATGATCTCACGGTCCGTGGGTTCTAGCCCTGCGTTCGGGCTCTGTGCTGACAGCTCAGAGCCTGGGGCCTGCTTCTGATTCTGTGTCTCCCTCTCTCTCTGCTCCTCCCTTGCTTGTGCTCTGTCTCTCTCTGCTTCTCAAAAATAAATAAACATTAAAAAATTAAAAAAAAAGAAATCATATAGCACTTGGGAGTTTTTCTGAAGGTTTATATTTTACTTATGATGGAAAAACACAATAAAGAAGATACTTTCTAGGTCTTCAACCTATCCTTGTTTTCCTTCATCAATTTGCATCTTCCATTCCCTTCCTCCTTCGTTTCTGCTGTCTTTACTTCCTTCATCTTTCCCTTCCTCCCTCCTTCCCTCCCTTCCTCACTTCCTTGAAAAATAATTCACCTACATTTAGAAAAACAGCTGTGTTGGGGCACCTGGCTGGCTCAGTGGAGCATGCCACTCTTGATCTTGGGGTTTTGAGTTCAAGCCCCATGTTGGGTGTAGAGATTATTTTAAAATAAAAGTATTTTAAAAAAAGAAAAGGAAAAACAGCTAGGCTAATTAGCTCCTGGCATTTAAATATAAAAATAAGGACAGAGAAAAACAACTGGAGGAGAATATTTGGTGTAAGAAATGGGAGTGGGAGTAAGGAAATACCACTGAGTCCATTGGCATTCTCTTTACCAGCAAAATAAAACAGCTCATTTCTTTATCTCTTCCATCTCCCATCACTATTACCAGATGTCACTCTGTAGCCATCACTCTGGGCCAATCCTGGGGCATGATAAAAAGTGGGACTCATGAAAAAGAAGATGGGAAACTGCTTGAGGAGATAAAGGACTAGGATGGCTGAGAAGGGTACTGCAGAATGAAAACTGAATAGAAAAGAAGTTTGAATATGTTTGAATAGAAAAGAAGTCCTTATGAAGAAACATTGTGAGTTATCCATCTGATTGGCTGTTTCTGTGTAGTCATTTATTTAAAGCCCACCAGTTGATCAAAGATGGTTCGTTTATTTATTACCATGAACAATGAACCATCCCTGGCATAGTGCATTTTGAAGACAGTGCCTTGCAGTGGGCCATTCAGAGGCCTGAGTTAATTTTTCAGCAGGGATCCTGAAACACCAGTAGTTGCTACCTGAGTGACCTTACATCTACTACTGATTTCTACCATTTAAAAAATATATATATTTTAAAACTGGGGACTCAAATACAATATAGGTCAGATCCCTTTAGATTTAGTTTGAAAAATTATGTTTGTACATTTAAATATGCATAGACAAAATATAGGTTCAATTCTAGTTCAAACAGGGTCACTAAATGGTTGGCTTTTGGTTTTCTAATTTGCAGGTTTAGTGCACATTTCAAAAAAAATTTCCAGAGTTCAGCAAATTATTGTGGTCCATTCCAAATTTTGACTCATGTTTCAGTACAATTACAGTTTCTGTTTAATACCCAGGGGTAGTGGTATATTGTAGAGGGTGGTTTGTTTTTGTTATCTTGGTTTGGCATGCATTCTAATACATAACATGACCACCACTGTTTTCCTTCTCACTAGACTCCTAGTTAATCCAAACTATCTAAACAGAAATCCAAAGTTCCCTGTGTTTGCCAAAACAAATTAGAATCTTATGTTTGTCAGGTGTTCAAAAGGCCAAGTAACAAAATGTCAAAGATTGGCAAAATGTCTGAATTTTTATTCTGGCTGTGTTTTTCCCTTCAGAGATCCCATAAGGCAAACGTTCCCGATTGAAGTTATCAGATGTTAAAAGCTTAGAATCCCAGTTTTGAGTGGTGGAGACCTAAATGTGTTGAGCAAACACCTAAATGCACCTTAGCAAATACCATTCACATAAACTCATCTGGACTCACCTTACTGGCTTGTGATTTGGTTGCCTTTCTTCCTTTTAAACTCTTAGCAGCTCTAATTTTGCTTTGTCCTCAAACTCTAGTGCTGGCTTTTCACCTGTTCAGACCTAACTGCTGCTGGACTTGATGTTATTGTCTAACATCAGCCAGTACTTCCCAAAGGTGTGCCTTTACCATATGCATTGCATTATGTGTGACATTATATCATTCCTAAGCTTTTTATCCTTCCCTAATGTCACGCTCACTATTTAGGTCTCTGATAGTATCTTCCCCACCAATTTTTTCTTCTTTCTTCACCAACTTACTCACTGTTCAGGTCTCTACACAATGTCAACTCCTCAAAGAAGCTTCTGCTAACTCTTCCTCAACTGGTTACGTACTTTGCGATGTGCTTCCATTTCATCTTGAAAGAGTCATACTGAGCCTCTTATAATACAGTGCTATAATCACAGGTACTACGATTGCACCTGAAAGGTTCTTGAATTATGAGACTCTTATCACTTACCATCCTAACCCCAGACCACAGTACAGCCATTTATCAAAGCATGATTCCCAGACCAATAGCAACAGCACCACCGGGAAACATCACCTGAAGAAATGAGAGTTATTGATAGAAGATTAATAAAGTTTGGTTGAATGAATAAATGAATTAGGTTCAATATTAGGACATTAAGCCCCTGTTTACTCCTGTAAATAGCTAGGCAATGATACCTGTAGCCAGTATTTAGGGAGAAGCAGAGAGAGTGCTCCTTGAACACATAGAAAAAAATAATAGTCCTCTGAATATTATTCAAAGACACATAAAAAAAAGAATATGTGTTAATTAGACATGGAGCAGGTCAGCAATGGATGTGTAAACGAAAGAGACAAACTTTAGCAATGATCATCCAAACTCTATCCAAGGAAGACACTACTTTGACCAATAAATTTGAGCCATTAAAGTCCCACTGGGAAGTCTATTACTTTTATAGATTATCTCAAACTGACACACGTTATTAACTATTCATAGTATATTAATGTGTTTCTGTGTTCTGATAATTCTCTATTTATCTTCTTATGCATGTGTATGCACTGGAGGTCACTCAGCTTACTTGACTCCTCTAAAGGGAACCCATCTCTCAGATGTCAGCATTCCCTGCCTACAGTGGGCAAGTGAAAGTTTGTTCTCACTATTTTTTTGAGTTCTACTCTGAGAAACCTTTGTGTCATGTTTATCTTCACAACAATCCTGAGGTAAGTATTGATATTATCTCTGTGGATGAGGAAACTGAGGATCAACTGCATGGTAAAAATAGTGGAAGGTCCAGGACTTGACAATAGGCCAAGGAAGGAATGGAACTCATGAGTGAAGTGGAAGTGTGATGGGCAAGAAGGAATACTAAATTCGAAATGCCACTGAATTTAGGAACATATGGTAGGAACTTAAAACAAGTAGAGGCAACAAGAGAGCAAGAGAAACCTGCATGTTGAAGAGTTTCTTATATTTCAAGTGGACCACAGCAGCAGCACCTGGTGGCTCAGTTGGTTAAGCGTCCAACTGTTCATTTCGGCTCAGGTCATGATCACACAGTTAGTGGGATTGAGCCCCGCGTCGGGCTCTGTGCTGTCACCTGCTTAGGATTCTCTCCCCTTCTCTCTCTCTCTCTCTCTCTCTCTCTCTCTCTCTCTCTCAGCCTCTCTCTCACTCATGCTCTATCTCTCAAAATAAATAAATGAATTTTAAAAAGAAGTGGACCATAGCAAATTTAAGCTATTTTCTTGTTCAGTTTTTAAATCTAATTTGCCCTTGAGCTGACCACAGTTTGGGGTGCCTGGATGGCTCAGTCAGTGAGCATCCAACTCTTGATTTCAGCTCAGGTCATGATCCCAGGGTAATGGGATATAGCCCAGCACTGGGCTCTGCCCTTAGCATGGAACCTGCTTAAGATTCTCTCTCTCCCTCTCTCTCTCCCTCTCTCTCTCTCTCTCTCTTTCTCTCTTTTCCTCTGCCCTTTGCCCTGGCTTGCATGTGCTCACTCTCTCTCTCTCTCCAATAAAAAAAATTTGCAGCATAATATTTTTATTATGAATTTATTTTTCTTTTTACATTACACATAGGGTATTAACACATACACAATTATGTTGAAGGTATATTAAATTGTCTAAGAATTTTATTTTAGGCTGATAAAATATGTGTTTTTAAACTGGGGCCTAAGTTATTTTTTTTTAAATGTTTATTCATTTTTGAGAGACAGAGAGTGAGAACAGGAGAGAGGCAGAGAGAGCGGGAGACATAGAATCTGAAGCAGACTCCAGGCTCCGAGCTGTCAGCACAGAGCCCTATGCGGGGCTCCAACCCACAAACCATGAGATCATGACCTGAGCTGAAGACAGACACTTAACCAACTGAGCCACCCAGGCGCCCCTGGGGCATTAGTTCTGACAGGGTGAAAAACCTATCTTTAAAATCCTCTGATAAAATCCATTACATGCAGCAAATGTCTTTACATACTTGTCAAATCATTATTTTGAACAAATAATACAAGGAAAAAGACAACTCTGCAAAAGAAAAAAAGGGAATTTCTGTGTAAAGATATAAAATTATACTACCTAGTATTTATTTGCTCAACTATTCACTTTGGAATTGAGATTTGTATTTGTGGGGATTAGAATTATTTTTCCTATATTTCAAATTCAGTCCATAGATACTTTGTTTATAATCGAAGGAAATTTTAATCTGGCAATTTATCAGGACTTCAGACTAAGTTTAAATGAAACATATCCAGTTATACTCTCAGAATTGCCATGTGCATGCTTCCAAAACACAGAGGTTTCAATTTACATACAGGCCTCCGTTTAGCAATGTGAAATCAAAGTAATTTTTGTATGGTAGAAGACAAATTACAACGTGTGACCAGACAACGTCATTCTTTAGATCATCAGACTCTAAACTGCAGGCTCAGGGAGAATTCTCTGATGGACCTTGACAGGACAGCTTCTTTCGCAGTATCAGAAGCAAAAGGAAGACTTACTTAACATTTTGGAGTCTTGATGAAAATGACTTTGTTTCTTTCGTCGTGCATATTTATTACCCTTCAGATCACTGCTTTGTAGTGCCAACATGTGACTCTCCACAGGATGGAGCACAGGAAATTCTTGTTCTAAAACAGATGATGAGGAAAAATCAGACAGCATTTGAAACAAGAATATGAAGATGAACAAGACCTTCCCAAATGACATATCACTGAAAGTAGAGTAAAATAACACCAACAGTGCTGATTGCCAAAAGGGGAATTATGACAGATAAGAACATCCATGAGAAAGTAAAAGAGTGAAATGCATTTCCGGAAACTTTTGGAAGTCTGGGTCCTCAAACCCAGCTGCACAGTAGACTCACCTAGGGACCTTTGAAAACTGCCAACACCCTATCCCCAGTCCCAGCATTCTGATATGAATGGTTGAGGGTGGGGCCTAGGTGTCAATATAAGCTCCGTGGGTGGCCCTAAAGTTCAACCAGGTTTAAGAACAAGTGACCAACCAATTCATCAGTATCTCTGTGGTGCTGCCAGAAAGAACCTATGGGAGATTAGTACTAATCTGAGCATCTCCCTTGATCCAGCTACAATTATGCTGTATATACTTGTGTCTATGTGACCATTTTTTTCCAATAGTAATGGCATTTGCTCCTTCTTTCCCTTCATTCCTTCCTTTTTTTCTTTTTTGATGTTTATTTATTTATTTTGAGAGAGAGAGAACATGTGGGGGAGAGAGGTAGAGAGAATCCCAAGCAAGCTCTGCACTGTCAGCATGAAGCCCTATGTGGGGCTCAATTTCACCAACCATAAGATTGTGACCTGAGCCAAAATCAAGAGTCTGATCCTTAACTGACTGAGCCACCCAGGCACCCCCTTCCTTTCTTGCAACTAGTATATTTATTAAGTGTTTTGCTGTTGTTGGCATTATTCCAGTCACTGTGTTAGGCACTGGGGAAATAAAATCTAAGAAGCCCTATTCTCTGTCCCTGAGGTGCTCATAATCTAAAGTTCTTAGGAAGGGACAGAGGTATACCAGGCTATGCTGTGAAAAATTATATATTAAGTCACTACACATATTGAAGCACTCCATCAAAAATAACACATTTATCACACTTTGTCAGGAAAACTATGTTTCTGTACCTTGACTCTTTGTATCTTCATAATGTATGTTGATTGGCATTCTCTTAGTTCTACCCTGAATTTATGATAGTTCTTGTCAAGGAAGGAAATGTCTCAGACATAACAAAAGGAAAACTCAGGATCTGTAAATGACTTTTAGAAATAATCTAGTGGTATCTCAGGATTTTAATGGGTAGATGCAGACTCCTCCCCCATTTAATTTTTTTGAATGTTTATATATTTTTGAGAGAGAGAGAGAGACAGAGCATGAGCAGAACAAGGGCAGAGAGAGAGGGAGACACAGAATCTGAAGCAGGCTCCAGGCTCTGAGCTGTCAGCACAGAGCCCGACGCTGGGCTCGAACTCACAAACCGCGAGATCATGACCTGAGCTGATATTGGACACTTAACCAACTGAGCCACCCAGGCGCCCCCCCCCATTTAATTTTAATTGAAAGTTATGTCATGTGCTATTAAAAAGGCATTAACCTGGGGCGCCTGGGTGGCTCAGTTGGTTAAGTGTCCAATATCAGCTTTCCACAAATATGGAACTTCTTTGAAATTAAAAGCAGAAGGCATTCAATCATCTTGATTGTTGTGATGGTATCATAAGTGTTTGTGTATGTCCAAACCCACCACATTGTACACATTCAATATGTGTGGTTTTTGTATATCAATAAAGCTGTTAAAAATGAATAAAATAGAAAACAATGAAAATGATGCATAAAGGCTGTGCCGCCAATGGAAATATTTTAAAAAATGAATCTAGGGTGGGGTAGAAACAGAGGTGTAACATAGATAAGGTGACAGAAGGAGATTTCTTTAAGAACCACATTAAGATCAGGGTACCTGGGTGGCTCGGTTGGTTAAGCGCCTGACTTTGGCTCAGGTCATGATCTCACGACTCGAGTTTGAGTCCCGCGATCGGCTCTGTGCTGACAGCTTGGAGCCTGGAGCCTGCTTCAAATTCTGTGTCTCCCTCTCTCTGCCTGTCCCCCACGTGTGTGTGTGTATGTGTGTGTGTGTGTGTGTACTTTCTCTCAAAAGTAAAAAACTTAAAAAAAAGAACCACATTAAGATAATAATAAAAGCTGAGCACTATCAGGCCTTGAAATTTTACTCTCTTACATTTGTTACAAAGATCAGGACAAGTATTTTTATCTGGGACTATTGTTCTACTTTGTTCTCATGTGCTGGAGCAGAGCTATGGTCCTTAGGCAGGGAAATTGGAATTGTTGATCCAACTGCACCCAGCTATGCCCTAAATGAAATTCTACAATAATAATAAGAATATAAACACCCTAAGTGCTAACTTTAAAACTTTATCTCATCAGTTAAAAGTGTTTGAATTCTCCACTTAATATATTTTCATTTATAGATACATTTATGCACACATATAATAAAGCATAACAATTCATATAGAAATGTAAAGGAATGAGATAAAAACAATATAAATAGAATTTTATTATTTTCCTTCTGCACTCCAGTACACCTTTCTCAATCTCTACTTTGAAAACCACTATTCTATTTCTGAGGCCACAACGCATATGGTTAGAGGGAGGAGCTAACAAAGGCTACCTCCTTCCTTTTTAGACAAATCTGAATTTAAAAATTTTAAGGAAACTATTAGTATTCTAGGGGTCAAAAATATAGGACAAATTTAACTTTCTATACCAATACTCACTATAGTCCAGTCCTGTTTTCCCTCTGAATTTTCATTTGTAACTGCTTTATATTGCTCTTAATTAATATTTCTTAGTATGAAAACAAAACAATGTTTGTTTGGTCTTGATAAGGAGTTAGAGATTTTTTATTGATAGATAAGGAGAGAATTTTGATGATACTATCACATATAGTAGAAATCTTTCACTAGAACCTTACCATCAATCAGACTGTTGCAAATTAAGAGGACTGTGGGGTTTTTCATAGGTAGGTGAATCACAAACTAATATTCAAGTTATAAATATTTAGCTATAAATGTTTAAACATCTTCTATAAGACATTTTCATAACCAGAGTCATAACTTTTACACCAGTCTTCTAATAACCTCTGACATTTGTTACATGGGAAGTTAAAACCACATGATTCATTCTAACAAAAACATTACTTCTTTGATTTTTTTGTTATTGTTTTATTGCAACTTCAGTAGCAGAAAGTGGAAGTACTAATACACTTAGGATATGGCATACTCCACTATCATTCATCCACTTATGTAGCATTTTCCTTTTCTTTTCCTATTTTAAGTGCCAAACCCCTTTTTCATTTTCCTCTTATAAATATTCATTCTACTTTGTTTGACATCTTGGATATACTTATAAAACACATAGCAGTAATGTGTGTTTGCATGTGTTTTCTTTTGTAAATTATGTAGAGTCTGGCAGTATTTCTTCTTAAAAAACTAACCAGTTCTGGGATGCCTGGGTGGCTCAGTCGGTTAAGCATCCGCTTCATGGTTTCATCTCAGGTCATGATTTCACAGTTTGTGAGTTGGAACCCCACGTTGGGTTCTGTGCTGATGGTGTGCACCCTGCTTGGGATTCTCTCTCTCTCTCTCTCTCTCTCTCTCTCTCTCTCTCTCTCTCTTTCTTTCTCTCTCTCTCTCTGTCTCTCAAAATAAATAAACTTAAAAAAATTTTTTTAATTAACCAGTTCTCCCCAAACTAAGCAATTTGTCATTTAACCCTGGTGGTTCTCAAAATTTTTGTTCTCAGCAAGACTTTATACTTTTTAATTGAGGAAACTAAAAACCATTTGTCTATGGTCAGTTATATCTCTCAATATTTATACTATTATAATTTAAAACTGAAAATAATTATTAATTTGTAATTCATTTAAGAATGCTTCTGACTTTGCAGACCTCCTGAAAGAGTATCAGAGACCCCCAATGTTTCCATGGACCACTTACCATATTTCACATTTTAGGGCTGGTTCTAAGCTCTCCTTTCTGCTCCATTGGTCTATTTATTTCTCGCCCTTTGGTTGTATAAATGAAATGAGAGAAACTATAAATTATGTAAAAGGTATGACAATGTACCAGAATTGAGCCCTGTATTTCAGAAATTTTACGTGACCATTTGTCACCTCTGGAAATCAGTTCATTCACCTGTAAATCAGGAGATGAAGAAGCTGTTTCATAAATAACTTCCTGTTCTTTCATTCCTTGATACAAACAAAGTTCAAGGGTAGGCAACATCACAACTCACTGAACACCGAGCAAAATATTCATCTTGCCTTCCACCCACCAGTTGCCATTTCCTCATGAATATTAATTTATTTTCAACATTAATGTTAATTTGCATAGATAAGTGTTCTGAGGATTAAATAAATTAAGGCATGTAAAACACTTAGAACAGTAGCTGCAAAATAAACCAGACACAGAAAGACAAATACTGTATGATCTCACTTCCATGTGGAATCTAAAAAAGTCGAAATTATAGAATCAGAGAGTAGAATGGTGGCTTCCAGGAGCTAGAGGGTGGTAAATGGAGAGATGTTGGTCAAAGGGTATAAACATTCATTTATAAAATGAATAAATTCTGGGGATCTAATGTACAGCATGGTGATTATAGTTAATTGTACTGTATTGTATACATGAAATTTGCTAAAAGAGTAGAGCTGAAGTGTTCTCACCACATACAAACAAAGTGGTAACAATGTGAGGTGATGGATGCATATAATTATAAGTTAGAAAAACTCCATTATGAATTAGGAAACCTTCAATTGCTACTGACTGAATATTAGGAAAAACTCCAATGTTTCCCTCATATATGTCTTTCTCCTTTATTTTTATCACCAGCTAGACCCCAAGACCAGACATTTACTGCACACCTGCTTGTACTCTGACCTTTGTCCCACATTTTTCCTTTTTAAACTCTTCTTACCAGCTAATCTCAAAAGTCAGGCAAATGGAAAGTGAAACTACTTCTTGAGCAATAGCAACTGCCCTGACAAGACCTCTGGCCAGCCCAGACCACCCTGACCAGTTTGAGCTTAACCCCTGACTGTTGCCTGTGCAGAAGGACCATGAAGTGACCTCTAGAATGACTGATGACCACCTTGACTTCATTATAATACTAAAATTTCCACCCAAAGAAGAACCTCAGTCTAATTTATATGACAATGTATGTACAGGCAGTTTCCTTAAGGCGCATGCGCAGTCTTATGCCCTGCCTCAGCACAGAATGACAAGGCTCCATTTTCCAAATATTCACCCTAACCCTAAATAAAAAGAACCCATCCACACATACTTGGAGAGTCATGGCTTTGGAAGCCATTCTTCATAATCTCCTTATTAGCTGCAAATAGTTTTCTTTGTGCAACAACTCCACCTGGTTCAGTTTCTAACTCACCAAGGAGTGAACTCACTTCGGTTAGGTTACACTTTCACATTACTACCACACTCACACAGAACTATTCACTTCTGACACTTCAACTCATGAATTGTGGGGGTTTTCCCCACACCAAGCAATTCTCTGTGATTCCAGCTGAGTGTCCCACTGATGCAGGCTGACTGGGTCCAAGTGATGCAGTTTGGGAGTAATGGTGGGGCTGACAGCCAAGAAAGAATTCTTGAGACGTCTTTGGTGCAAAAAGGTGTTTTTATTAAAGCACAAGGACAGGACCCGTGGGCAGAAAGAGCTGCACTGGGGTTGTGAGTGGTGACTGATTATATACCTTCAGGTTGGGAGGGAGTTAGGGATAGTTTAAGTCTCTAAGGAATTTGGAAGCAAGGTTTCCAGGACATTGAGGGGCTAGCTGCTGTTAGGATAAGATCATTTATTACTGTCTGGTAAAACCTTAGTCGTGTGACCCTACAGATGTATATCAGCAGGCCATATGCTTGGAGGATAACTGCTAACATGTATTTGTGGAGTAGAGATAAAGGAAGTTTCCAAAGAAATTTTTATATGTTAAAGGAGACTTAGAGAATTCTGGGGGGTTGAGATAATGTTAAGCTAAGATTGCCTTTTGCCCTTAGCAAAGTGTCCTTGATGAGGGAGCATAAGGCATACTGATACCCTGCAAACTACCCCCTCTCCCCTGGTGGGATATGTGACACTCCTCAGGCACTCCTGGCTGCCTAAGAACAAAGGAAAGGATAGAAAACAAATGGTTAAACTGATAGAGTCTCCATCAGTTTACAAATATTTTAGTACAATTATAAGAAAAGGGCAATCTTATCAATACCCCAATCTCCAGGAACTCCCTACTGTCTTAATGATAATGCTTTGCTAGAGGGTAAAACACTTAGCTTGACAATAGCTAGGCCTCCAGTAATCTGTGAGCCTTCTTTAGCATATGGAAATCCCTTTATGAAACTTCCTCTTGACTTTATATCCCCCAACTCCACAGTATGTAACCAGTCAGTCTTTACAACCCCAGTGTAGCTCTTTCTGTCCACGGCTCCTGTCCCCATTCTTTAATAAAATCACTTTTGCCCCAACGATGTCTTCAAGAATTCTTTCTTGGCCGTCAACTCTGAACCTTGCCGTCACTCCAAAACCTCATCATCATCATCAAGGCAGCTGAGATCCTAGAGGAATGTCACTCTGCCTGTCTCAAGGACTTGTCAGAGGGCTGCTATATAGCAAGAAAATTTATTCTTTTCTTTTGCCTTTGTTTCCCACATCACAGTCACAAGTGCAGGGCTTCTGACCTATCCTTCTGACCCATTGGTTATAAATCTGAGGTTCCCTCGACCCCCTCATCGGATTTGGTTCATTTGCTAGAGCGGCTCACAGAACTCAGGAATACTGTTTACTTACTGTTTACCAGTTTCCTATAAAAGGCTATGATAAGGATATGGATGAACATTCAGATGGAAGAGATAAGTAAGGGCAGGGTATATGGGAAGGGGCTCAGAGCTTCCATACTCAGTCTGAGCATGCCATCCTCCCTGGTCTCCGTGTGTCCACCAACCTGGAAGCTCTCCTAATCCTGTCCTGTTTAGTTTCTATGAAAGTTTCAGTACTTAGGAATGATGGATTAAATCATGGGCTGCTGATGATTGATTCAACTTCTGGCCCCTCTCCCCTCTCAAAGGTCTGGGTAGGGAGGGCTGTGGGTGGGGACTAAATGTTCTCACCTTCTAATCTGAGGGTTCCCCTGGCAACCAGCCCTCATCCTTAGGTTTACCCAGGGTCTTTCCACCAGACAAATCATTAACATAACAAAAGATACCTTTATCACTCTTATCACAGGAAATTCCAAGGATTTGGGGAGTTCTGTGCCAGGAACAGGGTGGAGGACCAAATATGTATTTTTTATTACAAATCACAATATCACAATTAACTTGATTGTGATAATTTTGCAATGTATGTGTACATGAAATCATCACATTGTACATGTTTAAAAAGCACATTGTACAACCTAAATATATACAGTTTTTATCAATCTCACTTGACATATCTCAATAAAGTTGGAAAAAATAATATAATAACGTAAAATAAAAAAGAACTGTAGCTGGCAAATGCTATGTTCTCAGTAGATATCAGATACTGGTTTTGTTTTGATCAATGATGTCATTGTAATCACATCATTTGGAAACATCTATTAAGGAGGGACAAATTAGAAGGTCCAGGTCATGAACTTCACTGTTGCAGAGTTGTGGAGTGCAATGGCCAAGAAAGAATGCTCAAGACGTTTTAGGGTACAACTTGATAAGCTTATTTAAGTAGTATGGGGCCAGGACCCATGGGCAGAAAAAGCTGCATTTCTGGCTGTGTGAAGCTACTGGTATGCTTAAGGCTAAAGGGGGAGGGGATGTACAGGGAGTATTAGATCATAAATGTCTTCTTCGAATTTCTACTTGTAAAACTACTTTCACAAGATTTCTCTGGTGCTTATCATTCAGCTCTATATTATTGATGAGATTTGTAGGCAGTCATGAGACCCTTTAAGGATGTGTCAACCAGTATATATTTGATCCTTACTGAAACATTGTAGGCTATAGGTCAGCCTTCTGGGCTAAAGGTGAACATTTTTCTGCTTCCATCCCTCACCATCACCATTTTCTTTATATATTGTATAATTCATTGATCATATATTGTCAATTTCACAATTTATACAGAGTCATATTATGATAGGGAATGATAGGATAAAATAGATAGAGAGGGAAAGGTTAGAACCTGAGGATGCTGGGTAGAGAAAAATATATACTTTGGAACAATCCTGGGAGCATCTGACCATAGCAAACCCCCTTGGGCATAAGGTTCCTCTTAAGAATGTTAACAGACACTTGGGGTGCCTGGGTGGCTCAGTCGATTAAGCATCTGACTTCGGCTCAGGTCATGATCTCATGGTTTGTGGGTTCGAGCCCTGCGTCGGGCTCTGTGCTGACAGCTCAGAGCCTGGAGCCTGCTTCAGATTCTGTGTCTCCCTCTCTCTCTGCCCCTCCCCTATTCATGCTCTGTTTCTCTCTCTCTCTCAATAATTAATAAACATCAAAAAAAAAAAAAGAAAAACGGAAAAAAAATGTAACAGACACCACTTACTCCCCCTCAGGTTTCACTCAGGAATTTGACAAAAGACCTTACTAAAAATAAGTAGTAAGCCCTAAAACATATGACCCACAAGGAACAGTATGGACATAGACCACTCCTCACACAATGGAATCAAGCCAATCAGGAATGGACAACCCAGCACCTAGAGTTATCAAGCCAATAAGGGTAGAAACTGAGAAGGAACAAGGAGGAAGGAGAGGGGGTGCTGACCAGAACCTTACAATACAAAGTCCCTTGCCTATTGTGGGCATTTATCTTCAAATGTCCCCTTTCTATAAAGAGATCTTTCATACTATTCTTACTTTCTGATCTTATACTTTAATAAACTTTTTCCTGCTGCTCATTTTATTCTGTGTCTACCTCTTCATTCTTCCAAGTGGCAAGACAACGAATCCCGGGTACTGAGGTAAAGAATCCTGCAACAATAAGTCTAGTAGCACATGTACATGTTATTAAAATTAAACCTAATATATCTCTCTAAAACCAAAACTATATATCTCTATTTGTTCCATCAAGAGACAAAGATCTTTTCCTTTGAAACAGCATTTTCTTTGAGTGTGAACTTTCTAAGAAATAATTTCTCAATATGTGGTCAGAATTACTGAAAAAAATAGTAAAGTTTGTAGCTTAGTTAATAGTGACGTACCAATGCTAATTTATTAGTTTTTATAAATGTAGCATGGTTAGGTTAAGGTATTAACATTAGGGGGAAACTGGGTGAAGGGTATACAGGAACTCTGGCCTATCTTTACAACTTTTCTGTACATCTGAAATTCTTTCAAAATAAATGAAAACAGTTATTTTTCTCTCTAGCCCCTTGCCTGATATAGACACTTAATAAAAATTTGAGGAATAAATGGAAGTATCCATGGTCCCATTTCTTTATTCATACTTTTTTTTACCTCCCTTTTTAAGAGGTTCTCCCTACCTACACCTTCAGTCTCTGAGAGGTAAGTAGGGAGGCAGTCATGGGTGCTCCCAGTGGCACTCAGGACTAAGGACGGCTCACCATGACACTCACCTCCACGAAAGTTTGGTAGGTTAGAGAAAGAATGGATTCTGAAACTACACATACATGGGTCCATATTTCAGTTCTGCTTTTTTATGACCATGGCAAGGCATGTAACCTCTCTGAGTCTTAGCTGCATTACTGTAAAGATAGGAATTTTATTTGCTTTGCAGAGCTGATATGAAAATAAGATACGTAATTGGTTGGCATGTAGTAGGTAGTAGTAGGTACATGTTAGCTTCCTTTCTTTTGGGATTTATATTGATTACAAGGAGATGACTTGGTTTTTGGGGAGGAATGGCAGTTATTCCTTATGAGGCTAAAACAATGACAACATGGATCTTTGGAAAACACTAAATTCCCTTGGTCAGGTAGAGGAGATATAATGTCAGCCTCCCAGCACACCCACACTCTCAGTATTGCCGTGGGAGGCCGGACTAGCCCAGGCAAAATGAGAGGGGACTGCAGTATCCCTGCACCGTGCCCTCCCAGTTCTTCTTGTCCATTTATTCTATCATTCATTAATCTAATACTCTATCAAGGGCATGGGTGCTGGGACTCAGTGGTGAACAGATGTGGCCACTGCCTTCATGGATTTTCAGTGTTGTTTGTTGATGAAAGTGAAGGGAGAGACTGACAGAGCACAATAACCTTAACTGCACTTGTGATAAGGGCTACTAGTAAGCATTGTGGGCTATGATAGGGAGTAACAGGGGGATCTACCATGGTACAGGGGATGAGAGGGCTTCCCTGAGGAAGTGATATTGAAAATGAGATATAAAACACAAATGGGAGTTAGCCAAGTATGGGCTGAGTTGTGTCCCTCCCCAAAATACATACCTTGAAGCCCTAACCCCTGGCACATAACACTGTGACTGTATTTGGAGATAAGGCCTTTAAAGAGTGATTAAGTTGAAAATGAGGCCCTAAGGGTGGGCCCTGTCCAACCTGACTGGTGTCCTTATAAAAAGAGGAAATTTGTGGGGTGCCTGGGTCTCTCAGTTGGTTAAGCAGCCAACTCTTGGCTTCAGCACAGGTTATGATCTCATGGTTTGTGAATTTGAGGCCCATCTCAGGCTCCATGCTATCAGCATGAAGTCTGCTTGGGATTCTCATTCTCTCTCTCTCTCCCTCTCTATCTTCCCCTCTCCTGCACGCTCTCTCTCTCTCTCAAAGTAAATAATAATTAAAAAAGAGGAAATTTGGACACACGCAGAGACACCAGGGATGCATGCACACAGAGGAGAGATCATGTGAAGACCCAGCAAAAAGGAGGCCCATCTGCAATCCAAGAAGAGAGGCCTCAGAAGAAAGTAAACATGCCAACACCTTAATCCTGGACTTCCACCTGCCAGAAAGGTGAGAAAATGAATCTCTGTTGTTTAAGGCAAAAAAATAAAAAAATAAAACATAATCAAATAAAAACACAGAGGTTCACCTACATTATATTGATCTGGGACAGTATCTATTTAAAATACCAATTCCTAGGACTCATGTCAAACTTAACAAAATTAGAATCTCAAAAGTGGGTCTTAGGATCCTATTTTTTTAATTTTTTTATGTTTATTTATTATTGAGAGAGAAAGAGAGAAACAGAGCATGAGTAGGAGAGGGGCAGAGAGAGAGGGAGACACAGAACCTGAAGCAGGCTCCAGGCTCTGAGCTGTCAGCACAGAGCCCGACATGGGGCTCGAACCCACAAACCGTGAGATCATGACCTGAGCTGAAGTCAGATGCTTAGCCAACTGAGCCACCCAGGTGCCCCTTAGGATCCCTATTTTTAACAAGATACTCGGGTATTGCTTTTCTTTTTCAAAGTCTCAGAAGTATCATCCAACAGCCTTTCTCAATCACAATTGCCTAAGAGAATTAAATCCTACAGAAAATTATTTCAGTGACTATTTTATCATTTCTCTCAAAGATGGTATTTACCCAGTACCATTCTAGACATATAGGAGCTAATACTGTCCATTACATGCTGAAGGGGAGCAGAATTTGCCACCCCAAAATACGTCTCTTTGGCATAAGGATTATTTTGAGCTGATTATTTTTAAGAAATTGCAAACACAGGAGAAGCTCCGAAAACTGAGTAAAAGTTACCCTTTCATAAGAAACATTTACATTTATAAGGAAAATGTCCGTTTGTAAGACTGTCTCCCTCTCAGTACCTGAATAGGACAACTCTAAATCTCTAGAAACTCTTACCAATGGAGAAGATACTTAAGACTTAACTCTGCATAACAACCATAATGTTGTTTACTGTGCTTTGCCTAAAACCTCCTGTAACTGCCTCCCCCCCAACATCTTTTGTCTTTAGCTAGCCATTTCAAAAGTTCTTCAGCTTTCCTGGTTCCTTCCCATGTATACAGGAAGTATACGTTTTATTAAACTTTGTTTTCTTCCTCTTTGTCTTTTTATTTCAGCGGGGGATCTCAGCCAAGAACCTAGAAAGGTAGGAGCAATTATTTTTCCTCCTTCACAATACAATGGATGCCTTAGAGTAGTAACGCTTTATTCTTTCAAGAAATCATGGTTGAGAAAGCCTGCTATAATGCAAAATACATGGCCCACTAATTTCCATACATCACCCAAACTGTAGCAATATTAGTTACTAGCCAGCATTCTGATCTCAACTTTACTATTAACCAGCTATGTATCATTATACAACTCCCCGAACTGCTTTTAACCTAGCTCCTCAAACGAAATATCAGTGGAATTAATAAATGACCATTAATAAATTTTCTAACTGACCATTTGTAAATGGGAGAAAAATGGTACTTGTCTCAGTGTGGTGTGGGCTCCAGGTGAAATAATAGATAATAGTGTTCAACAAAGAGCTTATCACATAGTAAGTGTCTAATAATTATATATTCTTGTTGTGGTCTGTTAACTATATTATATCTCTGCAAAAGATATTAGATACCTCAAATATGCCTGGGAGTGAATCTTACATACTAAAACTAGAAAATTCTCCTAAGAAACAAATTTTCCTAAGTAACAAAGCTTTTTTTTTTTTTAAGATAAATACATCTGCAACTTCTTGTTTCCATACTTGCTGTTGGCCTAAGCTAGAAATTGAAGACTCCAAGGGAATAAAAGATTCTTTTTTTATCAAGTTCAAAACTCTCAAAATGGGTTAAAATTACTCTCTCTTCACTTATATATCACAGCACTCAAAGGGCTTTGTTCTTCAGAATAAGCATAATTCATTGTTGATGTTTTGCACCTTTTTTTGTCCCTCTCATGGTAGAGCAAATATTTTTACCCCCATGTGGGGCCTGTTTTCAGTGAAGGAGAAGAGCTCATGTTTTGTTCTTGATGTATGCCTGGGGTCTCACAGCTGCATAGAAGACAGCTTACTTCAAAGCACATCAACAGAGCTTTGAAAATTAACTAGGAAATATTAAATAAATGTAAGCCTTCTTCTTCTTTTTTGTTTGCTCTGTTTTGAATCTTTGGATGGTGTATTAGTCAGGGTTCTCCAGAGAAACAATCAAAAGGATATGTAAATGAATAGAACGATATTTATTTTAAGGAATTGAATATGAATATGGAGTAAATATGGACAATGACAAGTCCAAGTCTGGAGTGTGGGCCAGTAGGCCTAAGACTCAAGAGAGGTAATGATACAGATGAAGTCTGAAGGCAATTGGCTGGAGAAATCTCTTGCTCTGGAAGGCCAGTCTTTTTCTATGATTCAGGCCTTCAACAGAATGGATGAGACTAATCTACATTTTGGAGGGCAACCTGCTTACTCCAAGTTCACCTCTTTAAAGGTTAATCTCATCTGAAACCACCTTCTAAGTTGACACATCAAATTAAACATCACAGCTAGTATGTAAGGGGAAATACAATTGGCAACATCTATTTTAAAGAAATGTGCAACACAAAATTTCATAATGTAAAACTTGACATTTCTGAATTCTTAATTGTGATTCTATTCTTGACTTGTGGCATGATGAAGATGAAATCACATGCACATTTGAGGATCCTCAGATAAAGATGGGCATTTAAAGTTATATTACATGAGATTGCCAAGAGAATAAACATAGATTGAGAAAAGAGTAGACCTGAGACCTAAGCTACATGGCTTTTCAACATTTAGAGGTTAAGGAATTCCAATCCTAGTAACAGAAACAGCAACAAGTGACGTAATAGGTTATATGAACTGGTTGCCAAATAAAGTTTCAGGAAGGAGGGGATCAACAGCATCAGATAATACAAGAAGAAATGAGAATTGAGTAATGGTCATTAGAATTAACAGTGGGGACATAGCCAATAACCTCACAAGTGCAGTTTCTGTGAGTGGTAGAAATGAGAGAATTGTGCAACCATCTTATTCTGGGACAGTTGGTTTCTCTATCCTTTTGTGGTTTTCTCAAATTTATTTTTCTGACCACTTGACATATAAAAAGCTTTTTGATAAAGGGGTTCATCACTCAGATATATTTAGAAACACTGTATACCACATCTCTCCTTGGAGAGTCATGAAGCAAATGAGCATACTTACATGACCTAAGAAATCCAAAAATAAACCTGTTTACCTCCATTTCACCTAGAAAACTTAATTCCCATAAAGCTTGTGAATGTGTGTGTGTGTGTGTGTGTGTGTGTGTGTGTGTAGTAGATCCATGATTTCTGACCTATGAGTCTGAGATGAGAGTAAAAAAATATCTTTGGAGTAAAATATCAATGTGGATATTAGTTAAGTAGTGTTTTTAAATTTGAGCATATGCTATTAGACCCAAAGAGTGTTATGAATTCATGCCATAAGAAAATAATATAGGGAGTGCTTAGGTGGCCCAGTCGGTTGAGTGTCTGACTCTTGATTTCAGTTCAAGTCACGATCTCATGATTTGTGAGATTGAGCCCTGCATCAGGTTCTGCACTGACATCAAGGATCCTGCTTGGGATTCTCTCTCTCCCTCTGTCTCTGCCCCTACCCATGGTCGTGCTTTTTCCCTCTTTCTCTCTCTCTCAAATAAAGAAGTAAACTTTAAAAAAAGAAAATAATACAGGTGCATGCTTTATAAAATAATATCAAATACAATGTTTACTTACATGTGTGTATATATTTTGTATTATATATACATATATATGCAAATACACATTTTTTAGCATATTTAGGTTCACAGCAAAACTGAGCAAAAAGTAAAGAGAATTCCCATATATGCCTTCCCCATTTCCCACATAGAGCCTCCTGCATCATCAATATCCTGCACCAGACTGGCACATTTGTTACAATCAATGAACCAACATTGATTCTTCATTATCACTAGAAGTCCATGGTTTACATTAGGATTTATTCTTAGTGTTGGTCACTATGAGTTTGGACAAATGTATAATGACATGTATCCACCATTATAGTACCATGCAAAATAGTTTCACTGCCCTAAAATCCTCTGTGCTCCACTTATTCATCCTTCCCTCCCTCTGAAATCCTGGCAGTCACTGATCTTCTTACTGTTTCCATAGTTTTGCCTTTCCAGAATGTCATATAGTTGGAATCATACTGTATGTAGCATTTTTATTTTGGTTTCTGGGGATGCCTGGATGGTTCAGTTGGTAGAGCCTGTGACTCTTGATCTCAGGGTTGTGAGTTCAAACCTCACAGTGGGCATGCAGCCTACTTAAAAAAATAAAATATAATAAATAAATTGGCTTCTGTCACTTAAGAATATTCATTTAAATTTCCTCTGTGTCTTTCCATGGCTTGATAGCTCATTTCCTTTGTTTTTAATGTCTATTTATTATTTTGAGAGAGAGAGAGAGAGAGCGAGCAGGGGAGAGGCAGAGAGAGAGGTACAGAGAATCCCAGGCAGGCTCCATACTTGTCGGTGCAGAGCCTGATGCGGGGCTTGAACTCATGAACTGTGAGATCATGACCTGAGCTGAAATCAAGAGTCTGATACTTAACCGACTGAACCACCCAGGCACCCCTCATAGCTAATTTCTTTTTAGTACTGAATAACAGTCCGTTGTCTGGCTGTACCACAGATTATTTAAGCATTCACCTACTGAAAGATATCTTGACTGCTTCCAACCTTTAGCACTGCTAAAGCTGCTATAAACATCTATGTGCAGATTTTTTGTGTGAACATGTTTTCAGCTCATTTGTGTAAATACCAAGGAGTGTAACTGCTTGATCGTAAGAGCATGTTTAGTTTTGTAAGAACCCGGCAAGCTGTCTTCCAAAGCCTCTACCATTTTGCATTCCCACCAGCTTTGAATGAGAGTTCCTGTTGTTTCACATCCTTGCCAGCATTCGGTATTGTCAGTATTTTGGATTTTAGCCATTTAAATAGGTATGTAGCGATATCCCATTGTTTCCATTTGCAATTCCCTATGGAAGCACAATGCTGAGCATCTTTTCATATGCTTATTTAACATATGCATATCTTATTTAAGGTGTTAGCTGCTGTATTTTAATAATGAAAACTAAAGTTATTAAAGTAACAGAAAAATGCTGAAAAAATAATTTTGAAGATAAAGGTGCTTGTTCATAAAAATAAAGACTTCAAATCAATAAACAATTATCAAATGTCTACTTCTTACAACATTACATTTAGTTATGAGAGATAGCATAAACAAACAAACAAATACAGACAGCTGCTGTGGATCCCCTGGTGAATACAGCTTATAGAATATTCATTACCTTATAAATTCACCAATATTAAGCTCTACAAAGTCCCTGGTAAGGAAAGACCCAGTCCTCGGAAAACCAGTGTGAGTCTATTTAAGTGAACCGTCCTGTCTTGGGCTCTTGACTTCATTCAAGTGAATCAGTCAAAAATAAACGTTTGGGTGGCTCAGTAGGTTAAGTGTCCAACTTCAGCTCAGGTCATGATCTCATGCTCCATGAGTTCGAGCTCCACATCGGGCTCTCTGCTGTCAGCACAGAGCCCACTTCCAATCCTCTGTCCCCCTCTCTCTCTGCCCCTCCCCTGCTTGCACTCTATCTTTCTCTCAAAATAAGTAAAAGCATTTAATAAAAAGATAAAAACTAAAACTAGCTTCTAAAAGAAACTTGCACTTTTAAACTAGCTTCTAAAAGAAACTTTCCTCTCAAAGTGATGAATTGTCCACATACGCTGTCAGGATGAAATTCAACAGATGCAGGCAGGATGTCTAATTTATTAACCAAAGTTTAATGGAGGGAAATTCCACAGGAATCTGTGATAAATTTGGAAATAGCAGTTAAAATAACTTAGTCCCACTTAGTTTACAGGTGGTCCCTGGGGATGGATGGCAGAGAGAAGGATGGGATTGGAAGGGGAGAAATGAGGGTCTCTAGTTCCAAAATGAACTACTTTTCTATACGGATAAAATAAAAGAAAATGGGGGCATACACATAAGAAAACACGAGCCAGAGAGGTTGTATGACAGAGGAACGGAAATCTGGAATGACAGAATGCCATCCCTTCCTTTTCCCCTTGCGTTCATCATGTTGCCTGTTGTGGTCACACAAACTTCAGATACTTTCCACACGAGATCATTCTGCTTGATTTGGTGCCTCCTTGTGACCACAGTCTAAACAGTTTGTGGAAAGTTCCATAGGAGTAGTGAGAGGTTCAGGAAAACTGCAAGAGGCTTCAGGATGAGTCAGCTGGAAGGTGGGATTATGAGTGGTTACGGGAAGTCTATGTATGACTGAGCCTCCACCTGACGACAGTGCACTAATTTAGAAGAAATGAGCTGATGTCAACACTTTCCCCAAAGGAAGGAGGTGTGGAGATACCATACTAAAAAGTAAACAATGCCAAACACCTGTGAGAAATGTTTTCACCAACAATATGCTGTACGGGGGAATTACACATTTTAATGTGAAGAATGGAATTTTATCTGGAGGTGGGTATTGACTGATAAGTGAAAGCCTCTGAAGGGACATTTGTATGGTTCCCTTTGTCACCAGTCTGTATTGTTCTCTCCTATCTCTCAGGATGCAGCACATTTTAGTCATCCTTCGAAGATGTGGCGGCTTCATGAAAACAATCTATTGTGCCCTGCAAATTACATTTTGTCTTTCTTGGAGAATATCAGAAAAGGAATATATCTAAGAACCATTCTACAAGACATGCTCGCTACATAAATTAAGTTTGATAAAGTAATGAGCAGCTTGGGGGAAGAATAACACATTTGTCATCCTCCTTGATTTCCCAGAATGGCAATGGCATCCAGAATTGGTGCTGAGCAGGACGATGAGGGGAAGGTGGGGAAAAGAAAGAGACGGCTACTCTCCTTAAACCCTCATGAGAGATAAGAGACCTTTGGCTTGGCAAGACATCCTTCTGATTGATTCTTAATGCTATTCCAGGAAACCACCTTCAAGGTTATATTTTCTTGGGTTATACTAGAAATCCCCTCTTGTTCATTTTTGGGTTGCTTGAGAGTCAAGAAGTTTAAACAGAGAGGCTAGAGCAAAACCCTGTCAGACAACAACTACCGACAGCTTGTTTCCCCAGCTAGTTTTTGAAGAGTTGAGTGGTGGTGTAGGAAGAGCATGGCCTGTGGAGCAGGAAGTGTGATATGAGGATTTGGTTCACTGTGCACTAGACCTGGTTAACTTGGACTAACTACCAGCCCTTGCTGAGATTCAGCTTTCTTGTTTATGAAGTGAGAGTATTTCCCATACCTATCCCACAGAATTATTGTGAGATATGCATAAGAAAGTGTGAGAGAGAGCCACTTGTACAGGGTAAAGCAACACACAAATACTCATTAGAATTTATTTTAAAATTTGAGATAAAACAGAAAAAAGATTCGACTGGGATGTAGACCTAATCCTCACAGGAAAAAAAAATGAGAAAACTGAATCTAAACAGTTGTGGTGCTTGTTTTGAATTTTTGTATTATCTCCTTTCTTCAAGGGCAAACTAATGACTTTTTTGCATACTCTACTCATTCTCCTTGCTAATCTTTAATTCACATTCTCCCAGGGAAACAGAACCCTAACCTCTGTAACTCACTGTCTAGACATCTGAATGACTTTCTTTCATCCTTAATTTTCTAATACTATCAGTAAAATGTAATTGATACACAGGACCTCAAGAAATAGTCTACTAATCGATGATAAGTGATACCAATATTCACTGTCATTGTATAGGGGCAAGGTAATGTTTTGCCAAAATGCCTTGAAAGGGAAGAAGATGCAAGGTTAGAAGGTACTTTCCTTCCTGCTGATGCTTTGGCCTTCAGTCAAGAAAATATTTAAATCAGTCTCACAGATGGTAATTTAATTTTTATGGACCCATAGGAAAACAGATTACACATTCATACATAAACACACATAAACTTTTCAGTGATTAATAATTCTAAAGATAAAATAATTATAATGGTCATGCCTAAATAACATAAAAATTGTGAGGCCACATATATAACTCTACCTGAGAAATTATGCAAATTTTTAATACACTTTATTTTTTAGAAAAGTTTTAGGTTTACACCAAAATTGAGTGGAAGGTACAGGGATTTCCCATATATTTCTACCCCCATGTGTGTGTAGATAGCTTCCCCCTATTATCAACATCTACATGAAGTTTTATGAATATATTGAAAGCAGAAAAATAGAAAAGACAATTTTAAGAAGTGGAGAGAGATCACACAAGGGTTATTTAGAGGAAAAAATGAATGAAGGGAAATTAATGGGGGGAATATTTGATACAATACCAGAATGATCATTGAGCAGGAGTGTGGACTGGCAGAACTTTCTGTTTTCTCTGCTTTTGCATTGTCTTGTTTTTTAAAGGTTCTTGTCTGAGGTTGCATATTCTCCTGAGAAAGTGAGAGATGCAGAATTCTAAATATACTAGCCAGTGCTGATTTTGTCCAGGCCCAATTCACCAGTGCTGATGATATTGCTTCTATCTACATCAATGACCTTAGTTCTGTTTGTTGTATATTTACATGCTCATATTTATGCATCCTTGGCCAAGCTCTGAACTCGTGGAGGCTCAATAGTGTGTCTTATTCTTTTTATATTTCCCCATTACATTAGCTCAGACTTCTGAACAAACGATGCACCAAGAACTTTCCTGGAATAGTCTTGAAACTAAATAGACCAATATGGTGTAGGAACTTGGAAGTCATCTCAGCAGAAGTGAAAATGCCTAGGGCTCAGAGGGAAGGCTGCAGAGAGCCATCATTGATGTCAGACAGGGTGCTGGACCTTCTCAGTGCATCCTATCACAAGAAGGGGCAAGATGAGAGCATGTCTCGTTACTGGCAATGTTAACTTTGATCCCTTCATTAAGGTGGATTCTGTCAGGTCTCTTTACTGTGAAGTTACCATTTTCCCCTTTTTATTAATATGTATCTTGTGTGGAGGTACCTTAAGACTAGTGTTTACTGTCATACTTTGTCTTATTAATTTTAACATCCAATAATGATTGTCTGGGGTTTACCCAGAAGTAGATATTTTCTATTTTCATCATTCATGAGCCAATTATTCATTAGAATTTTGGTTGTTAGGAAGAACTGTCCTCTCTTGCCTTTTTACTTTATGTATTGGTTTCAAAGAAGGTGAAACATCAGAATTCATCAAACATATTAGAAAGAGCAATACATGAAAGTGCTGTAGCAAATTAATATAACTCATTCTCTTTGATTTCAACACATATGTCAATGTGTGTGGCAGGGGAGTGATATACATGTGTACCTTGGACATATAGGTCCATTTGCTCTTGAAGCCATGACTGACAAAGAGTAAATTAATGCCACATGTTTGGCAGATCCAAGGGAAAGTACAAGCCAGCAACGCAGACCTTCTGTTGGGTAACATCATATAACATAATGGGAGACACAAGCCCAGCATGTTATATCCCAACACAGTCAGCAGGCAAAATTGAAAGAAAAAAAAGGTTACAGTTCTTTGACAAAAATTTTGAATAAACTATGGGGCCTCAGAAAACTGTTGCTTGAATTTATTTTTTATTTCATCTCTAAAGTAATGAATGAACTTTAATCTAGGCTTTTCCTCCCAAAGTACTCATATTCTGAAAGTGTGAATCCATTTCACAGAATCACAGTCTAATTGTCTAAAACAGTCTTAAATGACCTCCATTTTTCAGATGAACTATCTTTGCTTCATTGAAAAGAGTGGCATCATGGGACCTAGTCTACACCTTGGATAGTTAAGAAACAAAAATACACACTTTCTTATTGTACAAATTGCCTCAGTATAAAGCCTGATAGAAACTGAGTATTGAGCCAGAGAATGTTCTGCCTCACAAGTGCAACAAAATACTATAAGAATATTTTCCTGGTCATGATCATATAGCACATTGTAAAGAATTCGCTGTTGTATAATTTTCCCAAAGGCACTAGTCCTTTTCAACGCCTTTCATCAGGTGACAAAACAATGAACCGATTTGGTTCTTGTCGCTAAACTTATGATCAGTTATGAAAATATTCAGGTTTGATTAGTTGTTCCACTTCATTCGAAGTGCTTTCAGCTTGCTCCGATGGGTGAACACATGCCTACAGATATTGTGGACTGGCTACTCGAAAGCTATTTAAATTTTTTTTAATGTTTTTTATTTATTTTTGAGAGACAGAGAGAGACAGCGCGAGCAGGGGAGGGTCAGAGAGAGAGGGAGACACAGAATACAAAGCAGGCTCCAGGCTCTGAGCTCTCGAAAGCTATTTAAAACCTCTTCTCTGGCGCCCTCCTTTACTAAAGTGACTGGAAAGCTGAATTCGTTTCTGGTTCAGCCTCTCATATAGCCAGAGTGGCCAGATAAGAGGTAGTTTTGGTGGTTAGTGAGATGTATGCAGTAGTCATTCCAAAAAAGAAAGAAAGAAAGAAAGAAAGAAAGAAAGAAAGAAAGAAAGAAAGAAAGAAAAGAAAAAAGAAAAGGAAGGAAAAGAAAAGATTGGAAAAGAAAAGAAAGGAAAAGAAAAAGAAAACCTTTAGGAGAAGAAACCTTTGGGCATTCCCTTTCTTCCAGTCTAATTAATATATAAGGTAGGATAATAGGGTGGGAAGATGGAAGGAGCCATGATTCCCTGGTAGTACCCTGTTGCAAATTAACTGATAAAAATAACTGCCCCCTCCCCTGCCTTGTATTTAAGCCACTGTTGACAGGTTTTATTTTCTTTCTTTCTGTCTTTCTTTCTTTCTTTCTTTCTCTTTCTTTCTTTCTTTCTTTCTCTCTTTCTTTCTTTCTTCTTTCTTTCTTTTTAAAGACAATTGCATTCTCAAAGATATGAACATCTCATGAACTCTCCCAAAATATGATGACCAATGAATACTTTCCACCAGAAATCCAGCAGCTGTAATAATGTTATTAGCTTCTTATAAAAGGAGAAAACCTAGATATTTTTCAGCAATAGAGATGAGCTGCTATGCCTTTTAGACCTGTTTTAGTTTCTCCAGTTGGAAGAAAACCTAAGGTGAATGTGTTTATAGAAAAATATGGAAAATAACATTTTCCCCTCTTCTGTATCTCCTAGGAAATAATATCCATTCTCAAGTACCTAAATTGCTAGTAAAACTTTCCTTTCTTCCCCTTTAGTTCTTTCACCTTTGGGATACTTGAATGGATGTATGGGAAATAATTAAAGTTACTTGAAAGCAGAAGCAAGTATAATTTAAGGCATGGAAAGAAGTGAAAACCTTAGAAATCCTTCTCATGCTTCCAAAATTGCTCGAATGTTATTACTATTATTATTGTATTTCTGACTCAGAGATTAAAGCTTGGCCGTTTTAACTGTCTTCACAATGTACATTGCTACATGATGATTTATCTTATCAAATGAATAAATAAGCTACAGTGACACTATAAAAAAATTCAAAGTATTTCCCTTTCAACATGAAGTACAAGTTCTAGTCATTAGTTTCCAAGTGTTAATCTATGTTTTATAATCATTAATGCATTTTTATAACATTTTGATCATCAATATCTGCTGATAGGTATTTTGCCATTTGGGTGATTCAAATAACTTTAAGTCAGCAATTAAATGAATTCTATTTCAGTAAAGGCTTTCGATCGAAAGTGGTAAAATGTAACTTTGGCTCACTTAGTCAGAAAAATAAATTTTAAGAAGAAAAGTAGAGACCCATTCCAAAGGATAGAGAATCAAGTTCAAAAATGGTCAGGAACTGGCCAGGCACAGCCAGAATCAAATGACATGCTGTTACTGGTTTTATTCACAGTCAGTACCCACTTTTGAATGCTTATATTTCATCACCTTTGAAGGACTTCCATTTATCTGGGAACTGCTGCTCAACAAAAAGTAGTGTTTTATTTGGCAATTTAAGCAATTTTCAAAGTTTACTTAAATACCAGATCTGAATTTAGATTGCAGAGGGCATCACACATCACAAATCTTTCTGTGTTGATTTACATTACAGGAACTCATTACATTACAGAAAAGTCATCAGATGATTTCACTGGCCACTTGTACCAAACATTTAAAGAATAGCAATCTTTTTCAAACTCTTTCAAAAACTTGAAGAGAAGGAAACACTTCTAAGCTCATTTTATGAGGCCAGCATTACCCTGATACCAAAGCCAAAGACACCATAAGAAGAGAAGACTATAAGCCAAGATCCCTTATAAATATACATGCAAAACTCATCACCAAAATACTAGCAAATTAAATTCAACAGCACATTAAAAGGATCATATACCATGACCAAGAGGATCTATCTGTGGCATGCAAGGATGTTTCAACATATGAAAATTAATTAGTGATACACTGCATCAATTAAAGAAAATCACATGATCATCTTTTTTTTAAGTTTATTTATTTATTTTGAGAGACAGAGAGAGAGAAGGAGAGAGAGAGAGAGAGAGAGAGAGAGAGAGAGAATCTTAACCAGCTTCCACACTCAGCACAGAGCCTGAAATCAAGAGTCAGACACTACTGACTGAGCCACCCGGGTGCCCCACATGATCATCTTAGTAGATGCAGGGAAAGCATTTGACAAAATTCAACACACTTTCATGATAAAAACTTGAAACAAATTTAGAAGGAAAATATCTCTACCTAATAAAAGCATGTACAAAAAGCCTGCAGCTAGCATCATGCTCTAAAAAAAAGCTTTTCCTCTAAAATCAGAAACAAGATAAGGATGCCCACTCAGCTATTTCTGTTCAACATGTTACTAAAAGTCATAGCCAGAGCAGTTAGACAAGAAAAAAGTCATCCAAATCAGAAAGGGAGAAATAAATTATCTTTGTTTGGAGATGGCACGACCTTATACATAGAAAACTCCAAAGATGCCATTAAAAAAATAAATAAAACTGGAGTGCCTAGGTGGCTCAGTCAGTTGAGTGTCCGACTTCCACTCAGGTCATGATCTCGTGGTCTGTGAGTTCGAGCCCCATGTCGGCCTCTGTGCTGACAGCTCAGAGCCTGGAGCCTGCTTCAGATTCTGTGTCTCCCTCTCTCTCTCTCTCTGCACCTCTGCTGCCCACATTCTGTCTCTCTCTCTCAAAAATAAATAAACAATAAAATTTTTTTTAAAAATGGTATAACTATAGACAAAATTCAATAACACTAAAGGATACAAAATTAATATACAAAAATTGGCTATATTTCTACATGCTAAAAATGAACTATCTAGAAAGGATATTAGGAAGACATTCCCATTTGCAATAGCACCAAAAAGAATAAAATATTTAGGAATAAAATTTAACTAAGGAGGTAAAAAATTTATATACTGAGGACTATAAAACATAGATGAAGGAATTTAGATAAGACACTATCAAATAGAAAGAAATCTTGTATTCATGGATTGGAAGACTTAATATTGTCAATATAACAATACCACCCAAAGCAATCCATAGATTCAATCAACCCCTATTAAAACTCCAAAGATATTTTTACAAAAAAAAAGAATGATATCATATTTTTTTATCAGAAACCACTGAGGCTAGAAAAAAGTGGCATAACATTCTTCATGTCTGAAAGAGAACTGTCAATTCAAAATCCTATATTCCATGAAAATATCTTACAAAAATTAAGGGAAATAAAGACATTTTCAGATTAAGCAAAATGAATAGGTTTTGTGGGGTTTCTTTGTTTCTTTCTTTTTTTTTTTTTTGCCAGCAGAATACCCTAAAATAATGGCTAAGGAAGTCCTCTAAACAGAAAGGAAATTAAAACACAAAACTAGTAACATCAGGACAGAATAATAATAGAAAGATAAAAATTATAAGTAAATACAATATACTTTCTTTCTCTTTTTGAGTTTTATAAATTATGATTAACAGTACAAGCAAAAATTATAACCATGTCTTATATGATTACTAATGAATCTAAAGCAAATATTTAAGACAATTATATTAAAAATGAGAGAACACAAAGGGAAGTAAAGGGAGATGATGTTTATATAGTTCACTCAAGCTGGTAAAATGTTGACACCAAAAGACTGTGATGTATAGAAAACTTTTTTGTATACACTAAAAGTCTATACAATGACATATACTAAAAAAATACTGTAGACAAATCAAATTAAATACATAAAAATGAAAAATAAAATAAATTCATAAAATTGTTCAAGTATCTCACAGAGAGACAAAAATAAAAGTCAACAGAAAAAGAAGAAAACAAACAAAACAAAAAATTACACACACAAAAAAAATAAAATGGCAGTCTTAAGCCTTAGCATATTAATACTTACATTAAGTAGTAGGTCTAAATGCACATTGCCTAAATACACCAAATAAAATATAGCAATCATCAGTGACTTAAAAAAAAAACAACCCTGCGCCATCTATAATATGTGTGTAAGAAATTCACTTCAAATACAACAATGTAAACTGAAAATGCAAAAAAAAATCCAATTAAAAAATGGGCAGATAACCTGAATAGACATTTTTCCAAAGAAGACATGCATATGGCCAACAGACACATGAAAAGACATTCAACATTACTGATCATCAGGGAAAGGCAAATCAAAACCACAATGAGATAGCACCTCACACCTGTTAGAATGGCTAAAATCAAGAAGACAAGAAACAAGTGTTGGCGAGGATGTGGATAAAAAGGAACCCTTGTGCACAGCTGGTAGAAATGTAAATTGAACAGTCACTGTGGAAAACAGTATGGAGATTCCCCCCAAAATTAAAAATACCAATATCATATGATCCAATAATTCCACTATTAGGTATTTATCAAGGGAAAACAAAAACAAACTCGAAAAAAGATATCTGCATCCCTATGTTTATTGTAACATTATTTACAATAGCCCAGAAATGGAAGCAACCTAAGTGTCCACCAATAGATAAACAGATAAGGAAAATGTAGTATATATACACAATAGAATATTACATAGCCATAAAGAAGGATGAAATGTTCTGAGACAACATGGATGGACCTAGAGGTATTATGCTAAATGAAATAAGTCAGACTGCGAAAGAAAAATACCATATGATTCCACTCATAATGTGTAAACTTGTCAAATCACTAAGTTGTACACTTGAAACTAGTATAACATTATGTGTCAACTATACTCAAAAAAAAAAGATAGAAAAACAACGCAGATAGGTTGAAATTGAAAGGGTGGAAAAGGATATGCTAGGGGCACGTTAATCAAATAAAGAAGTTCCTATATTAATATTAAACAAATTAGATTTTATAGCAAAGAAAGTTATGAGATAGGAACATGGCATGATAATAAAAGGATAAATCCACCCAAGAAGACACAGTGATCCTAAATGTATTGTGCCAAACAACAACAAGAAAACAAAAGCTGCAAAATAGATGAATTAAAAACTGATAGAACTGAAAGAATGAGTAAATAAGTTCTCAATTTTGTTGGAGATTTTAATAACCTTATTTTGACAATTATTTGAACAACTAGACAGAGAATCAACAAAAATATAGAATAATGCAACAATATATTAACTCAATAGCATATGAACTGGTAGGATATAATTGACATTTATAGAAATAACAGTAAAATATTAACATTCCATTCAAGCACTCAGGGTACACGTACCAAGTTGAACCATATCCTGGGATAGATAACAGAGATAAACAGAGAAACAGAACAGAGAACCCAGAAATAGCACACTCATGTGTAACCAACTAATTTTTGACAAAGTTGTAGAAGCAAGTCAATTTTAAAAAGGTAATCTTTTCAACAAATGGTGCTAAAAATATCAAACCTTGACCTAAATCTCACATTTTATTAAAACATTAACTCAAAGGGGTGCAGACTTAAAAATAAAACACAAAATTATAAAATTTTTAGAAATCAAAAGCATACAAGAAAATCTTCAGGATCTATCGCTAGGAAAAAAATTCTTAGACTTATCATGAAAATCATCATGTATAAAAGATAAAATTGACGATCTGGACTTCATATAAATGAAAAACTTCTGCTTTGTGAATCTTTGCAAACCATATATCTAACAAAAGATACACATCTAGAATGTGTAAAAGATTCTCAAATCTCAACATTAAAAACAAAGTAAGAATCCAATTAGAAAATGGACAAAAAGCATGAAGAGTCTTTTCAGTGAAAAAGATATACAGATGGCAGATAAGCGTGCAAAAAGATGCTCAACATCACTACACTCCAGGGAAATGTAAATTAAGTCCATAATAAGATATTACAACACACCTATCAGAACAACAAAAATAATATCTAGTGACAATACTAAATGCTGGCAAGGGAGTACAGGAAGAGGATTTCTTATATATTGCTGGTGGAGATCTAGAATGTTACAGCCGCTCTGAAAAATTGTTTGGCTGTGTCCTTAAAAATCTAACCGTACACCTCATACAACCCAGCAATTAAATTCTTGGGCATTTATTGCAGGTATATTAAAACTTACATCTATACAGTGGCACCTGGGTGGCTCACTCAGTTAGGTGTCCGACTCTTGATTCCCACTCAGGTCATGATCTCATGGTTTGTGAGATGGAGCACAGGCCCATGTCAGGCTCTGCGCTGACAGCACGGAGCCTGCTTTGGACTCTGTCTCCCCTCTCTCTCTCTCTCTCTCTCTCCCTGCCCCTCCCTCTGCTTGCATGCGTGCACACGCTCTCTCTCAAAATAAATAAATAAAACTTAAAAAAACTTACATCTACACAAAAACCTGTATATATTATTCATAGAAGATTTATTTGTAATTATCAAAAACTCAAAACTGCCATAATATCCCTCAATTAGGTGAGTGGTTAAACAAATATTTCTCACTAGGTGAGTGGTACATCCGGACCATGAAATGCTACTCAGGAATGAAGAGAAATGGACTTTAGACACACACAACAACTTAGATGGATCACAAGGGTATTATGCTGAATGACAAAAGTCAGTCTCAAAAGGTCACTTAGAGTATTATTCCATTTATATGATGTTCTCCAAGTGGCAAAATTATAGAGATGGAGGACAGGTTAGTAGTTAGGAGTGGTTAAGGATATTGCCATGGTAGGTGCAATTATAAAGGAAAAACATGACCTTTGCCTTGATGAAATACTTCTGTGGTGGTGGCTACACAGTTATACACATGTCATAAAATGACAGAATTACCTACAAATATTTTACCAATGTCTCCTGTTTTTGATATTGTATCCTACTACTGAAATATATAACAATTTGGAAAAACTGAATGAAGTGTACATGGGAACTCTGCTATTTTGTTACTTCCTGTGAATCTGTGATTATTTCAAAAATGTTTAAAAATGGAAAAAGTAAAAATGGTCAAAATAGATTAAAGACCAAAAATTGTCAGTTTGGATTAAAGAGCAAGTATATGGTGTCAACTAGAAATATACTTCAGCTCTAAAGATACAAACTGGTTAAAAATAAAAGACGAAAAAACTTATTGGATGGTAACACTAGTCAAAAGGAAGTTTGAGTACTGATATTAATATTTCACAAGATAGCAGAGCAAAAAATATTACCAGGAAGAAAGAAGGTGCTTTCACAATGATAAAGGGTTTCATATATCAAAATGACATTAACAATCTTAATATGTTCATGCATCTAATAACAGAGCTTCAAAATACGTGGTATAAGAACTAGCTATAGGGAGGAATAGATAATCCAAAATGATAGAGATTTCAATTCTCTTTTTTCAATAACTGATAGAGCAAATTTGACAGAAAATCAGTAGAACTATAGAAAAAACAACACTATCAACAAATTTGACTCCCTGATATTTATAGAATATGCCATTCAACAACAGCAGAATACACATTCTTTTCAAATGCATAGCGGGCATTTACACAGACTGGTGATATTCTGGGACATAAAATAAATCTTGATATATTTACAAGGTAATGGGAAGTATGTTCTCTGACCACATGACCTGAATTCAAGACTTCTATCAAGCCACGGTAATCAACATCGAGTGGCACTGGCAAAAATGCAGACAAACAGATCAGTGGAAATGAATGGAGATTTTAGAAATAATCTTTTTCAAAAAATCATTTATAACACAGGTACAAGGGAAATGTAGTGGAGAAAAGGAAAACTATTCAATACATGGTGTTGGTACAAATATATACACATGCCCCTCTCCCCCCCACAATGGAATTTGACCTATATTTTGTGCTACACACACACACACACACACACACACACACACACACACACACTCAAACCTCAAAATGCATCATCGTTTTCTTTTTTATATAAGTTTATTTATTTATTTTGAGAGAGACAGAGACAGTGCAAGTGGGGGAGGGGCAGAGAGAGGGAGAGCGAGGATCCCAAGCAGGCTCCCAGCTGCCAGCACAGAGACCCAGGCAGCACTCAAACCCAGGAAATCTCGAGATCATGACCTGAGTCGAAACTGACTGAGCCACCCAGGCACCCCGAAATGCATCATAGTCTTAAATGTAAAACCTAAAACTACAAAACTTCTACATGAAAATCATTGTGAACTGGGTTAGGTGCAGATTTTTTAGATATCACGCCAAAGACATGATCCACAAAGGAATAAAATGACAAATTGTATATCATCAAAATGAAAAATTTGTGCTCTGTGAAATATTACATTAGGAGATGAAAAGACAAGTTACAGACTGGGAGAAATTATTTGTAAACCATACATCTGACAAAGGGCTTGTGTCTACAATATGTAAATAACTCTTAAAAGTAATTGATAATTGGGGCGCCTGGGTGATTCAGTCGGTTGAGCATTGACTCCTGGTTTTGGCTCAGGTCATGATCCAGGGGTGGTGGGATAGAGCCCCATGTAGGCTTAGTGCGGAGCTGGCTAGAATTCTCTCTCTCTCTCTCTCTCTCTCTCTCTCTCTCTCTCTCTCTCCCCCCCCTCCCCTGCTCATGCTCATTCTCTCTAGAAAATAAAATAAAAATAAAATGAAAATAAAGTAACTGGTAATAAATTAAACAATCCAATAATAAATGGGCACAGATTTGCACAGATACCTGACTAAAGAAGATACAGAGGGAAAACAAGCACAGGAAAAGGTGTTCATCTTGAATAGTTAGTACAGAAATGCAAAATAAAGCCACAGCAGAGTAACATTACACAACTGTAAGAAGAGCTAAGATATTTATTTCAAAAATTATAATACCAAATGTTGGTGAGTATGTGCAAGAACTACAACTGTAATGTACAATTACATTGGAAAACAGACCGGCAATAGTTAAACAAATATCTATTATGTCTGTTCCGTTCTTAGATATTTACCCTAAAGGAATAAAAGCATACAACCATACTAATACTTGTACATGAATGTTTATAGCAGCTTATTTAAAATAGCCCTAGGGGTGCCTGGGTGGCTATGTCAGTTAAGCTTCTGACTTCGACTCTGGTCATGATCTCACGGTTCGTGAGTTCGAGCCCCGTATGGGGCTCTGTGCTGATAGCATGGAGCCTGCTTCGATCCTCTGTCTCCTGTCTCTCTCCCCTCCCCTACGTGCGCACACATGCTCTCTCCCTCTCTCTCAAAATAAATAAACATTTAAAAAAATTAAAAAATAAATAAAATAGCCCCCCAATTGAAACAATTGCAGGGTCCCTCAAAAGGTGAAGGAATAAACAAATTGCTGTATTTTTTTATCGATACAATGGAATAGTACTTGACAATCAAATGAATGGATTATTTTTAAATTTTACAATAGTTTTACATTTATTTTAAAAAGTTGCAAATATAGTTCCCACATAGCCCACAGTCATTTTCCTCTAATGTTTTGTAAACAACTCTACTGAAACATATATGACATTTTAAAAACTAGACATATTTAATACATACAATTAGATGAGTTTAGAGATATGCATACACCCATGAAATCATCACCACTGCAATCAAGATAAAGAACATATCCATCACCTCCATCGATAGGTGAAGGCATAAACAAATTGCCATAGATCTATATACTGGAATACTACTTGATCATAAAATGAATAAATTATTGATATATTCTGCAACATGGATGAATCTCAAAATAATAATGATGAGTGAAATAAGCCAGGCAAAAATGATTACATACTGCATGATTGCATTTACATAATATGGTAGAAATTGTGAACTAATACATACTGACAGGCCAGTGGCTACCTGGCAACGGGAGTGGGGTAGGAAGAGGAATAAAGGAGGAATTACAAAGGGAATGAGGAGCCTTTTAGGGGTGGGTGATGGATAAGTTCTTTAACTGGATTCTGTTTGATATTTTCAGAGATACATGTCAAAATTTATCAAATTGTACAGTTTAGATACATGCAGTCTATGGTATGTCTATTACACTTTAATGAAGCTGCTTAAAAATTCATATTAAAAAGTTAAACCAATTCTGGAATTTGGATGGGCCTGGCCAGCAAAAATTGGCAATGCAGAGATTTCTGAAAATGCAATAGTGACTCAACAAAAACTGTGAATCTAGGCACTTGCTCTACTTTTCTACCCCCAGGAAACAGAAATGATAATTAGCCCAATTAGCCTTAGCAGGTAATTAGACATATGAGCTCCTCATTGCCAATTAATTTCATTTGAAAAGTGAACTACAAAGACACCCTTATGATTTTAAACTTGCAGTATGGAAGATATTAATTTACTGAAAACATGGATTTTAGCAAGAGCGAAGTAATGCTTATATTTGGAATAATGATGGAATCTAAGAAGATTAGACAATGACAAAAAAAGACACACTGCATATTAAAGTTGTTATATTCATTCACAAAATAGTGTTTCCTAAATGGAATTTCTCTGGGCATAAGAGTGTGAAATGGGAAAAAAAAGACTTTATCTAAGTGTAAGGGGTTGGGAAAAAAGAGGAGAAAGAAAAATATATGCTAGCACTTTGGATTTTTTAAAATTTGTTTTTTAACTCTAGTATAATTGATGTGCAGTGTTATATAGTGCAGTGTTATACATGTACAACATAGTGATTCAACAATTTCATACATTACTCAGTGCTCATCATGGTAAGTGTACTCTTAATCCCATTCACCTATTTCACCCACCCCCCTACCCACCTCCCTACTTGTAACCACCAGTTTTCTATATTTAAGAGTCTGGTTTTTGTTTAGTTGGATGGTTTCTTCAATTCCACAGATGGGTGAAATCATATGGTATTTATCTTTCTCTGACTGACTTATTTCACTTAGCATTATACTCTCTAGATCCATCCACATTTTTACAAATGGCAAGATTTCATTATTTTTTATGGCTGAATAATATTCCATTTTATGTATATTCCACGTCATTATCCATTCATCTATTGATGGACAACTGGGTTGCATCCACACTTCAGCTATTGTAAATAATGCTGCAATAAACACAAGAGTGCATATATATCTTTTCATAGTGTTTTCATATTCTTTGGGTAAATACCCAGTAGTGGAATTACTGAATTATATGGTAATTATATTTTTAATTTTTTGAGGAATCTCCATACTGGTTTCCAGAATGGCTGCATCAGTTTACATTCCCATGAACAGTTCATGAAGTTTCTTTTTCTTCACATCCTCACCAACACTTCTTGTTTCATGTGTTGTTAATTTTAGCCATTCTGACAGGTGTAAGGTGATATATTATGGTTCTGATTTGTGTTTCTCTGATGATCAATGATGTTGAGCATCTTTTCATGTGTCTCTTGGCCATCTGTATGTCTTTGGAGAAATGTCTGTTCATGTCTTCTGTCCACTTTTAATTGAATTATTTCTAGGTTTTTTTGCCATTGAGTAGAATAAATTCTTTGTTTTTAATGTTTATTTATTTATCTTGAGAGACAGAGCACGAGCAGGGGAGGGGCAGAGAGAGAGAATCCCAAGCAGTCTTTGTGCTATAAGCACAGAGCCTAATGCGGGGCTCGATCTCAACAATTGTGGGATCATGACCTGAGTTGAAATCAAGAGTTGGATGCTTAACTGACTGAGCCACCCATGTGCCCTGTAAGTTCTTTAGAAATTTTGGATACAAACTCTTTATTGAATGCGTCATTTGCAAATTTCTTCTCTCATTCAGTAGGTTGTATTTTTGTTTTGTTGATGATGTCCTTTGCTGTGCAGAAGCTTTTTATATTGATGCAGTCCCAATAGTTTATTTTTGCTTTTGTTTCCCTTGCCTCAGGAAACACATCTAGAAAAATGTTGCTATGGCCCATGTCAGAGAAATTACTGACTGTGCTCTCTTCTAGGATTTTTATGGTTTCAGGTCTGACATTTGGGTCTTTAATCAATTTTGAGCTTATTTTTAGATACAGTGTAAGAAAGAGGTCAAGTTTCATTCTTTGGCATGCAGCTGTCCAGTTTTCCCAACACCATTTATTTAAAGGCTATTTTTTCCCCATTGCAAATTCTTGCCTCCTCGTCACAGATTAATTGAACATATAGTTGTGGGTTTATCTCTGGGCTCTTTACTCTGCTCTATTGATCTATGTGGCTATTTTTGTGCCAGTATCATACTGTCTGGATCACTACAGCTTTGTAGAATACCTTAAAATCTGGGATTGTGAGACCTCCAGTTTTGTCCTCCTTTTTCAAGATTGCTTTGGCTGTTCGTGGTCTTTTGTGGTTCTATACAAATTTTAGAATTATTTCTTCTAGGTCTGTGAAAAAATTCTGTTAGTATTTTGATAGGGATTGCATTAAATCTGTAGATTGCTTTGGGAGGTAAGACATTTTAATAATATGTGCTTTCCCAATTCATGAGCATGGGATATCTTTCCATTTGTGTCATATTCAGTTTATTTCATCTATTTTTTATACTTTTCAGAGTGCAAGTATTTCACCTTCTTGATGAAATTTATCCTAGGTATTTTATTATTTTGGCACAATTATAAATGGGATTATTTTCTTAATTTATCTTTTCACTACTTCATTATTAGTGTATAGAAATGCAATGGATTTCTGTGTATTGATATTGTATCCTTCCACTTTACTGAATTTATTTATCAGTTCTAGTATTTTTTCATGGAGTTTTTTTTTGCTGAAGATTTTTGCATCTATGCTTATCAGAGATATTGGCCTGTAGTTCTTTTTTGTATTGTCGTTATTAACTTTTGGTATCAGAATAATACTGGGCTCATGGAATTAATTCAGAAGATTTCCCTCCTCTTCTATTCTTTTGGAATACCTTGAGAAGAATAGGTATTGGGGCGCCTGGGGGCCTCAGTCGGTTAAGCGTCTGACTTCTCATGAGCTCACGGTTTGTGAGTTCGAGCTCTGCGTTGGGCTCTGTGCTGACAGCTCAGAGTCTGAAGCCTCCTTCAGATTCTGTGTCTCCCCCCTCTCTGCTCCTCTCATGCTCATGCTCTGTCTCTCTCTCTGTCTCTCAATAATACATAAAATAAATGTATTTTTGAATGTTTAAAAAATAAAAAAAAGAATAGGTATTAATTCTTTAAATGTTTGGTAGAATTCACGTGTGAAGCCATCTGGTCCTGGACTTTTGTTTGTTGGGAGTTTTTGGACTAGTGATTAAATTTCATTGCTGCTAATCAGTCGGTTCAAATTTTGTATTTCTTCCTGATTCAGTTTTGGTAGTTTATATGTTTCTGGGAATTTATCCATTTCTTCTAGGCTGTCCAATTTGTTGGCACATAGTTTTTTCATTATATTCTCTTATAATCCTTTGTATTTCTGAGGTGTTAGCTATTTCTTCTCTTTCAGTTCTGTTTTTATTTCAGCCCTTTTTCTCTTTTTTTTTTTTAACTCTAGCCAATGGCTTATCAATTTTGTTGTTCCTTTCAAAGAAGCAACTCCTGGTTTCATTGATCAGGTATTTTTTTTTATTTTTCTTTTTGTTTTTTATTAGTTTCAATTTCATTTATTTCTGTTCTAATATTTATTATGTCTTTCCTTCTACTGGTTTTGAGGGTTTTTTTTGTTCATTTTGTAGTTCCTTTATGTGTAAGGTTAAGTTATTTATTTGAGATTTTTGTTGCTTCCAAGATTATAGCAACACAGGTAGGCATGTATTGCTATAAACTTCCCTCTTCGAAACAACATTTAATATATCCTAAAGAATTTGGACCATTGTGTTTTCATTTTCAATTGTTTCCATGTACTTTTTTATTTCCTCTTTGATTTCTTGGTTGACACATTCATTGTTTAGTAGCATGTTATTTAACCTCCATGAATTTATGTTCTTTTCAGATTTTTTCCTGTGGTTGATTTCTAGTTTTATAGCACTAGGATTGGAAAAGATTCATGGTATGACTTCATTCTTTTTCAATTTCCTGTAAGTTGTTTTGTGGCCTAATTTGTAAACTTTTCTAGAGAATATGTTTATCACTAGCAATTATCCCAGTTAACTGAACTGACCATAAATTATTCCCCCCCCAAATTATTTTGGGCACAAACAAGAATTTATCTATAAATTTAGCCAGAATTTTATGTAAATTCTTGCAGTATATAATCGATAACTGGCACAGGAAACAAGTGAAAGACAAAAGTGTGCAAAATTTCCACAAATTAGAGATAAAAGAGGTATACCATTCCCCCTTTCACTGGTAAGAGGCTCTTAAACCACTTGAGCTGTGCTCCCCCATAGTACTTATAAACCATATCCCTGTCAAAATTGAACTATCAGTATTCCCTCTTCATGTAAAGAAAGACTGGGGTGCCTGGGTGGCTCAGTAGGTTAAGCATCTGTTTCTTGAATTTGGCTCAGGTCATGATCTCACAGTTTGTGAGTTTGAGCCCCACATTGGTCCCTGTGTTGACAGTGCAGAGTCTGCTTGGGATTCTCTCTCTCTCCACTCACTCTGCCCTTCCCCCACTCGCTCTCTCCCTCTCTCTCTCTCTCTCTCAAAATAAATACATGAACTTAAGAAAAAAAGAAATACCAACAACGTATAGGAAAAATAGAACAGAATAAAGAAATGTGAAGTTCAGGGAGGGGTATAAGCAAATGTTCAAACCAATATTCATTGTTTTATCCAAATAAAAGAATACTCCTATGTATCCTTTAAAAAGTCGTATCACTTTTATATCTGCATCTATATCTATATCTATCTATCTTCTATCTATCTATCTATCTATTTCGTCTGACACATGCTCTTTTCTCAGTTCTCCTTTATATATTTCTAGACACTGAGTTGCTACTTAGTTTTTTAAAAACCCATATCATTTAAGAAAAGATTAAAAGGAAGCAACAATAGATATTTAATAAGAACAATAAGACTACTAAATTCTTACCTGGTCAGATTCCACTGATCACAGGAAGTCACACTGTGCAAATGACCCCTTGAAGGAACCAGAAATACAACCTTAGAATTCACTCCTTAGAGTTGATTTCCTTCAACTGTCCTTTAGTGACATAATTTCTTCTGCGTGCTTACTATCCCTGGAGGCAGCACCTACTGCACAAATATAAAAGGTCCCTCTGTTACTACCACATTCCTCATTCAGTTGATTATTCAATCATGCACACATATTAACAGTCATTTATTGTGTATCTATTATGAACCAGGCCCCAATGTCGTGTTAAGTAATGGGGATATAAAGATGAAGGAAATACAGATCCGTGTCCCATCCCTCTGAGAGTTCACAGCCTATCAGGAATGAAAATTGTGGGCGTGGGCCACAAAACGGGGTCAGTAAGTGAATAATAAAGCCAACTTCTACTGAGCACTTCAAATGTGCTGCTTACTGTGTTAACTGCTTTCTGCACTAATTCAGTTAATCTAGCCAATAGACCTTGCGGTAGGTGTTATCTGTGACCTTATTTTATGGATTAAAAAATTGAGATATAAAAAAAGGAATTTGTTCAAACAGCAGATAAACAGTGGCACTCCCACTGCACCCTAGGCAGTCTGACTCCAGAACCCACATTTCAAGCCCCTGGTCCAAGAGGACCGAGCACTTGCTACCTGAAATCCTAGTGTCCCCTTGAACTTTACCAGGGAGTCTCGCGAGTTGGGTCTTGAAGAAATAGGGCCACAAAGGTGCCTGAACGTGTCTTCCTGGCAGATGGAGAAATCAAGGTAAAAGGAACTTAAATATCCTTGAAGAATAAAAGAAGTCACTGACCTGTGGAATGGAAGTGATACCTGGGATGGGGGGTGGTGTTGCCCAGGGAAAATGCAAAAGGCAGCAGAGATTTGACAGCCAACAGGTGGCTGCTTAGAAGCACGATGCTAGGCCACTTAACTATTATCCTCTCCTCACCGGTCCTCAGGTGAGGCCCCTGCAGAGGCTGGGGGTGGGCACTGCTGCTGCAGTATTCCCACTTCCATGGCTGAATAGTTCTGCCATAGTTCTTCTGGGCACCACGAATGAATCAGAGCCCATGTTGCTTCTGCTGGTTATCACTGCTGATGTTTTATGGTATTTTCTTCACAGGTACCAAATCTCTGTGAAGACTTTAGGGAGAATTTCTCTTCCCTTCTGGATTATACACGGTTAGGTAGGGTAGAAGAATGCAAAGACTCCACTGCATTCTGCTCTTCTTTCATAAGGAGGTTCTAGTTGAAATTAGCTCTCTGACAGTTTACTCACTTTTTTCCCCTCAAGCTTAGACTTGAATTCATAAAAGGCTGCTCTTTAGACACATCTGAATATCATCCTACACTGGAATTAGAATTATTTCTCTGCTAACAGATTAAGGCTTAGTTTACCTGCTTGATTAAGGCTTCCTTTAAAAAGAATTATCTCTTCTTGTAATCAGAACACTGGTGGCCCACTTACCTATTTGTTAGACTGCTTGGATAGGTGTGAATTGTGTAGTGCACAAAGCACAGGCTTAATCCTTTCCTGATACCCCTGTAAATCCATCCATTGAACGTGAAACAGTGAAGAAAGGTAGCCCATCCCCATAGGCCTCTTCTCCCACTATTCTTCCCTCAGACATCCCCAATCCCCCTCTACCCTTTGCTTAGCACTGAAAATACAAAAATGCAGTCTCCGAGAGCAAAGACCTTATAAATACAAGAGGGATCAAAACCAACTGTAATAAAACATGAAATCCTAGGTATGCACTTACTAGAGCATTAGCACTGAGGAAGGAATCATCATCTCTGATGGGAGTGGCATGAGTGGGTAGGAAAAGTGAAGGTACTATTTAACCAGTCTTGAAGGATGAGTTGGAGATAATCAGGGCACAGGGGTGGGAGTGGTGTGTGTGGGTAGGACCAGGGAGGGAGGAGGGATTGTGAATGAAGAAAAGGTCTAGAGGCACATGATGGATGATCAGTAAATACTGAATGGGTGAGGAATGAGGAAATGGGTAATAATAAACTATAGTTCTATAACATTTTACTGCTTCTAAAGTGTGTTGCATAACTACTACATTTACTCTTCACAATACTCATGTAAAAAGGCAGGGATTTGGGGTCATGTTTTACACATGATGAATTTGAGGCCCTAAGAGGTGTAAATGACTTATTCAATGTGACAGGAGTGACACAAATAACATGACACCAAGGCCCCATAACATGCCATTGCAGCTTCAATGATCATAGAACATCAGTAATGGCGTGCATCAGAAGCAGCAAAGGTGGTGGTGGGGGAGTGGCACCTTGACTCCTCCATCTCTAAATGTTCATGCTTCGGCCTCCACTTTAGCTCTTAGTTTAGATATATAAAACAGCAAATGCTTTGCTTGGAATGCTCTTTGCTGTTAAGATTCCTGATATCAGGGCACCTGGGTGGCTCAGTCGGTTTAGCGTCTGACTTTGGCTCAGGTCATGATCTCACAGTTCGTGGGTT
>CM053579.1:78516928-78553742 GCA_028646485.1 Cryptoprocta ferox | reverse complement strand
ACACTTGATCGGCGCCGCGATGAACGTGGCATGCCAGCGTCTCCCCAGACAGCCGCTTTCATTCCTCACGCGCTGATTTGTTGGCAGGTCCAACTAGCACGCGAATTAAAGACCTGCCTGCCCGCGGAATTCAGGAGGGAGCCTTCCGGGTTCACGCCTTCACCTTTCAACACCCAGGCAAATCACGCCCCGTCCAGACTGAGGAGCGCCACGTCGACCGGCGTCAGCGTCTGTGTCTGCAGCGCCGTGCAAGAGTCCTGGGGAATTCTAGAGTTCTGGTGAATGGGCCCCATTTACGGCCTCAGAATACGTAAAGGAAGGGATTGGCATCCTGCCTCAGAAGAATTTAAACAAGACATCAGGTCACCTGCTCTAGTGTTATGTTTCACCTGACTGCTCCAGAGTGGGGGCTCTTCCACCAACCTGAGTCCTGTTTTACCCTCATCCATTTAATCCTTTGGTTTGTGCTTAGCTTGAATACTGAAAACAAACTGAGGGCTGAAGGGGGAGGGGAAAGGGGAAGGGGGGTGATGGTCATGGAGGAGGGCACTTGTGGGGAAGAGCACTGGGTGTTATATGGAAACCAACCTGACAATAAACTATAAATTAAAAAAACATTCATAGTATCACTGTTAAAAGTCTAACATGGGACTTTTTAAGATTCTAAACTTATTTATTTGGCTTTCCCTCCCTAGTGAAAGAAAATGTCTATTAAAATAAGAATACCGAGTATGAAAATATTAATTATAAGATATATGTGAGATGTACTATATGCATATGTCTTACAGTATAAGCTATACAAGATATGCATACATGTAAGATATATACCATAAAATATATAAATGTGATATGTTTAGCATATATACATGAGATAGAGTAAATATATAGTAGATATAGAGTTGATACATGTGATGTATTTAGTATATATGCATTTATGTAAGTACACAAGAGAATCACAATTATGAAAATATTAATTTAATATATCAAACTATACATTGTTGTATTATATTATTATATTTAGTAAATTTAGTACTTAATATACTAAATTAGTTTAGTCTGTTAAAATGAGAATCACATCAAGTATGAAAATATTAATTATATATATGAGACATATATATGTGTATTTTATAAGCTAGACAAGATATGCATATATGAAAGGTATATAAGATATAAAATATATATGTATAAGATACATACACGTATATTTATATGTTTAGTTATAGACTTGTATGTAAATACACCCACACCTTTGCTAGGTGTACTGAATAAAAATAAAGCATAGAATGAAGATGATCTTTTTGTTAGAGGAGTTTAAAAATTTATCTGAAAATGTACATAAATTGAGAATTATGCCACATAATTCTCAGTGTGAGTGATAACAGTAATTATGATTGCAATAGTACATACTTTTCTTTATAAATTGCCCTTAATTATTTATATACCCATGGAAATATTGCTAACAGACTACCCTATTCTTTTCTTTTGTTTTTCTTTTTCTATTTTAGAGAGAGAGAGAGAGACTGAGAGAGAGAGAGAGAGAAAGCAGCGAAGAGGGGTAGAAGGAGAGAGAGAATCTTTAGCAGTCACTATGTTCAGTGCGGAGCCCAATGCGGGGCTAGATTCCCAGACCCTTGGATCATGATGTGAGCAGAAAGCAAGAATTGGAAACTTAACTGACTGAACCACCCAGGCGCCCCTACCCCTTTCTTAAGAAGTGCAATGACCATGAATATTTTGTGAGTCATTTCTCATTTTACTTAACAAGAACAAAAGAGCAAATCAAAATCAAAGCACCCTTTTGTCCCTTGCAAACTGGCATAAAATGTTTTCAGTGTGCCCATCATTTTAGTAAACAGGGCTCTTTGCTCTTTTATAGTGGTCATAACTACTAGGACAAGTTTCAGTCTTTATTTTTAAATGTCACAACATACAAAAGACCATAAAAAGTAAAGGTCTTACATCCATCTAGGATGATTTATTGTGTAGATTCCCATACAATCCTGCAAGAAGATAGTGAGAATGAGGGGAGAGAGAGGAAGCATTCCTCATTGTAGTAGTTACATTCTAAGGAAAGCCAAGAAGCAAAATGGTTGGGGGCGCAGACTTAGAAGGAAGGAGTCCTTGAGGGACCAGGTTATCAACAGTGTTCTTACTTCTTGGGTTACTCTGAGATTGTGTAGTCAGGTTGAGGGGATAATTGTTCATTAGTTAGGATCCTGATTTGTAGTACACCCATGCAAGGAAGTATAAATGGAGCCATTGGGTTTAAAATTTTTTTCTCCTTACATTTTATTATGAAAAATGTCAAACACACAGAAAAGTTGAAAGGAGTGGATGGTCAGTTCCTATATACCCACCACCTAGATTCTACAATTGATATTTTGTTATATATGCTTTATCACAGATCTATCCATCGAGCCATTCACCCATCCATTTACTTTTTTTAATAGGAAATTTATTTTTTTTTATTGAAGTGTAGCTGACACATATTAGTTTCAGTTGTACAATATAGTGATTCAACGGTTCTATACGTTGCTCACTCCTCACCACAGTAAGTGTAATTACCATCTGTCACCATGCAAAGTCATTAGAGTGTTATTGACTGTATGGTCTATGCTGCACTTTTCATTCCTGTGACTTACTTATTTTATAACTGGGGTTTTGTGCCTCTTAATCCCCTTTGCCTGTTTCACCTACCCCCCCTACCCTCCCTGCGAAAGATATTCTTAAAACTGTTGTGTGCCTCATCCACATGGATAGCAGGTATGGATACCCAAAGGAAAAGATGGTATTATTAGAGAAGGGCTGAAAAAAGTGAAAATTAAAGTCAGGGCACCTGGGTGGCTCAGTCGGTTAAGCGTCCGACTTCAGCTCAGGTCATTATCTCATGGTTTGTGAGTTCGAACCCCATGTCGGGCTCTGCTGACAGCTCAGACACTAGAGCTTTGGATTCTGTGTCCCCCACTCTCTCTGCCCCTCCCATGCTCACGTTCTGTCTCTTTCTGCCTCTCAATAATAAATAAACGTTAAAAAAAGTGAAAATTAGAACGATCCTTCTAAATATATGCATTGTGCACAACATGTTGAGGGAGCCACTTTTTTTCTAAATGAAAAGTTACTTGTAAGAACCATCAAACTTATTAAACCAGTGTCACCAAGAGTTTTTTTTCCAAAGGAAAACCTACTTTTCACTTTACTAAGGGGGGAAAAAATCACCAAGGAGGGGGTAAGGAAGTAAAATGACTATGAATAACCTGAAAGGGCATTGAGGGAAATTGAAAGGGCATTGAGGGAAGATAGAAATGACACTGTCCTGACTCAGCTCGTTATGAGAAAGGCAGAGGAATAGAAGGTAGGTTATGGGCACAGCTGTGGTCATGTCTCCTGGAGCAACCTAATCTGCCGTAAAGAATGAACAAGCATGGGGCGAATGGGTGGCTCAGTCGGGCTCAGTCTGACTTCAGCTCACATCATGATCTCATGGTTCATGGGTGTGAGCCCTGCTTTGAGCTCTGTGCTGACAGCTCAGAGCCTGGAGCCTACTTCGGATTCTGTGTCTTCCTCTCTCTCCCTCTCCCCTGCTCACACTCTGTCTCTCTCTCTCAAAAATAAATAAACATTAAAAAAATTTTTTTAAAAGAATGAACAAGTCATAAGTAACTATTAAAAGGACAAATTGTGGAGAGAGTTTATATTACAGAAAAAAGGACGTGTCTTTTTCCTGTATTATTTCAGGTGACCCATTTATTATTTGATATTTAATGAAGATTAGCAGGGAATATTAATCATGTTGGCCTCCAAAATCATGCTATGATAAACTTTAAACATAATATATATTTTGCCAGCTTATAGAAATCTTTATTTTATTGTGGTAAAATATACACAACATAAAATGTATCCTTTTAACCATTTTTAGTGAACATTTTAGTAGCATTCTTAGACGAAGTCATCAAGAACATGTGACCACTGGCTGACCCACGAGTTGGACCCACGCAATGAGAGGCTCCTCAACCCCTCCCCTGTCCTTGGAATATCCATCCTTCCCGCCATTCCCACGCTAGTCGCTGTTTCAAGGACATAGCCTTGAAATAGTAAGGTGTTACTGAGACCATCTGGACTGTGTACGTGATTCAACCCTGTTAAGACCTCTACATAAAGTTTAAGATTCTGGCGGGTGTGGAGATCTACTCATCTTGTGGTGCCCCAAATAAACCTTATATGTAAGTTACTTTACTGATTAAATCTCTTCCACCTACCAATACAGAAAGGTCTGCCTTTATCTTCTGGCTCTCCTTGGCCTCTGTGTCCTTCTGGCCGGGTTGTGAACCAGCAAGCATTAAGTACATTCACATTGTTATGTATGCATCACCATGTCTTTCTAGAGCTTTTCGATCTTCTCAAACTGAAACTTTCTACCAATTAAATAATAACTCTCCATTTCTCCCTCCTGTGAGCAACTACCACTTTAATTTCTATTTCTGTGAATTTGACTACTCTAGGTACTTCATATAAGTGGAATCATACAATATTTGTCTTTTTGTGTCTGTCTCTGTTCATTTAGGATAATGTATTATAGGGTCATCCATATTGTAGCATGTGTAAGAATTTTCTTCTTTTCAAAGATGAATACTATTCCATTGTATATATAAACTGCATTTTGTTTACCCATTCATCCGTCAATAGACATTTGGGTTGTTTCCACCTTTTGGCTATTGTGAATAAGGCTGCTATGAACACTCTTTCAGTAGTTTAAATTTTAAACACAAATGAAAATTTTAATTGGCCAGATAAAATGACAGGATTGATGTAATTTAAGTTTTATTTTTGCTTGATTAATCACTTATAGCATTATTCAATTTGAATCTACTCTTTAAATATGAACCCTGTTGAGAACATCAGGCACTTTCTCTAAGAACACATGTAGCTGAGTACTGTGTTTTAAGATTTATTGTGTAATGGCTTTTCCAAATTAACTTGCAGTGTTTATATAGGATAAATAATTAAAAATGTACTTATTTTAAGATTGCATCTATAGCATTAAAATTCAACAATGACCACAGAAAAAGTTTAGGACTTACATCAACCAACAGAAGATTTCTTAGGATAGCAGTATTTTATCCTAGGTACTATTTATAATTATGTGTAATATAGAATACAAAGACAACTGACTTTTAGTTAGTTTTGCTATTGTTTGTAAAATCTCCACAGGTGATGTATTCTCTTAGTGCTGACGCTCGGAGTAGACAGATTTCTCCCACAGCTTGCCCTTGGTAAGTCTCCAGGATATGAACTGGCATTTGGTTTTATCAGTTATTCATGGTGGTCCCTGAGCATGGAAGCTGTCATACTTCTCCAACTTTTACTCTCAAGACTAAAAATGCTTTACAAATGGAATGCTTGTATTCCACTATGCCCCCATATTTGAAAACTGTATAAAACCAAAATTTATAACATATTTTTCTTCATTTGGTAAGAAATCACACAATCAGTTTGACTTAAATATATTCTATACTGAAAATATATGAGTAGAAAAGGTGGAAGAAACAATTTGTTCCTGTTTTCAGCTTGTGTTTTTCATGTTGGACAATTTGTAGACAACTCGAGCTAGTTTATGGTGAATATTCTGTATCGGAATATTGTGTCTTTATCCTTACTGTCTCCTCACCCACCCTTAGATGTAGACAGATAAGAGGAAGGATGGCCTTGTTGGAAAGTGACCTCTCTGCATATTTAGTGTGTCCCCCTAACTCCTGCCAAACTGTTTGTTCTCACACCAAGAACTGGTGTGATTGACTAGCTGTTAACTAGGTACTAAACAGAATTTCCTTTTCATAGAGTAATCTGTTTGATCAAACTAGTATTGTTTCATTAGATGAAATTCCCCTAGAATTTTTGGATCCTTGCCCAGGAACATGCTTGACGTAGGTCACTCTTTCTACTTTACTGGTGAGCTCCTCTTTTTATCTTTTAAAAAATGTTCCACTATTCATTGAGATTGATGAAATGTTGACCATCACAAAATTGTTGAAAGATAAAATTATATGTAAATTATCCTTCATTCTGCCACTTTGAAAAAGGATGATATATAGAAATAGACATATTACAAAATAAGATCCTCTTGGAAATTCAATAAACTTCAGTAAAATTAAATATAAATTAAGAGAAAGACCTATTACCCACAGAATAATTGAAAATTACAAGTTAAGGTGAGTTATGTGATGAGATGATGAGGTATTCAGTGTAGGAGTAAATGAAACAGAGAACAAAAGGAATTACCAGTTCAGCAAAAGCAAGATGTAAATTTTAAGTTTTCCAAAAAAACTTCCTTTTTAAAAAATAAGCATACATTTTTGTTCATTTTCTCATTAGGTGTTGTTTAAACCAAGAACAACATATAAGGTAGATATTTCTGGCATCAAATGATGTTTCAAAAGGAGCTTGCCAACAGGTTTACTAACAAGCTTTTCCCAGGAAAACCTATCAAGCAAAAGCATCAGGGGTCATGTAGCTTAACTTTCTAACATTTCAATAAACATATTCAAGTTATTTCTTCCTTTGACAGAATGAAAACAATTGATATTGATATTTCACAGTGTTCATGATACCTCAAATTATAGTACACTCTCAGATTTACATACTTAGCTAGAGAGTGTGGTTAAGGGAAGTCACTTAGAAATTAACAGCACATGGAGCTTTGTGAATATTGTGTTACTTTAAGAAAGAAAAAAATATAACACATTAAAATGATTTTAGTAAATACTAGGGAATTGGTAGATAGCAGCACATTTTAGTTTTGATGATGTAATATTTTCCCTAAATATTCTGAATTTTAATCCAAGCGCTTACTATACCACACACTAACAAATATACCTAACAATCAGCTTCTGTAGAGGAGAAAGCAGAAATTTATCCTTGAGTGCTAGACTGCTATGATATTTCAGTAATTGATTTGATACATAAATACTACTAAATGACAGGTGTTGAAAAATGAATAATGAGCTTGTCAACTACTGCATTACCCAGCTAATTAGCACTAGATGTTGCAACCAACCACCCAGAATCTCAGTAGCTTACCCAAACTGAAGATTTATTTTAAGCTCAATTTGTAGGCTGATGGTAATATTCAAGGAACAGGACCGTGACGATTTCCATCTTATAATGCCAGTGTCTCCTGGAGCTCCTCAGCATATTCTGGTGCATCTAGTGCATCCAACTAGACAAAGAATGAGATTTTTCTTATGGCTGAGCTTGGATGTGCAGCGCACCACTTCTGCCCACCTGTTATTGCGCAGAACATGTTTTTCTGACCATAACCTAAGTGCAAAGGAGGCTGGGAAATGTAATTTCCCAGTGTGACCAGGAAAAGAAAATAGGGCAGGAAGCATATACACATTCTCCCAAATAGTACTGTCTAAAAGAGATTTCTGGGGGGTTCCTAGTTGGCTCAGTTGATAGAGAATCTGACTCAATCTTAGGGTCCTAAGTTCAAGCCCTACATTGGGTGTGGAGACTACAACATGACACATGAACATAGGGGAAGGGAAGGAAAAATAAGATAAAAACAGAGAGGGAAGCAAGCTGTAAGAGACCCTTAAAGGTAGAGAAGAAACTGAGGGTTGCTGAATGGGGGGTGAGTGGGGAGGATGGGCTAAAGTGATGAGCTTTAAGGAGGGCACTTGTGATGAGCACTGAGTACTGTATGTAAGTGATGAACCAGTAGGTTCTATTCCTGAAACCAGTACTGCACTGTATGTTAACATTGAATTTAAATTTTAAAAAATTAAAAGAGATTTCTGAAAAAGGATGAATACATCAGAAAGATCTGTAGAAATATTTATATGGGTTTTTGCAGTTCACACTATATATATATATATATATGTGTGTGTGTGTGTGTGTGTGTGTGTGTGTATGTGTGTGTGTGTATTCAATGTCACTTAATAGAATATTTCTTTTTTTTTCTTTTCACAACAACCATATTGTGTGATAGGCAAGGGATATATTATTTCATTTGTTTCACAAATTAGGAAACCAAGATTCATGGGGGGAAAAGCAACTCTTAACATCATATACTTGGCAGAGCCATGAAAAATAGAGGTCAGATAGGTCCTTTGATTCCTTTCTTTCTCAGACACTCTACAGAGTCCTCCACAGAATTACTAGCTTCCTCTCTGATTACCTAAAAACAACTCTGGAAAAGGACCTGTAGAGTGCCTCTATTTGGAGGACAATTTAAGAATGTTTTCTTACCCTTTTCTCTTTCTATTCAAAGTGACTAGCCAATCTTATGAAGTGCATGGCCAGGTTTCTAGTTTGAGTGCAAAGTGAATCTCTGTGGCTTGGTTCTGCTCTGAGAAGAGAATTATCCATCCTAGATACAGAGCTGATGCTCCTGTAGGATAGGTGGGCCAGGAAGAGCCCCTGCCTTTATCTGTTCTGTTGAGTTCACTAAGGTGAGGGCTAATCCAGGATCCTTTTGATTTAAAATTATAGGGGATTTTGGGTATCTGGGCATATTGATACTGTCAAATTAGCCATAGACTTGGAGTTAATTTGGGTCCAAGTGCCATCCTTTAACTGCTCTGTGACTTTAGTCAACTCACTTAAAGCCTGTAAGCTTGTTATTTCATCTGAAAACTGGATGTCATGGTGTCCTTCCTAAATAAGTTATAGATGTGATGAAAGGGTAAACCAGTTAGTGGATGTGGAAACATGTTGATTATACAGTTGTATCCTATGACTAGAATATGCAGCTAGTTTATTGAGGAGGCTCGACATCTTGGAATTACACACAGAAAAAAGGCTTTTGTTTTCTGCTCCTAAACACACTCTCTTGAATTCCCCTTTCTTCTCTTTAATGATATTCCCATCATTTGTGCTCATTATTGGTTATGAAAGATGACTAATCCAATATAAAACTAACAATCTCATAACCTGTTACATTCTCCCCTAGCAGCCTCCCCTTCCAGATTCTAGTTCTTATAGTGTGCTGGGGGTGAGGTGGACAGTGGTAGAGTGGGGGCAAGGCGTTCCATGTCTAACTTGTCTACATTTGTAGTTCACTGTGTATTTTATTTCCTGATTTTCTTGCTGACTCGAGCTGGACCTCAGTGGCCTCTTTATGGCCCTTTTTTGAGTTATGTGTTTGTTCAGGGGGTTATTGAAAGGGACTTTTAGGGCCTCCTCAATGCATACATCTCTGGGATAAGCAAGATCTGGCACAAATTTATCCCCCCCATCAATTCACCACCTATCAGTTCCCAATACCAGCAGTTTCTTCCGGTTAGGGTCCTCCCTTGCTATGGGTATTTCTCTGAGGTAGGCTATGTCATCAAGATGGCGAAAGATCGACTGCCATCCACAGTGTCCAGTGAACCCAGTAAAGTCTCCTATAACTGCCCTACAACTGATGGTGAGAGTGCAGGTGAACTTATAACTTATAACACTCTCTCCACAACGCAGCCCTCTGTCTTCAGTTCTCTTCTTTCCTAGCCATATAGGTCAGGGACAAAGTAGCAAATCCACTCCCTAAACACATCTAACTGAGGAGTAAATTTCCCATCTCCCTTTCTTCCCGTTCCACACCCATCATTTTTGTACTTTCTATTAGTTGAGTGAGACACTGCCTTCATAACTAATTGCACAAAGTGACCATTGACGAACTCATTTGTGACATACATTCAAGGAAAGGGATATAAGAGGAAAGTCAGATTCTTGGACACCGAGTCACTGCACAGAATACAGGCTGGTAAATAAAGAGTTTATTTTTAATTTATCATTGGTCTTCAGGGATTGAGTTTCATATCTAACCCTACTGGTTTGGGAAACTATAACCTTGCAGCAGTGATTTCAGTAGGGAATAGTGTGCACCTCTGTGTGTGGGATCATGGGAGGTGTGGTTGATTTCTACCTCCAGTGGAGAGATGTGGTCAAGCACACTGAGGAAAAGCAAAATACTTGGGAATGTTTATGTTTCCATCACTCTCCCTGAGGTGCACTGGCTTTGAAGGGTCTTGTCCATAGGCTTTTATTATAATCTCTTGGAGAGCTCTGCCTTTAATCTGGTCCTTTTTTCCTGTACCCAAGACTGGGCAACAACATGTGCTCAGTATTCGCCTGTTTTCCACTTCTTAAAACTCCTGGAATGGAAGCATTGATGAGTCTCATCCCCTGTGTGACTCCATCACATTATGGGCTAGAACACATGTAAAAGCCATGATGGCCAGGTTCCCTCAGGACAGGGCAGCTGTGCATGCCCAGGACTTGGTGTATCAGGGTGAGCCTGAGTATCCAGGCTGATTTCTAGTGTGAGGTCTTTTACTCTTTCCCCTAGATGCCCACATTTCTCTTTGCTTATGACTGGGCACAGGCTTAACGTTCCTTTATGTTATTTCTCCTGGGAACCATGACTCATATCCCTTAACTCAATACCAACAGAAGACTAGGAGAGCCTAATATGCTATTAAGCTCTTTCCATCTCTCCTTCCAGGTCTGTTTTTTGTACCCACCCAAACTGTTCTGAAGTACCATAAAACTGCTGTAAGCCAGACTTCAGCTGGACATCCAATCAGCCCATCATGGTTTGCTACTAAGACTACTCAGATTTCTCCCCTCTTTGCCATAGCCTGAAGTTATGATATTCCAGCCTATCCACACAGGGCATAGTCTAGACAAAAAGAAGTGTTTTCATGAATGTACAAATAAATTAATCAAAAATAAATAAGCAACAAATTAATACAGAGTTAATACTGAACATATTATCCCCACCCATCCTCCCCTGACACTTAAAAAAAATTTTTCAGACTCTTGTCATCATTCCCCTGAGCAACTATCATGGTTTACTGATAATCTTCTTCTGTGTGATACTGTCATCCTCAATATCTTCTCCATATGGTTACTAGATTATATCTGCTAAAATACAAATATGATATTGTTGCATTTGTACTTAAAACCTTTCACTTCCAGCCATCATTCATAGAATCCCTGTCTATAGCATAAAGAACCACCCTAGAGCCTCACTTTCATTGACCCACAATGCCAGACTCCTGAGTCTGATCTCCTGACATCATTCCTTCTACACTAAATTATTCATCTGTAATAGACTAGTCCTTTTCATGCCTGTACACTTTATCTCCTGCAGTTTCTTCTACATTTCCCTCTTCGATAGTGGTTGAAATTTTACTTAAGGTCAATTTCAACTTGCCTTTTGAAGCCTTTCCTACTGATCTCAGACCATTTCTTCCTCTTCTGTATTTCCAGTGTCCTTTACTCATAATATCATTATATCACTGATCACATCCCCATTTAATATGGGCTTCCATGTGCTTCCCCTACTGGGAAACTCCTTTAAGACAGGCTCAGTGTCTCCTTCATCTTTGTACTCTAGATTACCAACAATTTCTAACACATTGTAGATGCTTCATTAATACTGGGGGCAATAAAGACAGAGAATTATAAATAATCTCAAACCCAAAGATGAATCATCATTTGGAGATTTTTCAGAGACCTATCTGTAGCAAACCCTAATTCATTACCAATGGAGTGCAAATTAATAGTATTATGGAATGCAATTTGAAAATATGCATCAAGAATCTTAAAACATTCTTATTCTTTGGGGCACCTGGGTGGCTCAATTGGTTAAGCAGCCGACTTCGGATCAGGTCATGATCTCACGTTTCATTGGTTCAAGCCCCACATCAGGCTCTGTGCTGACAGCTCAGAACCTGGAGCCTGCTTTGGATTCTGTGTCTCCCTCTCTCTCTGCCCCTCCCCGACTCATGCTCTGTATCTATCTCAATAATAAATAAAAACATAAAAAAATTCTTATTCTTTGAGCCAGAAAATTTACTTCTAGAGATCAGTTACAAAAAGGGAATTAGAGATGCTAAAAGAAAAAAAAAACAGAAAAATTTTCAGTTGTAAATGATAGATACTAAGCCAAAAAACAAAACAAAACAAACAAACAAAGAAACAAACAAAAACTTTAAAAAGTGGAAATGAACTGTTGCTAGAGCTCGAAAGAATACTGGAGAAGGTCACAACATGGAAGGAAGGGTTGCAACACTAAGGACCCAAGATCAGGCCATAAGGAGCAGTCTCCATCTATCTTTCCTCTCTGCTGGTCTCACTTAACTTCATTCTTTAGGTAGATTTCCTCCTGAGGGAGAAAATGTGGCCCCCAGCTACTGCAGATTCCCACTAAGCTTTAGCAACTCCAGAGATAAAAGAGCCTTTTCCCCCTATTCTCTTAGCATCTGTAAAACCACAAAAAGTATTGGGTTGACCTACTTAAATCATGAGAACACCTCTGGACTAATCACTGTTTCCAGGAGAGCTGGGTAGAATGTTGGTAAGCTAAGACAAGGAAGGGTTCTAGAAGATTAAAAACAAATGCTTAAAAAATATATGTACTGTGATTTAGAGAATTATGTTCAAGGAGATGCATCACCTTATAATACTAAAAAATGGTGGAAAAATGAAAACAAACAAAAAACAGATGCCTAAGTTAGTGGTAAGGTTGAATAAAGTATTGTGTACATACACTGAAACATTATACAGTCATCTCAAGATTTTTTTCCAGAATGTTTTAAGGATATGAAAAGATGGTCATGATACTATAGTAAAAACAAAAAGATACAAGATATTTGCAGGAAATCCATCAACAATAATTGAAGTTAACTTCAAAGTATGAAACTATTCAGATTTTTTAAATTTCTTTTTTGTACTTTTCTGGATTTTCCAAATTTTCTACACTGATCATTAATTCCACAATTAAACAGCTTAAAATTACTGATAAATAATGGGAAATAGAAACATGATGGTTAGTCTAAGGGCTATAAGAATTTGTAGTCCTAGCAGAGAAACTCTATGGAACCGCAGTATTATTTTCTCCATTACCATCCTTTTTTGAGGTATAGTGCAACACGGACATACATGTTTGTGTTTATTATCATCTGTTTTAGGAGAATGGGGATATTGCTTGAGGTTCTTCTATAATTAATCTTTAAACAAAGTCATCTAAGAATTAATATTCTTCAGGCAACATGTTCAGAAGCAAAGCCACATTATCTATATCTATTGACAGTTTGAATTGAGGTAAAGTTGAAAAGCCAAACATATTTCATAGCTAGTAACAGTGCAGCCCTGGATCTCATTGTCACGTGGGAAAATAATGAACATTTTAAAGAGTATGCTCTCATTTATTAATGTTTTCATTATTTATTTTTTATTTTTTAAGTTTATTAATTTATTTTGAGAGAGAGACAGCATGAGTGTGGGAAGGACAGAGAAAGAGGAGAGAGAATCCCAAGCAGGCTCTTTGCTGCCAGCGCAGAGCCTGATGCAGGGCTTGAACCCATGAAGCCGTGAGATCATGACCTGAGCCAAAACCAAGAGTCAGACACTTAACCGACTGAGCCACCCAGGTGCCCCTATTAATGTTTTCTATATTTCCCGCTGGCAGAGGAAATGTCATGCCTCATGGAATAACAGCATTAAGGTCAAAGGTGTGAGAGCAGGTCAAAAGAATCTAGTTACTCTTCTGGCAAATCCAAGGCAGAACTAAAAGGCTACAGAAAGGAGGGATGATCACCAGATAACATTAAAGAGAACTGGTTAGGTCCATCTTACTCTTGATGAGATGGGTAAATGATGATCGTAAAATATGGCAAAAGATCTGTAAATGGGCTACATTTACCCTCTTACATGAATGAACCAAAAGCACTGGCCAAAATATATGAAGCAAATTTCTTTAGGTATTAAACATCAGGCAATGAGGGACTGTGATCCCTGAGACATAGTAAACAAACTGGTTAACCTGACTGAGAAAATGGGCAGGCCAAAGGCCGACCCTTTTAAAAATCAGCACCAGATTTCAGAGTTTGGCATATGGGACAGGTCATATGCTATCAGAAATGATGGAGGCACATAGACAAGTATTATTGGGAAGGCAGATAGCGATTCTTTAGTTTGGGTTTTTCTCTTATTTTGGTTTTTCCTGCTTGTTTGTTTCTGTGCTCTTCTGGGCACATTCTTCAAGTTTAGGGATTAGATGAAGAGGCCCCGAAAGCAATGCAGTTTGTGGTCAAAGATCAGTAAATCCAGGACCAGGAAAAATGAATTTAAAAAAAGGTGATACATAGACTGCTGACTACTATACTTTTTAAGGGATGTGAATTTTGCAAGGAAGCTCAAACCAAAGCAGTTGGACGGTAAAACAGGCCTGTTTTCACTAGAGTTGTCAAGTTGTATTTCATTCTATCTTACGCCAGATCTTTATAACTCAGACTATAGCTATTTATTTATGTGTCCACTGTGTTCAGGTAGTAAATAATCTCTGCTTAAATTCCAGTATGCCTTCAATTTTCTAAATAATAGAAGTGAAAAATATGTAAGAAAGAATTCTCATTTGTCCTTGTTTGAGTTATTTTCTTCTTATCATCAGCAATGACCTAAGAAGAAATTTAATAAGCTATTAAAATTATTTAAATATTCATAAAAAATAAGAAAACTTCTTTAGTTTCACATAAACATATAAGCATCCCTTTCTACTAAATGTGCTCTTGTCTTTATGGCTTTCATTTGCTCATTTATAGCTGGGATTTATGCCAAGCTTCTAGTGAAAAAAGATGTGTTTATGACTAAGACTGAATTTCACAGCTTTAAAAAAACTTCAACTAGATACTTAAGAAACTTCTATCTGAAACTTGATACCTGAGAAATATCTTTCTATTGAACTTGACAAGTGAAGATCTACTTTCTAATCTTTTAGTGTGTGCAGGGTGGGTGGATGGAGAGCCTGAGCTCAGGCTTGACAGCCTTGAACACTGCATGTGACAAAGGTCAGCATTGAGCCTTGTTGTAACTACACTAGCTGGCTGGCCAGTACTGTCACGATGGAATGTCAAAGGCTTTCATGCTGAAGAATTTAGAATTTAAAGGTGATTTAAGAGAACAAACCTCTGCAGAGAGTAGCACAGAAAGTGCTAGGAATTCAAAGGACCTTTTTACCTTTAATTTTTCCACAGCCTTCCTGAGACAGCAGTGGAAAGGAGAGAAGAAAAGGGACATTGCTCTGTTGGCCACAGGCTTTGGCATGCGTGTTAAGGCAAGGATGTAAATGCTCTTCTGTGAAGAGGACTGTGATAGGTCATCCACTCAGGGATATATCTAACTGTCCTATATTTTGACCCAACAAAGAAAAACAAATGGTGGTTCTCTAAAAAGAAAGTAAGAAGGTATGACTTCACTTTAAATGATGAAAGCACTTGAGTATTTTCCTTTGAGCTCTCACTTCCTTAGCAAATGGTCTATAGATGACCTCTTAGTATAAAAACCAGGAGGCGCCAGTGTTAAGTATCCAGAAAAATCAGTACCCCCGGTATAGTTTATAAGTGAGACAAATATTATTTGGGAAGATGAGCCTGTGAAAAAAGGAAAATTAAAGGAGAGGCATGGGAATAGTAATAGTGTCCTCAGAGAAAGCTCAGATTTGTAATCTTTATTGAAAGCAGATGGTATATATATCTATGTTTTGTCAAAATGGCATGTCATTCTGGGCAAGACCAGGAAGGCAACATGAAGGTTAAAAAAATTGAGTACAAGCTTTGGAAGCCCAAAACAAACAAACAAACAAACAAACAAATACATGTTTTAAGGAATAGTATAGACATCTGTTTGTGCCGTGGTATCAAAGAGCCTGCTGATTTAATGCAAATTACAGAAGGCTGCTAAGCAATGCATGTCCTAGTGCCAGTCAAGTGCCTCTAATTCTTTGCAGAGTGTTTACTCTGTTTTCTAAAACTATGTGTTGCATTTTGTTGTTCAAAGATACACACTAATATTACTGCTTTTCTCTTCTTTCTTTCTTTTTTCTTTCTTTCTCTCTTCTCTCCCCTTCTCTCCCCTTCTCTCCTCTTCTCTCCTTTTCTCTCCTCTTCTCTTCTCTTCTCTTCTCTTCTCTTCTCTTTCTTTACCGTTTAAGGCTATACTACTTTTCTTTTGATCTAAATATGTGTATTGCTGTCATAGCCGGCCTGTAAAATCTCCTGAAAAGATTCTGAGAAATGTAGATATGATATCAGAGATAATTTTCAGTAAGCTGATTAGGGAAATGGGGATTAATACTGCTGCTAATGCAATTAATGTGCAGAATTCCTCCTAACATATGTCCCTGGCATCTTCCAAAGTCATGTGGTCTCTAGGGGGTACACCCCATACTGTGGAATTGGTTAATTTCATCTAACTCACCAAAATTATGTGTGTAGGACTGTTCACATACTCCCTTGTTATCTTTCAGATACCTGTAGGTCTTCAGTGATAGCGCCTGTTTTATTCTTGATATTGCTAATTTGTGTGTCTTCTCTTTTTTAATATCATTTTTGTTAGAGATTTATCAATTGTGTTGATCTTTTCAATGAACCAGCACTTCATTTCATTCATGTTCCCTGTCATTTTTCTGTTTTCAGTTTCATTGATTTCTTCTCTTACTTATTTCCTACCTTCTACTTGCTTTGGGTTTATTTTGTTCTTCCCTTTTACATTCTTTTTTAAAAAAATATTTATTTATTTTTGAGACAGAGAGAGACAGAGTGCAAACTAGGGAGGGGCAGAGAGAGAGGGAGACACAGAATCTGAAACAGGTTCCAGGCTCTGAGCTGCCAGCACAGAACCCAATATGGGGCTCGAACCCACGAACTGCGAGATCATGACCTGAGCTGAAGTTGGACGCTTAACTGACTGTGCCACCCAGGCACCTCTTACATTCTTTAAGAGGGAATTTAAGATTCTTGTTCTGGGCCCTAACATCTGCATTCTCTGCTATCAATTTCTCTCTCATCCCTGCTTTAGCTGTGTCCCACAAGCTTTGATATGTTGTATTTTCGTTTTTGTTTTATTTATTTTTATATTTTTAAGTTTTCATTTTAATTCCATTTTGTTAACATACAGTGTTATATTAGTTTCAGGTGTACAATATTCAACACTTTCATACATCATCCTGTGCTCATCACAACAAGTGCACTCCTTACTCCCCATCACATACTTAACCAATCCCCCATCTACCTTCCCTCTGGTAACCATCAATTTGTTCTCTAGTTTTTAAACTTCTTTTGGAATTTCTTCTTTAATCATTGATTGTTTAGAAGTATGCTATTTAGTTTCCAGGTGTTTGCAGATTTTTCTGTTACCTTTTAGTTATTTCTATTTTAATTCCATTCAGGCCAGAGAACACTTTCTGTGTGACTTCAATTCCTGTAAAATTGTTGATCTTCGGGGGCACCTGGGTGGCTCAGTGGTTAAGTGTGTGACTCTCGGTTTCGGCTCAGGTCATGATCTCGTGGTTTGTGAGTTCGAGCCCCATGTCGGGCTCTGCACTGACAGCATGGTGCCTGCTTTAGATTCTGTCTCTCCCTCTCTCTGTCTCCCCCTCTCTCTCTGCCTTTCCCCCACTCATTTTCTATCTCTCTTTCAAAATAAATAAATATTTTTTAAAAAATAAAAAATAAAATTGTTGACCTTTGTTTTAGGATCCATGTTGTGGTCTGTTTTGGTATATGTTTCATGGACACTTAAAATAAATCTATATTCTGTTCTTGTTAGATGATGTATTCTATACATTTTGATTACTTTCTGTTGTTTGATGGTATTGTTGAGTTCTATAGGTTTGATGATATTCTGTCTAGTTCAATCAGTGATTTAGAAGGGATGTTGAAGTATCAGACTATAATTGTGTGTTGGTCCTTTTCTCCTTTCATTTTTATCAGTGTTTACTACACATTTTTGAAGCTCTGTTACTTTATACATACACATTTAGGATGACGTTATTTTCTTAGTGTATTGGTCCTTTTATCATTATTTAATGTACCTCTCTTTCTCTCATAATTTTCTTCTCTCTGAAATGTCATTTATCTGATATTAACAAAATCATTCCTTGCTTCCTTTAGTTATGTTTGCATGATATGCCTTTTCCCACCCTGTTACTTTTTACCTGACTATATCAACCTGTTTATATTTGAAGTGAGTTTCTTGAAGTCTATAGTTGGGTCATATTTTTAATACACGATGCTAATTTATTTCCCTTAATTAGCATATTTAAGGGGCACCTAGGTGGCTCAGTCGGTGAAGCATCCGACTCTTGGTTTCAGCTCAGATCATGATATCCCGCATTCCTGGGTTCAAGGTGGCCCATGTTGGGCTCTGCACTGGCTGCATGGAGCCTACTTGGGATTCTCTCTCTCTCCTGCTCTCTGCCCCTCCCCCACTTGCACTCTCTCTCTCTCAAAATAAATAAACTTTAAAAAAGTCAGAGTATTTAAATCATTTACATTTAATGCAATTATTCATATGTGAGGGCTTAAATGTACCATTGTATTTTTAAACTTTTTCTTTGTTCATTTCATTTTCCATTTCTCTCTTTTCTCTTCCTATCTTCCTGTACTTGATTCCTTGATTATGTATTAGATTTCCACTTTAATTTATTAATAATGATTCTGAGTGTTTATCTTTGGTTTCTTTAGTTGTGGCTGTAAGAATCATATTACATATGTATTACTTATCACAGTAAACTGGTATTATTGTTTTACCAGTTTGAGTGTAATATAGAAATCTTACCTCCTTTTTTATCCCTCTATACTCCTTCATTTATAATTATCAAGTATTTCCTCTACATGCACTTAGAACCACATTAAAGTGTTATAACTTTTGATTCCACTGTCATTCATAATTTAGAAAACTCAAGAGGAGGAAGAAGATTTATTGTATTTACTCATATTTTTGTTTATCATGTATTTTCACACTTTCTGATGCTCCAGGGTTTCTTCTTTGATCATTTTGTTTCTTCTTAGAAAACCTATTTTGTAAATGCTTTTAGGGTAGGTATGCTGGTGACATTTTTCTGGTTTTATAATATTATGAATTGAGAAAGTTGTTTATGACTTACATGAATGGAGTGAGTGCGTGTGTTTGTATGTGTATGTGTGTGTCTTAAGTAAACCATGGTTAGTTTTTGTAAATTTTCTGTGTGCACTTGAAAATAAGGTGAGTTCATGGTTCTCAGAGATTAATATTTATATCAGTAAGATATACCTGATTTATAATGTTGTGGAAGTCTTCTATAGACCTAACATTTTTGATTTACTTGATCTGTCTTTTTGAAAGGTATCCTAAAATCTCCTAGTGATACTCAGTTTCACTCTATTTCTCTTGATATTTTCATATTTTTAAAATGAATTTGGTTTTGCTAAATTATTAGGTGCATAAATATTAATACCTGGTTTATATTCATTGAGAATGTCACCTTTAACATTATAAAGCATTCTTAGCTGTCTTTTTTAATGTTTTGTTTGACATCTACTTTTTCAGTTATTAGGTTTAGGACCTTTACTTTCTTTTTATTTGCATTTATGTGTTTATCCATGCCTACATCTAAAAAGAATTATTAGCTATTTTTCTTTATACATCATAGTGTTATGTTTTATTTTATAAGCAAATCTTATTTTTTCTCCTTTAAGTAGGACGTTAAACCTATTTGACATTCTGAAAATTGTTTATTTCTATGCACATACATATATATGGTTTTGTACCATGCCATTTGTTTCATTCTGTGTCTTTCTGTGTGTCTCTCTATCTCTCTCTCACACACATTTTGGATTTTTTTGGTATGTAAGAAAGTGTATATCTTTTACTCTAATTGGTTTCATTAAACTACTACTTTTTTATATGTTTATTACATCCAATTTTTAGTTATTGTTCTTTTAGTTTTACATTATGAGCAACATTGAAATTAGCTAAAACTATCTGCTCTTCCTCATCTAATATGAAGTAATATTTTTATTCATAGTTCGTAGCCATAAGGCAACCTGGGAACTTATTATATTTTATTTACACTTTCCTCATTTTGCAACTATTTTGTATATTTCTACTGTATACCTATAGTGTCAGCAAGTATAGTCATTACGTACTACCATCTTTTCCTTATAACCATCATTTAGATTTATGTTTATAGGTAAAAATGTAATTCATGCTTCTGTTAACACCACTCCAGTCATTTTAATTGTCTGAACTTCTTTCTTGATTTGATTCATCAGGAAGGGCTTGTGAAAATAATATCCTCTGAGCCTTTTTAAAAATTTTATTTTTATTAAAAAAATTTTTTTTAACATTTATTTATTTTTGAGAGAGAGAGACAGAGTGCAAGTAGGAGAGGGGGGAAAGAGAGGGAGACACAGAATCTGAAGCAGGCTCCAGGCTCCAACCTGTCAGCACAGAGCCTGACACAGAGCTCGAACCCACAAACCATGAGGTTATGACATGAGTCGAAGTCGGACGCTTAAGCGCCCGGTCTGAGCTTTAATTTTTGAAGGTGTGTTTGATTTGGAAGTTAGTTCCCCAGGGCTGCAGTAGCAAAGTAGCAGAAATTAGGTGGCTTCAAACAGAAATCTGAGATTAGGTGACTTAAAAGCCAGAAATCTTAAATCAATGTGTCAGCAGGACTACGCTCTTTCCAAAGTCTCTAAGAAAGAATCTTCCCTTGCCTCTTTTTGCTCCTGGTGCCTCCTCATTTTTCTTGACTTGTGGCAGCATAATGCCAATCTCTGCCCCTGTTTTCATGTGGCTTTCTTTCGTGTGTGTCTCTGTTTTCTTTTTGGTCTGTCTTTTTTTAAATGTTTATTTTTGAGAGAGAGCGTGCTAGGAGGAGGGGGAGGGAAAGAGAGAAGGACAGAGGATCCAAGGTGAGCTCTGTGCTGACAGCAGAGAGCCCGGTGTGGGGCTCGATCTCATGAACCACAAGATCATGACCTGAGCCAAAGTCATATGCTTAACCAACTGAGCCACCCAGGCACCCCTGTGTCTCTCTTTTTAAAAAGGAAAAACAGACTGCCACATGCTGTGCCTCATTTGGATGTGTCTAGTGTCTTGGAAGCTTGACTGCACTATGTTCCCCTAAAAATGGACCTGGAGAGCTTGATTGGAGGTTCTAGCACAGGATTGCAGTTCCTCGTATACCCTCGACTCCTCCATTGCAGAAGGACTTCCTCTTGGAGTGCATAGTTTCAGGAAGAATGCACATGGAGTGGTGAGGGAGGACAGAGACACATGCCAGCCAGATCAGTCGAATCAGCATTCGTGATCAACAGGGTGACAGATGTCACAGCCAGATTGCCCACATATCCTTGTTTGCCTCTTATAAGGACATTTATCATTGTATTTAGGGCCCATCCTAAATTAAGTTAAAGAGTTTGAGATCTTTAAATTAATCAGTTTGCAGAGACCCGCTTTTCAAAAAAGGTCACATTACCTAGCACCAGAAGTTATGACTTAGAAATATCTTTTGCAGGCCACTATTCAATCACTACAGTCTACCTTCTGACCCCCAAAACTTTGTTTCTGTTGCATGTGCAAAATACATTCACACTACCATAACATCCCCCCAAATCTCAACCAATTATAATAACGTCAAGTCCAAATCCAAAATCTCATCTAAACCTCATCAGCTCAAAAGGTCCCAAATTTCATCTCCTAAATCATCTAAATCAGGTATGGGTGACACTCTGGGTATGATCCATTCTAGAGAAAATTCCCCTCCATTTGTGGGTCTTTGAAACTAAAAAACAGATTGTCTGCTTCCCGAATACAATGGCACAGCTGTCATTGTTTAACATGCCCATTCCCATACAGAGAAATTGGAGACAATAAAGGCGTCACTGGTTCTAAACAAGTTAGAAACCCAGCAAGGCAAATTCCATCATGTTTTACGAACTGGAATTAATCCTCTATGGCTTGGGGTTCATCCTTTGGGCCAATGGAGGCTTTGCCCTCTGTGTCCACCACTTTGGCTTCTTCCTCTGCACCCACAGTTCTGCTCTTGGAGATGGTTCCTTTTTATTGAAGGTTATTACATGTTTGTAGGTGATTAGCTCTATCAATGTGTTTCCTACCTATACAGTTTTTGAAATCTGATTGTCCTTTTTCACTTGGTCCTGTATCTTTCCCCTTCAGTCTAAGCTGGCAATGCTTTTGCTGATCGTACATTCTCAAAAAAGCATTGTGGTTCTCCCATGTGTTGTATGATATCGATTCCATTAGACAAGAGGATCCTCCACAAATCTCCTTAGTAACTCCATATTTTTTTTCTGACTTCGGTTGAGATGGTGGAGTGGATTCGTTAGTCACATGACTACTCTCTTCACTAAAAGGTTATCCAGGCAAACCCTTGATCCTCTATCCAGTGCATGCTTTTCCAGTAGTGGATTTCTTAATTTTAGTTCATTCGCAGTCTAGACAGGACAAAGACCTCCCAGATCAACAATTATTAATTTGTTTTACTCAATAGTTATGTCCTCAATTTAATTCTTTCCTCTCATTTTTATTACAAACATCAAGGAGAAACCAGGCTACGCCTTCAACACTTTTCTTTTAAATCTCCTCAGCTTAGTGTTTTTTTTTTTCTGTTCTTCTTTGCAAACAACAGTAGAGCACAGTTCAACCAAATGTTGTAACACTTTATAATAAGGATTGCCTTTCCTCCAATTTCCAAAATATAGCATGTTCCTCATTTCCTTCTGAGACCTTATAAGAAGCACTTTAAATGTCCATATTTTCACCAACAATCTCTTCAAGGCAAGGTAGGCTTTTTCTATCATGTATCTCAAAATTCTTCAAGTTCTACCTATTACCCAGTTCCAAAGCCATTTCCTCATGTTTACGTATTTGAAATAGAAGCATGATACTTCCAGCTACCAAAATCTGTATTGGTTACTTAGGGCTGCCATTAACAACATACCATAAACTTGAGTATACTGAAACAACAGAAATGTATTCTTTCACAGTTCTGGAGACCAAAAGTCCAAAATCAAGATATAGGAAGAACCACTCTTCCTCTAGAGCTCTACAGGAGAATCCTTTGCCACTTCTAACTTCTGGTGGCTCCTAGAGTTGCTGGACTTGTAGCAAATGACAACCTCTGCCTCCACCTTCATAAAATCTTCTCTATGCATCTCTGTGTCTTCTTAATATCTCTATGAGGACACTCGTTATTGGATTTAGGGCCCAATCTTAATCCAGGACTATCTCATCTTGAGATCTTTTACTTAATTACATTTGCAAAGATTCTATTTCCAAACAAGGTCACATTCACATGTACTGGGGTTAGGACTTGGACTTATATTTTGGAGACCACTATTCAACACACTACAGATTAAAATTCCTTTTTTAAACTGTTTCTTCCCTTTTGATTTTCTTAACTCTATCATTTCCAGACATAAAGTAGAACTGCTTAATAATTGTTTGACACTTTCATTGTTTTTTCTTTGTAAATGAATTGATCTTTTTGCCTAGATGTCCAAATGATTTTTTTCCTTTAAAGTACAGTGGTTTTGGTAGAATATATCTCAGTGTTGAATATTTTGTGTCAATTTCCCCAGATATATAGTGTGTCCTTTTAGTGTAGTACTTTTTTAAAACTAAAAACTTGCTTGGAATTAAAGATTTTCTCATTTTCTATTTTCTTATTTTCTTATTTTTCTATTCCATTGCTTTAATTTTCTTTTTCTTCATCTTACATGTATTTTGGATTTTTTCTTATCTTCCATATCTGTCACCTTCTAGATTCATTATATCTTAATTTTTTTTCATTTAAAAATTTTCTTCTGTTAATCTTCTATATATTTTAAAGCACTTTCCATGATGTTAGTTTTCTTTTTTAAAGTTTATTTATTTGTTTTGGTGGGGGGAAGGAGAGGAAGAATCCCTAGCAGGCTCTGTCAGTGCAGAGCCCAACATGGGGCTCCAGCTCCCAAACTGTGAGATCATGACCTGAGCCAAAATCAAGGGTCAGACACTTAACTGACTAAGCCCCCCAGGTGCCCCTGATACTTAGTTGTCTAAAGTTTCTCTTAGTTTAACCTTCAGTTCATTTCTCAAAAAAACTATTTCCTTTCTGTCAGCTCACTATCCCACATCATCTGGTTGAATTTTCTAGTTCTGACTTATGCTTTTGTTTCATATTTTCTATACAATTCTAATATAAAGAAACAAAAGATTAAAAATAAACATAGTTAAAATAAAAATGTTAATTTTATTGTATTTTTTTAGATATTAGTTTATAATTTTCATCTGTTTTGTAACCAAAAATATCTGGAATTTCTTCATTTAATGCAGGAATGTAATTTTGTTTCTAAAACTTTCTCTCACTCTCTCAAAATTTGAGGAATTAAACACTGGATTTTGAAAAGATGTTGAGGCGCTGAGGTCAATGACTATTATCCTATTGTATTTAATGACTCAGAATTTCACAGGATTTTTAAAAAACTGAATAGTCCTATCATGTCACAGTAGGTATGCATTTGTTTATATACAAAGAGGATGATTGAAAACCCAAACTTCCTTGATCTAGGAATGCAATAGAATAACTTATACTGGCTATCACTTGTGAGCTTTTTGTTCTGTACCAGGCTTTTAAAATATGCCAAAACATATGATTCTCTCAGCAAGCCTGCAAACAGTTGTGACTTTATCCATTTTATAGAAGATACCTTTAAGTTTGGAAATATTAATAACTTAGCCAAGATAACACAGCAAGCAAGATTTGGTTCCAAAATCCAGTCCTCTGAGCCACTCTTAGGAAGCTAGTTGCCTAGGTAATCTTCTATTCTGTTAGAACGTTGCAATATGCTATTTTAGAAATAATTTCTTCTTTTCTAGAGTAGTCCATCCAACATTCTGGGGCATTGTCAAATATTTTATAGAGGTAGCGTCCTGGTCTTAACTTCATGGGTCTGCAAGAAGTTTTATAAATACACACACTCACTCATACTAACAAAGAGTAATTTCTAAACACTAAGAAATTTAACAGGCAAATTTCATCCTTAACTGCCTAGCAGCAAGTCATTTTTACATTCAAATGCATCCTCACTCTGACCACTTCTCAGCACTTCCACAGCTATCATGTTAAATGCAAGCTACCGCCATCTCCCCTTAGTTTTCTGCAATAGCTCGCTAAATGGCCTCACTACTTCTACTTTTGCTGCTGTACAGTTAATTATCCACACTACAGACAAGGTGATCTTTAGGAACATAAAACAGATCATGTCAATCATTTTTCAAAACTCTCTAATGACTAGTCTAATGGACAATAAAAGGAAAGTCCTTGCACTAATATAACTGGATTATTTGTCATTTATTGTTGATTTCTACGAGTTTTTCATGTATTATGGATGTAAGAACTATGTCAGAATTATAAATTGCAAATACTTTCCCCTATTCCTGGGTTGTCTTTTCACTTTCTTTATGGTGTCTTTTTTTTTTAAAGTATTTGTTTAATGTTTATTTATTTTTGAGAGAGAGAGAGAGACAAACATGAGCAGTGGGGCAAGGGGGGCAGAGAGAGAAGGAGACACAGAATCTGAAGTAGGCTCCAGGCTCTGAGATGTAAGCACAGAGCCCTACATAGGGCTCGAACCCACCAACTGTGAGATTTTGACCTGAGCCAAAGTTGGGTGCTTAACCCACTGAGCCACCCAGGTGCCCCTTTATGGTGTCCTTTAGTACAAAAGCTTTTAATTTTGATGAAATCTGATTTATTTATTTTTTTCTTTTGTTGCTTGTGCTTTTAAGGTCACATATAAAAAGACTTTGCTTAACCCAAGGTCGTAAAGACTTACTCATATATTTTCTTCTAAGATTATGATAAATTTTGCTCTTACATTTGGTTTATGACCTATTTTTGAGTGAATTTTTGTGTATGGTGTACAAACGGAGCTATAATTTCATTGTTTTACATGTAGATATCCAGTTGTCCCAGGACCATTTGTTGAAAAGTCTATTCTTTTTCTGTTGAATTGTCTTGGCATAATTGTCAAAAAATCAACTCATCATAAATTTAAAAGTTTATTTCTGGATTATCAATTCTATTTCATTGATCTATATGTCTAATTATGTCAGGACCTCTCTGTCTAGGTTACTGTAGCATTATAGAAAGTTTTACAGTTTGGAAGTGTGAATCCTCCAACTTTGATTTGCTTTTCAAGATCATGTTTGCCGTTCTGCATTCCTTGAATTCTCATATTAATTTTATTATTAGCTTGTCAATTTCTGCAAAAAAATCCATATGAGTTTTTAACAAGGATTTGATTGACTCTATAGATTAAATTACATAAAATTGTCATCTCAAGAATATTGAGTCTTTTGCTTCATCAACATGAGATGTCTTTCCATTCAATTAAGTCTTATTTAATTTCTTTTAAAACAATATTTTGCAGTTTTCAGAATATCAGTTTTATACTTCTTTTGTGAAGTGTATTCTAAGTATCATCCTTTTTAACATGTTATTATAAATGAAATTGTTTTCGTTTTCTTTTTTTTCTTTTCTTTTTTCTTTTCTCTTTTTCTTTTCTTTTCTTTTCTTTTCGAGAGAGAATGCACAAGCAGTGGAGAGGGGCAGAGGGAGAGAGAGAGTATCTTAAGCAGACTCCATGCTCAGCATGGAGCCCAACATATCCTGGGATCATGACCTGAGCTGAAATCAAGAGTCAGAAGCTCAACCCACTGAGCCACCCAGGCACCCCAATGGAGTTGTTTTCTTAATTTAATTTTCAGATTTTTCATTGGTAGTGTATAGAAATCAAATAGATTTTGTGTATTGATCTGGTACCCTGCAACCTGGCTGAAATTGATCATATATTAATTTTAGGAGTTTTTTTTGTAAATGGATTTCTTATAAGTTCTTATATACAAGGTCATGTTTTCCACAAATAAATATAATTTTACTTCTTTTCCGATCTGGATATCTTTTATTTAATTTTCTTCCTTAATTGTCTTAGATGGAGCAGTACAATGTTAAATAGAAGTGTTGAGAGTGAACATCCTTAATGGAAAGACATTTAGTTATTTACCATTAATTACAATATTTGATGTGGGTTTTTTATGTATGGGTCATGTTTTCTTGGTTTTTTTTTTTTCTTGGATACCTAACATTTTAGACAATGTAGCAATTCTGCATACTAATACCCTTCTCTCAGGTTCATTGTTTTTGTTTACTTATTTGTTTAGTGACTTTGCTGAACTATTTTAGTGAAGTCTTATTTCCCCAGCAGGATGTACCTTGTGATGCAGTTCTTCAGAGAGTACAGTCTTGGGCATGCACACATTTACCCTGGGATGACAGTGGCTTCAGTAGGAGTCTTGTTTCTTTTCCTGGACTCTCTAAGTTCTGTGCTTCAGTTGGATTCACATGTAGCTATTAGGCTTCATTAATTACTGGCTGATTTTGCTGTTGGTTTCAATATTGCCCTGAGGCATAAATTGCTCCACAGTCTGATCCTATTAATGTCTGTCTCTTTGCAGAAGTAAACTTTGGGCTAGTGTTTGAGGTTTGTTCCAACTCTATGATGTCTATTCTTAGCCATCGCCTTCCTTGATTCTCTCTGATACACATCTAGCTGGTTTAGAGTTTAGCTTGCTGTTCTCATTCAGCAACCAGCTTTTTGTAATTGATTACCACTAAGATCTCCATTGGTTTGGGTAGCACCCTTAGCCTTGAACTATCCACATTCTGTTCAAAATAAAGTAATTTCCTTTGGGGAGAGCTTTAGAGCTCTCTGTTCTTACAACCTGCCTCTTCCCCTGAGCAAAACAATTACTTATCCAGAGCTGAGGGCACAAAATGTGGCTCACTTCTCTCAGAGTGGCACCTCTGCTTCATGCGCAGGGTACTGGGTTAAGATACAATCCTCTAGTCTTTTTGATTTACTTCTTCCAGCAGAGAACCTCCATCCAATGCGTGAGCTGGGGTGATGGTGATTAGAGCCCCACTATTGGAGCCTGCCAAAGTTGGGGCAAGGCTCTACCCTAGAAGTGGGAGTTGGAGGGAGGAAAATATCCCCTAGGTCTCAGACTGGTCTTTCCTAGAATAGAGACTCTGAAACTCCAAGCCGTTAGGATTGAGAAATGCTGGTGGCCCCTCTCTCTTGGGAGGTACCATTGTCCTGAACTGGGGCTTGGGAGGAGAGAAAGCCCTGTGTTCTTGACTACATCCCATCAGAGTGGAGCTTCTGTCATACTGAGCTGAGAGGGGGATATAGGGAAGAGGCTGTGGTTCAAATGCTCTCTCAAATGGACTCTCACTCCACAGATTGATATTTTGTAGTTTTCTTGAACCTATATATATGTTTTATATTATATATAGTATATTATATATTATATATGTATTATATATTATATATATATATAATTTGATGCATGTCCTTAGAACAATTTCTAGAGACTTTAAATGGTTGCTTCAAAACTATATGTGTGTGTGTGTGTGTGTGTGTGTGTGTATACACATAATTTTCACCAGTTTTGGTTATTTCACTGGAAGAGGATCCACAAAGTTCCTTATCTCCTTATGCCAACGTTCTAGAAGTCATCTTGAAATTCTTAATAAACTTATCTTTGATTTTGTGTTTTTATTTGAAGCCCCATGGGTCAGTTGAGGATGTGACAGTGGTTGAAGCTTCTGCTCAGACTGCCCCACCTCTTGTCACCTCCTGGCCTCTCTAGGAGAACTGGACATCCACCCCCGGTGCTCTATGCCCCACACGGCCTCTCCCTCCTCATGCCCATCCAGGAACCGCTGCTACCTTCCACTCTGTGGAGCATGGACCTGGCCAGAGGCACAGAGAGGGCTGGAGTCAGGTGACTGTGCCCATAGCATTCTAGGACAGGACATGGCAATGCCTCTACATGCCCCAGGCTATCAGCGCCACAGCCCACTCAGAGTCAACCTGGAGGCGCCACACCCTTCAGCCACCTCTGATTCAAGTAAGAACTGATGGTGTCTCAGTGTGGAGGTTGAAATCCCTTTGGATTTCATCTGTGACCCATGGGAATTAGGATACCTGACTTAACTTCCCTGCACTTGGAAGTCTCATTGGTTTGGCTGCTGGTGGAAGATGGAATGGGCAGCCAGTGGGCCACATGTGCTTCTATCCTTAGGCCAGGCTCCCAGGCACCTATGACAGTTTGCAGTTGTACTGCCATTGTGTCCTTATAGGAGGAGATGTTAACATAGCACCAAAAGAAAAAGGGAAAAAAAAGAAACACCATGACAGGTTGAAAGAGACCATGGACAGAAACAGTTTTATATTTTAACACCATTAAGAGCACTTTTATTTTCCTGTTTTTTTGACCTAAAGACCCCACATTTGCATTTTGCATGAGACCCTGTAAGTTGTGTTGCTGTGTCTGTCTTTAGACCTTTGCTAACACCACTTTCTCTCCTTTTCCCCTCCCCATTTGCCTGGTGGTCCCTTATATTTATTCTTCAGGTCTTGGCTTAGAAGTCACTTCTTCTCAGAATCTTCCTCTCCAGTTTCGATTAAGTACTCCCAACTGCTCCAGTACAGTCTCTCTTTCCCCGATCTAATTACCTGTTTATAAGTGTCTATTTGCTCAGTTATTTCCCATCAAAACGCCTGAGGTCAGAGACTGTTTTCTTGTTCATCGTTTAATCTCCAGTTTCTCTCACAGAGCTAGACAGCATGGGTTCAATATCTAGGTGGTTAATAATTGTTAGATAGATAATGAAGAATTTCAGATGTGATGTTCTGGGATGATTTCTGAAAGAGGACAAGGTAATGGAAGGAGGTAAGGTGAGAGAAATGCGTAGAGGCATAGAAAAAGAAGAGCAGGGAGCCAGCATATCTGGGAGGCAGGGGCAACAACCACTTGTTTCACGGGACTAGAATATAGGGCACAAGTTGGTGTGCACAGAGATGCCTCGTGCATGGAATTAATAAGATTGGCCGCCACCTGGAAGGTCACATGGAGCCACTGGAAGGATGTAAGATGTGAAGTTAGTATATCTTAGTGAGGTCACTCTGAGTCTAATGCGAGAAAGCCTGGCAATTGCAGTCACTCATTCAGGGGAGAAAGATGAAGGCGTGGGTTAGGGCAGTGAGGTGCTGAGGAAGAAATAGATGAGAGTGACCCTTAAGCAGATTAGTGACTGATGGGACATGGAAGATGAAGAGGAATGACTGCAAGTATTCTAACTCAGGTGTCTGGATGATAGAGATGCAGTGAGTCAGGGCAGAGGCAGAGAAGGAAGAGCAAGTGTGAAGTCAGGAGTATGAGGGAAGATGAGGACTTGGTTATATGGACGTTGACTGAAGTGCCTTTGGGTCATACAGGATGTGAGACGGCTTAGTTACAACTGGACATCCATAGCTGTTCCTCAAGTACACAATAGGAAAATGGGCTTGGGATGTGGGTGTGGGTTTTGTAATGCTGTTTCTATGGGTGAACACATAGTAAGCAAACAGCAAATTTAGAAATGGAATGTGGGTACATAATGTATTTATAAATTGGAGTCGGTGATGCTGCAGCATGAGAGGCTGTGGGTGAAGGGGAAGGAAAACCTTCAAAGTGCTCCTGGAATGAAGGCACAGGAAGTACAAGGGAAAAAAAAGCCAACAGGGACCTAATAAATCTGCTTGAGATAGTCCGCTAAATGTCTACGTCCTTTTCAGAAAAAAAGGCTTGATTACATGAGTAAAAGCATAAATTGCCAGAATGGTTGGGCCCAGATCCCATTTTATTCCCTGGGAATAGAATGTTAAATTTTCTTGTAAGGAAAGGAAGGGGCAGTCTTATCTGCTGGTCCTATTTATGGGTAGTTTTTCATGGGGATGTTCTTAGGACTTATTATTTATCATTTGCTTCTTATAAGCAAGCAATTCCCATCCTAACCAGGCATCAACAGCCTGGTGGTTGGTGGCTGAAGATGAGGTCACATCTACAAGACTGAGAAGGAAATGGACTTTCTCTGTTTACCCATAAGGCCGCCTGGACATTTGCTACCATTGGGGGCAGCCAATCCCTGGAGTGTAGGGATCAGTAAACTAGGCCCCGGAATCTGAGTATCCTCATGGCACTCACAAATGACTCCTCTTTCATAACCACCTGTAGCAATTCATGGGTGTAGTACAGAACCTCATTGGTAAAGCCAGTTGCGATTACCAGGGGGAAGAAGGTGGTCCCTTGGCTGCAGGAGATTATGCTTCGAGAGGGCAGAGTTGACAGTCATCATGGATTTGCAGATTCGGCCTGTTTGGCATTGTTTTCTCAGCACAAGCTCCTTGGTTGTTTACACGATGCAGAAATATCAATCTCTCACATTAAATCGGCCCTTTGTGACCTGGATCAAACACCTGTCATGCAAAGGTTTACTTTTTAGTGCACGGTATTGTCATGCAAATCCCTCAGCACACTGCTGCTCACCATTTCAGATTGTTCCCCTTTGGTCAAACAAACCAAAACACTATGAGATTGGGGCTGGGGGCATGGGGCAGGAATCAAGACTTCTTGCACATTTTGCTACATTCTCTAGTGGTTTTATTTTTAATTGCTTTAGAGTTCATGAATAATATTTTTTTTTGGAAAGAGATCTGTAAATCTCCACATTTCACTTTAGCACCAAACCAATGTTACATAAGAAAAATCTGCAATCAATCATATGAAGGGAAATTATAATGAATGCAGCGCACAACATTCTATAAAATGGTTTTATCCTTCCTGTGGGGAATAAGTTGACCAAAATGACCTGAACAGATGACTAAATGGCAAGCATCACAAGCAATATTCAGCCATGTAATGGATGGAAGAAAGGAGGAGGAGAAAACTATAGGATCCAAGCAGTAATTTGAAACCAAGGACTTACAGGTGAATGATCATTCAAAGAAAAATGATTATGTTCAGATAGAAAACTACATGTTTAACTCCAAGCAAGGCTGTTTTACACTTTCTCCTTAAGTGGAATAATATATGGGTGAAAAATGATTTTGAGAAATACCCCCACGAGATCACATTAGAATCCATCAACACCTTTCTGCCTCAAGTAAACATAGGCCCAGTGGATTTGAAGACTTGTCTCCAAATCGATTTTTATTTTACAAAATACTTGTTATCAACATTCAAAGCATAGGCCACAGTCCAGCCTATTGTACTTAGAATAAAGAAAACACTCTTTCCCTTCAGATGATGGAAGCGGTGAAGGGATACTGCCCTTATCAACAGAGGGAGGATCCCATGCTTCTGCGTAAGCCAGGCATTAGGAAGGCTGCACATGGCTGCACAGGATGCATTCTTCCAAACATAAATGAACCTGCCAGCCTTCTCAAGCCTAGAAATATCTAAAGCTATTTCTAGCAGACATTTAGGAAAAATTTACGTTTCTGACGGCTTTGGAAATATTCTTTGTTGTTGTTGTTGTTGTTGTTGTTGTTATCTCACATGGGATGTGTGCAGAGGCAAAGCCCTACTGTCTCTTTGCCAGTTCATTGGCTACCCACTCCCAAGCTAAGATAAATTCTCTGGAGAAGGCTTAAATTGCCCTCAAGCCCTTGCCATAAGCAGGCTCCCAAGAGAGTCATCAGGAAAAGTCAACATGAGAATTCCTAAGAGCTTTCTGAGGTCCCCGGACCCTGTCCTAATACCTGATCTAAAGGTTTGTGGTAAAACTGGATAACTCTACAAGTTTTTGCCAATTTGAGTTCAACAGACTGTGTATATGGTGACAGCTCCTGAAAGGAACCCAGAAATGTCACTCTCCCTTGGGAGGTAACTGAACTCCTGGAAAACAAGACTGGCTATCTCCCATGCTACCAATCGTAGCTGTTATTTCAGCTCTTGTCATAAAGTTGGTAGCAGGAACCCCCACAATGGGAATTTAACCCAGCTCTCTGTTTTCAGAATGGAAAATTATATTAGCTTCATTTAAATGAGAGATTGGGATCATTTAGCCAAGGCAGAGGACATGATAATTAGGATAAGAAAATTCACTTATTGGGGCACCTGACTGGCTCCGTTAGTAGAATATGCAATTCTTGATCTCGAGGTTGTGAGTTTGAGCCTCACGTTGTACATAGAGCTTACTTTAAAAAAAAAACTAAAGTATTTCCCAACTAACTCTCCAAAGACTCTATTCACTTAAAAAAATAGGGAAATTCACTTATTGGGTGATTACAGCATGCCAGACAATGTGCACAAGGCACTTATTATATATCTCCACTTTTCAGGTAAGGGCACAGGCTCAGGGAAGGATGTCACTTCTCCAAGGTCTCATGGACTGAAAACTGGAAATTCAGAACAAAAATTCAGGCAGTCATACACCAAAGCTACCTTCATATTGATACTGTTTATTTGCCCCAGCAGCCTCCATCTCTACCCAATTATCTGGAAGCATCACCTCTAATTTTCTGGTACATTCATCTTTCCTCTTTCACTGGAACAACGGGATTCTAGTGAAGGCTGCCAGTCACAGTTGCACACCTTCCTGGACACAATGACAGGTGTAGACACTGTGCCAGGCAGTCAGAGTGCTTCTCTGAACCTCAGCTCTGCACGGCAGTCAGAGTGCTTCTCTGAACCTCAGCTCTGCACAGCCTCTCTCAGATGGTGAAGCAGTGAGGACAAGAGCCATCAGAGCCAGACTGAAGAACTCGTGGAAGAAGCCGGCTTGCAGGAGGTAAAGAGACCAGCACAGAGAAACAGGGGCTGGCAAAGAGGGCGCCACCGTTTCCAGTGTCTCCGCGACCTGGCTGTACCACCTTCCACCTTCCCTTTGGTTCCTGGAACTGGTAAAGTCATCTTTGTGTCTAAATTTGGTCAAATTGTTTTTCTAATGTAGTCCCCAACCAGGATCTTTAAGGGGAAAACCTATGGATTTCATTTGTTGTTGATATCGGGTATTTTTTGTCTTGTTTTAATCTTCTCCTAATACAATGTTTAGCATAGAAAAGAAACTCAAAATAAAAAGAAAAGTAGCCTAGAATACTGACTGACCCTGGCTTTCTTTTTCTTGAATGAATATTCAAGCTAAAGTAATATGCTAAATACACTAATAATCTGAGGAAAATAATTACTTCTAAATGGAAATGAGAAATTCAGCTTTACAAAGGAAGGTCAGGCTTACATTCTTTTCTTTCTTTGCAAGCTTTTATACAAGAGGCAATTGGTAAAAAGATAAAGCAAATCCCGATAGGCAACTTGTGTCAGGATGCGGACACTTCCTGTTTTATGATAAGAATCAAGCCACTGGGAGAAGAGCAGTAAGTTTTATACACTGAATATTATAATAGCTAACCTTTTTCGAATGCTTACTATAAGGTAACACAAGGTATATAATGAAATTTTCATAATCCCTATTAATCAGGATTCCAAATAGCAATTTCCTCCCCCTGTACAGGAAGCAAGAAAACTAAAAGAGAGCCTTTAACAAAGTGGCTTAAGGGTGCCTTTCTAGTCAATGTTGTAAATGGGTTACCATAAGGTAAAGTCCATGGCCCATGAATTTAACAAATTGCTTCAAAGTATTTGGTATTAGAAACTATAGGATTAGATAAAAGCCAAAGCAGGGGCACGTGGGTGGCTCAGTCCGTTGAACGTCTGACTCTTGATTTCGGCTCAGGTCATGATCTCACAGTTCCATGGGTTCAAGCAAGTGGAGCCTGCTTAGGATTCTCTCTCTACCCCTCCCCTGCTCACATGATCTCTCTCTAGAAATAGATAAATAAACTTTAAAAAAAGGTAAAAGCCAAAACAAACAAGCAAGCAAAAAAAACCCTAGAAGGTGATTTAGTTAAGTGAGGTTAACGTGAATTTCATTGCTTAACATCATAGGAAATAAAAAAGTAACAAATAATGATGCATCATTATTTGTTACTTTTTTAACAAATAAGGAAAGATGTTTAACTTAAAGTTGATTTAAAACTGGTAAGGGTACCATTCAAAAAGAAATGCATTTCTACTAGTTGCCACATGGGATCACAGTTCTGTCTCCTACAGAAATCATGAATGAACATTAGGAAAATCTTGACTAAAATGTTATTAACAAGCCCTATAACTGTTTGGCCAATGGAAACCTCTGTGCATACTCATGGGTAATTTTCCAAACACTGTCAGATGTAGAGACTTATGGAACATTAGCTTCTCCCAGGGTAACTTCACATTGGACTCCTCAAAACCCAGCAAAACACTGTAAGTGATTCCATCACCTCTTCACTCACATCTCATTCAACTTTCTAGTGGTTCCCAATGACTTGAGGTGTTGTCTCTTCCAAGACTCAACTCTGATGTGTTCTCTAATTATTGCAAGTTATGGGAGCAATTTCTAAGGCAGATTATGTTGGCAAATTCTCTCCAACTACCTACTTTTTCTTTATTATTCATTTTTCTGTGTGTCTTTTTATGGTTGCAGTTTGAGACTTCCTATAAAATGTAGGAGAAGGTTGATGGGCACTGGACAGGTATTTTCATTAGATATAACATTTTTTTCTAAACACCACATCTAAAGTTCCTAGACTTAGAAAATACTCAACTTACTCCTCATGTGTTAGAAAGATCATTAAAAGAGTAATAGATAATTCTGAGCACCGAAATTTTAAAAATTGGCACTATGTTCTTTGTTTGTAATTTACCACATTCTTGATTATCCCTTGAAAAGAACTTAAGTACTTAAGTAGAAGCTAGTGGCTCCCAAGTTACTCTCCTTGCCCACAGCCTCTCCTCTTCTAATCTTTTCAATTAAATTGCATCAAGTGAAAAATCATTACTAAATGTAAAAAACCAAAAGTTAAACATGTTCCCCAAAGCACAATTTTTTTTTACTTTGTATGATTTTTTAAAAAGTTTATTACATTTTTTTAATTTAAATTGTAGTTAACATACAGTGCAATATTTCAGGAGTGGAATTCAGTGATTTATCACTTACATACAACATCCAGTGCTGATCACAAGTGCCCATCACCCATCTAGCCCATCTCCCACCCACCTTCCCTCCATTAATCCTCAGTTTGTTCCCTATCATGAAGAGTCTCTTGTGGTTTGTTTCCCTCTCTTCTGTCCCCCCATCCCCTTCTTATATATTCATCTGTTTTGTTTCTTTTTTTTATTTAAAAATTTTTAATGTCTTGTTTATTTTGTGTGTGTGTGTGAGAGAAAGAACACAAGTGGGGAAGGGTCAGAGAGAAAGGGAGACACAGAATTCAAAGCAGGCTCCAGGCTCTGAGCTGTCAGCCCAGAGCCTGATGCAGGGCTCAAACCCATGAACTGTGAGATCATGACCTAGCTGAAGTCTGACACTTAACCAACTGAGCCACCCAGGCACCCCTGTTTTGTTTCTTAAATTCCACATATGGCTGAAATCATACGGTATTTGTCTTTCTCTGATTGACTTATTTTGCTTAGCATAATACATTCCAGCTCTGTCCACATTGTTACAAATGGCAAGATTTCATTCTTTTTGATGGCTGAGTAATATTCCATTTTATACATATACCACATCTTCTTTATCCATTCATTGGCCAGTGGATGTTTGGGCTCTCTTCATAGTTTGGCTATTGTTGATAGAGCTTCTATAAACATTGGAGTGCATGTCCCCCTTTCGAATCTGTATTTTTTATCCTTTGGGTAAATACCTAATAGTGCAATTGCTGGAACATAGGGTAGCTTTATTTTTAGTTTTTCTGAGGAACTTGCATACTGTTCTACACAGTGACTGCACGAGTTTGCATTCCCACCAACAGAAAGCACAATTTCTAATAAGCCCTCCATATACAAGCAAATAAATGTATATGAAAAATATGGGGCGCCTGGGTGGCTCAGTCGGTTAGGCAGCCGACTTCGGCTCAGGTCATGATCTCACAGTCCGTGGGTTCGGGCCCCGCGTCGGGCTCTGTGCTGACAGCTCAGAGCCTGGAGCCTGTCTTTGGATTCTGTGTCTCCCTCTCTCTCTGCCCCTCCCCTGCTCGTGCTCTGTCTGTCTCTCAAAAATAAATAAAGG
>CM053579.1:78491157-78506817 GCA_028646485.1 Cryptoprocta ferox | reverse complement strand
GGAAAAAGAGTTAGGGAGAGGGAGGGAGACAAAACACGAGAGACTCTTGATTCCTGAAAACAAACTGAGGGGGGAAGGGGAAGGGGAAAAGGTAAAGCGGGGTGATGGTCTTGGTGGAGGTCACTTGTGGGGAAGAGCACTGGGTGTTATATGGAAACCAACCTGACAATAAACTATAAAGTTTAAAAAAAAAATAAAAAATAAAAAAAAAAAAAACAAAAAAAAAAAACAAAAAAAAAAAAACAAATGCTACTGGGGTAACTGTATATCAACATCAAGTGAAATTGGACCCTTACCTCACCCCAAGTACAAAGAGTAATCAAAAACAGACAAAAGACATGAAACAGCTGAAAGTTATAAAGTCATTACAAAGAAATATAGGACTAAATTTAATGACCCTGAATTTATTTATTAATGGATTCTTAGATAAGATACCAAAAGAATGACCAATGCAATAAAAAATAAATTGGACTTTATCAAAATGTAAAACTTACATTATTGAGAAGATTAAAAGATAATCTACAGAATGGAAGAGAATATTTGCAAATTATACAGTTGACCCTTGAACAACACAGGGGTTAGGGACACTGACCCCCCATGCAATCAAAAATCTGTTTATAACTTTTGACCCCCCAAAACTTAACTACTAATACCTTACTAATGACTGGAAGCCTTACTGCTAACATACACAGTCGATTAACACATACTTTGCATGTTATATGTATCACCTAATGTATTCTTACAACGTATTCTTATAACGTAAGCTAGAGAAAAGTAAATGTTATTAAGAAAGTCTTAAGGAAGAGAGAATACATATATAGTGCTGTCCTGCATTTATCACAAAAAAAGCTGCATATAACTGGACCCAAACAGTTCAAACCTGTGTTGTTCAAGGGTCAATTGTATATCTGATTAAGAGTCTAGTATTCAGAATACATCAAAAATTCTTAAAACTCATTAACAAAAACTCAATCTAATTAAAAAATGGCTGAGACTTGGGGCGCCTGGGTGGCTCAGTCGGTTGAGGGTCCGGCTTCGGCTCAGGTCATGATCTCGTGGTTCGTGGGTTCGAGCCCCGCGTCAGGCTCTGTGCTGACAGCTAGCTCAGAGCCTGGAGCCTGTCTTCAGATTCTATTCTCCCTCTCTCTCTGATCTTCCCCTGCTCACGCTGTCTCTCTCTCTCTCTCAAAAATAAATAAAACATTTAAAAAAATGGATGAGACTTGAATAGACATTTTTCCAAAGATATACAGATGGAGAACAAACACATGGCAAGATGCTCAGCATTTTGTCACGAGAGCAAGGAAACGACATGAAAATGAGGTACCACTTCATATGCAGTAGGATGGCTATAATCAACAAAACAGAAAATAACAAGTGTTGGCATGTATGTGGAGAAATTAGAACCCTTTGTATAGCGCTGGTGACAATGTAAAATAGCTCTGCACTGTGGAAAACAGTCCTTCCAAAAGTTAAAGAGAATTGCCATATACCTAACAATTCCACTCCTCGGCATTCATATAACCCAAGAGAATTGAAAGCAAGTACTCAAATACACATATTTACATATTCAATTTACATATTCACAATAACCAAACGTGAAAACAGCTCAAGTGTGTATCAGCAGATGAATGGATTAACAAATGTACATACAATGGAATATTATTCAGCCATAAAAAGTATTGATAAAATACATGCTGCAACACAGATGTACCTCAAAAACACTGTGCTAAATGAAAGAAGCAGGCACAAAAGGTCACATATTGTATGATTCTATTTACGTGAAAAAATAAGAATAGGCATACCCATGGAGTCAGAAAGTAGATTGGTGGTGGCTGGGGGCTGGTGATTGAGGGGAATGTTAAGCACCTGCTGAATGGGCTACAGAGTTACCTTTTGGGAGGATTCAAAGATCTTGAAACTTGATGGAGAATGGTGGTTGCACAATATTGTGAACATATTAAATATCACTTAAATGTTCACTTTTAAAACCATTACTTTTAGGTCATGTAAATCTCACCTCAATAAAAATGAAAAACCCTTGGAATCTCAGATCAGCCCCCACTTATGGTACTACAGCTAGCACAGTCATAACACTTGATGCACAGAAATGTAACTTGTGCTACCAGTTGAAGTACCAAATTATTACTATTTTACAATTTGCGGAGCAAAGGACACATAAATTTGAACATTTACGGAAAACTCAGTAGTTTCCAGGCTTTTCTCAGTATTACTTAGGAAGGAAATTCTGGATTTTCATCTTCACCATCTGTTTTCCTCTGGGCAACGTATACTGCGGTTGGTAGGGGATTTTATGTTGTCACATGAGGGTTTGTGTTTGGTCCACAGCCACTTTCTACCTACTTTCTGCCTCTGCTGAGCTGCCTCTGACTGTTCTCAACCCCATCTGCTGATATCCACTTTCTGACCTGATCTATGATGCCAGAACTACAAAAGATTTATTTCATCCTTCTTATCTAAAACACTGAATCCCTTCAAATCCATGGAGCCTTCCACAAACTATCTCCTTTCATGGTCACTAAGAATCTCTGGATGTTCAAAATCTGCCTCATTCTCGGACAGCCAACTATAGTACAGGAAATCTGGGGATGTAAGCAACGTGGGCAGTCTGAATTTCTTTGTGATTACACTTTCCCTGTGGCCATTTCTACAACATTTCTACATGTTGGCATGTTGGGCTCTTAGAGTTCCAAGTGGAAAGTGGGCAGTAAATCATGCCTGTGATCCTGTCTCGTCATAAATTGAAAACTCTTTGGCTCTACTTAGCAGCTTCCCTTTCTCCAGGACCTGCATCAGTTACTATTTCTTTGCTCTCCCATTTCTCTCTTCTTTACCACTGAGCTGCATTCCTAGGAGTAGGGCAGACCAACTCTTACCATTATGGTTTCTTCAAACCTGTGCTCACTGCTTTAGGTCTCTCACCTCTTAGCATTTGAAGCAGAGTTTCTGGAACTCAATAAACATTTTTTCAAGCAGCTCACCTCTTATAGTCAAAAGCTTTCAATATCAATAATATTATGCTAAAGTTCTGAAATTCTTTGTAAATGCAGTTAACTTTTTTGTTTTGTGCTAAAATGCTGTATTTGTTGAATTTTGGTTTCAGGTTAAGGTGGGCTAAATTATTTAGATGAACTCTCCCACTAAAAATAACTCAACACATTGACTAAAATTTATAAAATATCACTTTAAAAACACTAAAGAGCAGGTAAGATAATGGAAAAAATTCCAGGCTGGGGTTTTACTGTGAAGTGAGAACCCAGAGGGCTCAGTCCTGCCTCACTGCCTTCTCAACCCTGAGAGATTTTGTGCTTTCTTCATTTGGGGAATTAGATTCTCTGGCTTAAGTTAAGGGAAGGTAGAAAGGAGGGGTACAGAAGTCAAGAGTCAAGGCCTGCTTGGGCATGCGGGGGGTAGTCTGTGATTCAAAAGGACTACATTCTTAGTGTTAGAGAAAACCAGAAGTAAACTTATCCCTAGAGGATGCAGGAAAATCATCATTGTGCTGGGCAGAATGCGAGAAAAAAGAGAAAGAAAAACAATGAATTATATAGAGCCCTAAACAGCCCTACTATAGATTTGCTAAGGCAAAAAAGCATTATAAGAGATAGAGAGTTCATAAAGATAAAGGATTCATCAGGATATTTAAATAATACCATAGCCTCAACACACACACACACACACACACACACGCAGGCAAGATACTCAAAATTATGGCAAGTCGTGGATAAGCCCCACAGTCATTGTAGATTTTAACATATTCCTCTCTTGGTAGCAATCACACAAAAAATCAGGATATAGGAGATTTGAATACCATTAACACGTATGGCCTAATGGTTGTGTGAGTATGTGTGTGTGCGTATGTGTGTTTATAAATCACTTTGCCCAACAACTGCACAGTACACATTATTTTCATTAACATAGAATATTTACAAATATTGATCATAAAGTCAGTGTACTTAATTGTTACAGTAACAAAAAAGAAGGAAGTAATTATCATAATAGGATGTTTTGTGCTGGTCTCAGCCTATCGATAGTGATGCTATAAGCTAGGAATGCATGGGGCCACTCACCTGGGCATGTACTACTTATGAGTCCCCAGAGACATTTCCCCAATGTTGTACCTGGACCAGCACTGATTGCAAGATGCATCTCAGCAACAGTCATCAGGGAACTTTGCAAAAATATGGTTTATTACTCACACATCCTGGAGTGTACACAGCATGCCGTGGGGACATAGAGCAAGGTTGCAGGGCGATGATGAGAGGGAGAGTGCAGGCCTGAGGTTCTGCCTGAACTGGGTTGAGAATGGGATGCCTCAGTTTCTATAAGTACACTCTTTATTGGTGAATTTAAAATAAAAGAGCGGGAGTTAAAACATGGGAAAGGAAAGGCAGGGTCACTCAAAAGGTCACCTATCTAAATCCACCAGGGCTTTCTAAAAGGGGAATTTTCTGGCCTGGCTTTTATGTAGTTGCCTAGTAGCATAGCTGGCAGTGTGTTTACTTGAGATGCACTCTTTGGAGTGGATGCCTTGGCAGTCAAAAGCTTAATGTCAGGCACTTACATTACAATCAAGAAAGCTAATTGTCAGGTATTTACACTACATGGAATAAGCTTTATTGCGGTATGGGAGGGATAGGAGGTTGGGCTTGGTAAAGAGATGGAATGGATACACAGATATTTCAGTTTTCCATTAAACTATGCATTTATGTTCTATGGACTTTCGATATGTGCATTACATTTCACAATAAAGTTGATTTTAAAAAAGAACAATCAACAACTTACTTTCCTCCCAAATCATGCAAGGAATTTAATGCACTTTATTTTATCCCACTTCAATTTAGAAATTAGCACTGCCATGCATTTAATTCTACATATAGATACACTACACATTTTAATGCAGTCAGTGTGCATCTACCTATGTATTTACTGTTTTTTGTTCTTATTCCCTTCTTGTATCTTGGACTTTCCATCTGGAATCTTTTTTTATTTTTTTCCCTGGAGAGATGTATCTGTAGTCTGAATGTTCTGGCAATTTTTAGTTCTTGACTAGATGTTTACATTTTGATCATTTATTACACAGTACATGTATGTTTTATCTACTTTTTCATACAGAATATAGTAATAAAATCAGAGAAGGTAAAAACTAATAACCTTAGATTTTATTTCAAGTATTTTTTTTAATATACTAGCTTACTGTCATCCCACTGTTGGCTAAATATAGTGTAAAGGCCGCTTTTAGGCAAACAGGCTCAAGCAATGGAATGGAGAGAGGCCCCACAGCAACTCTCTGGCTGAATATAGATAGGCCCATTAGGCAACACACCTCAAAATATCTATAGGTTCTAACTGACCAATGGGCTACTTACATCTAAACAGGGTTACCAAAAAAGGGAAAATTCCATATGTCCCCATACCTCCTTACCTTCCTTCTTTAAAAACAGCCCCCATGAGGCAGCTGGGTGTGTCAATCGGTTAAGCTTCCAACTTGGGCTCAGGTCTTGATCTCCTAGGTTCGAGCCCCATATGGAGCTGTGTGCTGACAGCTCTGAGCCTGGAGCCTGCTTCAGATGCTGTGTCTCCCTCTCTCTCTGCCCCTCCCCAACTCACACTCTGTCTCTCTCTCTCTTTCTTTCTCTCTCCCTCTCAAAAATAAACATTAAAAAAATAAAAATAGAAGCAGCCCCAACCCACTAACTCCTGGCAGACAGTCTCTCCTTTGCTGTCCTGCCCCCAGCTCCTTGAGGTGTATTCAGTAAACTTCTATCTTCTTTGTCCTGACCCTGCCATGGGCTTCCATACAATTGTTGCCCCACATTTGGGAGCCCCCATCCATTTGGGGGAGACACCACGTTTAGACACCACATATAATACATAATTTCACTGTTGTCTCCCCTCCCCCCACAGTATGTAGTTTGTCTAAAAATAATATATTTTTAAAATAAATTATGATGCTTTCCTTAGAAACTACAATATCCAAAGAGACACGCAGAATTGGTCAAGTTAGTGTGATTTATTTTTGAGGGTCAGGGATTTGGAGTATGAAGGTTTAAGGTTCAGATCTGGACCTTGCCTTTTTTGTAGGTATCTCGATTTACAAAAATTCCTTAACCTATCTAAATTTCAAATAATTCATCTTTAAAATGGAGGAAGTAGTACCATTTGTGCCCATTTCACAGAAATGTTGAGAAGTACTATGAAACAAAATATATAAATAGGCTTTGTAAAATGGTTAAATAGCATATGACTTTAAACTGGTATTATTTATGTAGATATAGAGAAGGAAAATGAAAAGTGAATGTTTTGTGTAAACTGAAGATGAGGCCATATTTAGATATGTGGTAAAACACTATGGTATAATGAAAACAGTAGGATTTTTTGAGTCAGATACAATAAATTGTAATAATTTATGTTTCTGCTTCACTGCCAGCTAGCTCTAGAATCTCTTGCAAGTAAACTTTTCTGAGTCTGTTTCCATATCTGTAAAATGCAATAATGATGTTTTACTGATGCCTCATGTACTATGAAGATCAAATAGGACATTTCATCTGTAGCACTGGGGCATAGTAAGTGAACCATCTGTGTTAGTCTCTACAATGCAAATTCAGTAAAAAGAATAAGAATAGAATATGATTATGCTATCAATAGAAGATGGTCTATTTAGGTGGGATTCTGCCCTTGATGTGAGAAGGAACTGATAAGACTAAATTTCAAAATAATCCAATTGTAAACTCCAAGGGTCCTTGGGCATTTTTTTAACTGTCCCTTGGGCATACCACTGGCATTTTCTAAAATTTGACTAATCATCTTGGCCTGAGGTTTATTTCCTCTAGTCTCCCCTGGTTCCTACTGACGTTACAGGAAACACTCCTGTCTAGGATCAGCCTCTTCTACAGAGAAGACAGAGTAGAATCACCCTTTTTTGGTTTCACTACTAATGAGGTCCAAGTCCTTCCCCTCATTCCCATACACAACATCCTCTTGAGGCGATACAAGATGCCCACGTCCTGTCGTGACTGAAGGGATGATACAGGAATGCTGTGGTCTTGAATTCACGTGCTAGCCTTGAGCGCATGCAAACCACTATCTTTCAGCTTCCTTATTTCAGTGAAATGTTGAACTTTTATACATGGTTCAGTCACAGAGAATATAATATTAATATGATAATGCTCTAAGTTGGTGCTTATAAAATGTGAATGCATATATGAATTCTGTATGGATCTGGTAAAAGTGCAGTTTGATTCAGCAACTCTAGGGTGCTCTGGTCTGAATGTTTGTCCCTCTAAAAATTCATATGTTGAAATCTAATCTTCAAGGTGATGGTATAAGGGGGGGGGGGCCTTTGTCCACAGAGACTCTTAAATACAGAGAACAAACTGAGGGTTGCTGGAGGGGGTGTTGGGTGGGGGGGGGATGGGCAAAATGGGTGATGGGTATTAAGGAGGGGACGTGTTGGAATGAGCACCGGGTGTTGTATGTAAGTGATGAATCACCAAATTCTACTCCTGAAACCATTATTGCACTGTATGTTAACTACATTGGATTTATAAATAAATAAATAAATAAATAAATAAAGGATGTAGGGCCTTTGGGAGATGATTAGGTTATGAGCGCAGAGCCCTCATGAATAGTATTCGTGTCCTTTTAAAAGATGCCACAGAGAGCTTGAATGCTCCTGCAATGTGAGGGTACAAGAGGAATCAGTATCCTTGAAAAAGGGCTCTCAGGAGACCATCCAGGCACCCCCATCTCGTACTACCAACCTCTACAACTGTGAGCAATAAATCTCGGTTGTTTATAAGCCACCCAGTCCCTGGCACTTTGTTCTAGCAGCCCAAATGAGACTAAAACGTGGAGTTAATCAAGTCTGGAAGAAATAGGGATTTATATATCTAATGCCCCTTCAAAGAAACAAACACTTTTCTTTAACTCTTCTCATTTTTCTTCTTTGTTTTTCCAAGAGTATCCCCAGGGAAATGGAAATTAGAGGAAAGTGAATCAGATAAACAGTGGCAAAAGGGTCTGTCTGTTGTGTAAGCATGTAAAATACCGAGCATGTCCTTAGCTGTAGGACAGCACAGGCTGGGGGATGCAGTGTCAAGAACAGTCCTGGGAAGATAAAGAAATTTGCACTTGGACTCCCAGAGGGTGAAGAATGAGGAAGAGCAGCGTTAGGAGGCATCACTTACTTCTAGGAGGCAGATTGCTGTACTCACAGATCTGAGTGTGGAACCCAATGTGGGACTAAGAGATCCAATCCAGAGCCTGCTTCTATCTCACAGCCTTCTGGGAATGTCTTCCCAACTCTGCACCCATTCAATCTCTCATTTCCTTCAGGAAGATTGTCTATGAAAACAAACACACAATACCTACAAATTTTATTCATTGCTTCTGTCTTCCAAATTTTTTCAACCACTGTCCATCTATTCTTCATGCCCTGCTCCTTTCCAAAAAGCAAACCAATAAATTGCTGAAAAAAAAGACACCCAGAATGTAGCTAAAAAGAGACTTTATTCAAAGGGTTATTGAAAGAGGGAAGAAAGGGACTATTAGAATATGTGAGAGGACTACTGTACAGGCTGATGTGGGTCAAATGTCAGGAGCCTGGGGAAAGGGAAAAAACAGACCTAAGTTTGATTGGCTAGCATTTTACTCCTTGGACCATTAGGAATAAGCAGTTCAGCTAATTGTTTATGAGATAAAGAATGGGAATTTGGGGAGTCTATGTCTGGTTTTGTCTTAAGTAAATAAGGGAAGCATGTGTAAGGCTTATCTAAGTCATATGGGGAAGGATGTTTCTTTGTAATAAACCATTCTCTGAACACAAAGTTGGGGAGGGGGATGCATTTCTTTAGCCATTGCTATTTTCCAGGAGCACACGGTTCAGATAAAATTCAACATTGCCAAAACCACGACTAAAACCAACAGAAAGAGTGCATGAATTTCTTTTCTTCTCTCCACTGAGCTACTCAAAGGCTGACTGTCAGGGAAGCCGACTGGCCTAGGAGTGAGGCCCAGAGGAGCTGGGAGCCTCAGCAGCTCAAAGGAGCATCGCTTCTGCCTGCTGAGACCGCAGCTTCCCCTGCCCTGCCAGGAAGACCCGTGTGCAAACCCAGGTGCGCCGACTTGGTGTCCAATAAGAACCAGGGACGTGATGGGTGATGAGATATGGGGCCGCCGCCGACCGCAGAGGGTGGAAGAGCGCGTTTGGAGCCTCGGAGCTTAAGGCTCGCAGAGTGTGTGACACGCGGGTGTGACGCACAGAGACCAGGTGTGTGACAGCCCTGTGGTCCGTGACAGTGACTTCACGCACGGTTTGCTGCGCACCTGGCACCTGCAGGGCCCTTCACCCGTGTTTCCGCTTTTTAATCCCTCAAGAATCCTATTTCTAAAGTGTCATTTTACAGATGGGTTGACTGAGGCCCGAAGAGGTTATGGGACTTGTGGGAATTAAGGCCGCGAAGGCTCAGAGAGCTACGAGCCAGTTGGGGCTGCAGCAGTGACTCGAAGAGTCAATTCATAGATTAGCTTTTAGTTCTCCTTCAACAGCCAAGGTAATCGTTTTCTGTGTCCTGATTATGATATTTTGCTCAAAAATGAGCAAGTTATGTTCATTTTCCATATATTATTAGAATTATAAAGTTTCTTCATAAAGTAATATTTAGGGGAAAACAGAAATTCACCTCTAACACTAGTGATGAAAACTTAGTGTGTCAGTGATTTAGCCTTCATTGCTGAGGTAGGACACTGAAGTCATGATCTGTTATATTTATTAGGCTGTGTTGGCTCTTTAATTATAGTTTATTCATGTCACAATTGAACCCTGGCTGTTCCCAATAGTGAGGATTAAAGGAAACAGCAAGTTCACCAATTGAGTTTCTCTTTACCTTTCTGCTCCCGAGGCTCATCAATTACTGGACTGACACCATCTGTCTTGATTAGCAAGGATGATCCTTATGCTTAAAGGGAAAAAGCAACACCAGGTCCCTGACTTAAACTGCAGGATCGTACATTTACTTTTATTCACTGTAGGATGTAATCAAGGCACAATATAACAAAACCCAGTGTCTGGTTGTCATTTCTTTGGCAGGCAAGCGCCCAGGGAATCTTGTGCAAGGCCTTGTTCAGACATGTAGACAGACAAGCAGGAATTAGGACTTGAAGGAGAACTCTCAGCAGGTGGCCCTAAGCTTGGGCTTCTGGCCCAGACACCAGTATTTAGTAAAGGAAATAGCAAGAGCCGACATGGCCCTAAATTCCAAGAGGGGCCACAGTATTTGTAGGCAATTGTTATAGGAAGGTAGAGGCAAGGATGAAGACAAAAGTCCAGGTGGCAGCAGAGCAGTTAACTTGATCCTGAACCCTGGTGTGTTCAACTTTGTTTTCCACTAAGAGAAGGCAAATGGCTCTATTTCCGTAATTCTTTCAGCCTTAGAGGAGTTGTCAAATGGTGGGAGAGAGCATAAGTAATGAAAATACTAATGTCGCTAGTCAGAGTCAGCATTGGTTGTGTACTTACCTTTCAATGTAAAAGAAAGAATCTCTGTTTTGTTTAGAGATGAATGTGTTAATACACCATGTCAAAAATTTATCTTTTCAAAGAGTTCCGAAAGGAAAAATTTTAAATTAAAAAGCTTTCTGATGGACAAGCAAATCAATTCTACATTATAGTAGATGCATTACAACACTTAGCAAAGATAGACATAGATATCGAACTGCACATCAGAGAGCTAGTGTTTTACGATTTTGGTGAGTAAATTCAATTTCCTGTAATAAATACTCTAACAAATAAATATTCTATTAAAAAGCACATACAACAAGCTCTTAGTAATTATAGTCTTGAGGTTAAGGAATACATTGCACTAAAAAGAAAACTCTGAAAACACTAACAGAACATTACAGAAGATTTTTGTTTCATTTGCAGCAAACTTGCCCCCAAATCAATTTTATAATGACAAGATAAACAATATATATAGATTTAGTTAAATCGGTATGTATCTTATGTTCTTTATACCTTTTGTCTCTATGATAATCAATGCATAAATATTTTCCAACTTTCTTTATTATCTTTTCAATAAGGACTAAGCAAGAGCTCTGTATCCTGGATATTGGAAAGCACTGTGTCGAAAAAAAAAAAAGTTGTTCCTCCTTAAGTTTTCTCATTAAATACCATCAAAATATTTGACTTACAGTTTTATTTTAACCAAAGTGAATCACAGTGTTTGGTGCTTATATATTTCCAATTCCACCTCACATTCTAGGTACTATGCTTAGGTAATTTACAAGTGTTCTCTTATTTTACCTTCCCTAACCTTATGAGATAGGTATTCTTATTTCTCTTTTACAGATAAGGGCCCTGAGGATTAGGGAGGAGTTGCTCAGCCAGTATGTGCCAGAGCAGGAACTGGAACTCAGACATCCTGCTTCCAAAATCCTCTCTCTAACATGTAGGGGAGTGTGGCTCAAGACAGCATGAAGCCCATGAGGAATTAAGCCCAAAGTGTAAAAGTACATTCATTGCACAGTAGGTGGTCTCATTAGATACTTGTTGAATAATGTAGCAATGCCAGCCATGTGCATTCAACCAATTTGATTCTAGCAGAGTTTTAGGTTATGTGGAGAATGTTTGATTTTATAGGTGCAATTATGCCTGGTGCTTCTGTGAGTTGACTTACAAACTGTAGGGAACTGATGGCACCACATATTTGAGTAGTCTGCTTCTTATTTTGCAGGGATATATTTAGAAAAATGCTTCTAACCCATGACTCATTTGGATTTGATGCATCCTTGGCATTTGAGACAATTTATACACATCCTTTAATGATATTGCTCTTTCCAGGATAGTAATGAGTAATGAATTTACTTTAGAATGATTGTGTTGCTGACAAACTACCCTGTATCCTTTCTATACATTATGCCCTATTTTAAAAAAATTCTTTAATGTTTTTTAATTTATTTAGAGAAAAGGAGAGAGCGTGCGCGTGTGAGTGGAGGAAAGGCAGAGAGAGAGGGAAGGAGACAACCCAAGCAGGCTCTGCTCTGACAGCACCGAGGCTGACTTGGGGCTCGATTTCATGAACAGTTAGATCATGACCTGAGCCGAAATCAAGAGTTGGATGCTCAACCCACTGAGCCACCTGGGTGCCCCCAAGGCCCTTCTAAATGTCTATTTTATGATTATATTAAAAAAAGAAGTTATATATGGGTACTGACAATAGATCTGGGGAAGTAAATGAGGCTGTAAGTCAGGAAACTGATATTCTTTTTTTTAATTTTTTAATGTTTATTTATTTTTTTCTTTTATAGTTTATTGTCAAGTTGGGGAAACTGATATTCTAATCCCAGAATTTTTACAAGTGAAGAATCTGGAGGAAGTTTTACAGCCTGTCATAACCTTACCTCATTTTCCTGTTTTCAATATTAGGAGACTGGAGTAGAGCATTTCTAAGATGACATTCAGCTATAAAATTCTACAACTTGAAAACATTTGGATCTCACTGCTTTCAGATGGTTTCAGATCAATTTACTCCTGAGTTTATGATTTTCAGTTTCCATGTCAATAATGAAAAGGAAATATAGCAATAAATAACATTTTTTAACAATTTTATGTACCTACACACCTGTTCTATGAGTAGAGTTTCAGTCTGTATTTATAGAAATATAAAAAGTAGGTAAGAAATAGTATATAAAAATAAATTTATACAAAAAATAACTCATAATGTATGCAAACTGGAAGATATATAAAATATTTAGGTGTGGATACCAGGAGTCTGGGAAAGAAAGCATCTCATGTAAACGTGGTAAGTACTCTTTCCATACTACTGCTAAAAGAAAATACCACATACAGTTGAGGGTTTTCATCAATATTATGGGAAGTGTAACAAAATATTTGAAAGTCTCAAATAATAGCCAACACAAACCATTTGATATAATAGAGATAAAGCAGTTTCAGATTTCTCAGAAATCTCACAAATCTGAGTACACATATCCGTGTATGTCAATTTTCAGAACGCTTCCTCAACCTCTTGCCATTCTGACTTACTGGCAGTTCCGGGATCTCCTTTGTTCACCTTGAAAGTAATCCAGGCCACTCTGACAACATTATGAAATTGTCAACAGCACTTTCTTGTCCTTTCAGACTAAGTATAGCATCCTTTGAAAGTGATCTCAACATGAACATTTATATGTCTCACTTAACTCTATCACGGACTAAGTAGGACTAGACTCTGGCTATAGAGATACTTGATTAAAAATAAGGTTTCACAAAAATATTCACTTAGTCAATGAATTTGTTTTGTTGATGTTGATTGAATTAACCACATTTCTCCTCACCTTCTTCTGAATGGAATACTCTGCCTCTCCATCTTGTCTGTCTGGCAAATTCTTCACTATTCCATGGAAGATCAAATGTTAACTCTTGTCAGAGGTCTCCTAAATTCCCTCAGGATCAATTGCCTTCTTTCCTATCATCCTATAGCATGTTGCATACAGCTTCTTTAGAGCACTCACATGCTGCATTATAGTTAGTCTTTTATTTATGTGCTTCTCACTGCTCAGAATTTGATCAAGGAACAGACCATCCAAGCACATTCGTGTCAAGATATGAGGGCATGATAAAATACCACTGTAAAAAATTAGAATTGGCTTGCTAGTTAATTCAGGCTTGCCCAAAATTGCTTGCACAAATGATAGGACATAAACCAATAGAGCCTGCACTCCAGAGCGGAGATTACAAATGAAAGGAAGAAACGAAAGAAAGAAGGAAGGAGGTGAGAGGAAGGGAGAGAGGCAAAAAAGGAGGGAAGGAGGAAAGAGAGGAAGGAATGGAGGGAGGGAAGGAGGAAGGGAAGAGAGAGGAAAAGAAAAACCCTTTGTCAGTTTGTAATTCTTATATTTAGTGTCATTCACATGTAATTTCATTCTATAGCTGCATGACATTTTATCTTCCCTAATATTGGTCAGCTAGTAGTTGAGTGTAGTCAACAGTGGCAAACACTGAAATTTTGAAATCAAGTAATTCAAAAATAAAATCTTTTTTTTTTTTTTGGTCTGGGAATGGATGATTTATTTTCTTACCCTTATTTAAAATATTTTAATGTGTTTTTGAGATATCTTGTTCAGAAGATAAACATAAACTGGAACATAAACTGGAAAATATAAATTAAAATGGAGAATCAGGGATTGGAAACCCTATGTAAAACTCCAAAAGGTGTTGCCAGATTGAAAATCAGGAGAAAAAAATAGTTTTAAGCATACTTTGATCAAGATTTTGCAACTATATCCATGTAAGACAATTTTATCCTTAGTGAAAATAATGTTATCCAGTTATAAGTATTAGGAATAGAAGATAATTCCAAATAAATAAAAAAGTATGCATGCAATATTAAATCTCTCATTTTATTTTATTTCATTTTTTGAAGTTTATTTATTTTTGAGAGAGAAAGAGAGTGCACAGGGGAGGGGCAGAGGTGGGGGCAGAGGATCTGAAGCAGGATCTGTGCTGACAGCAGGGAGTCCAGTGTGAGGCTCAAACTCATAAACTGTGAGATCATGACCTGAGCTAAGTCGGAAGCTAAACTGATTGAGCCACCCAGGGGCCCCTAAATCTCTCATTTTAAATATAAATATGTGAGAACAAAATCTTGTTGCCAAAAAATTGGCTTTACCCATTTCGCATGAAACGATGCTAGTATTTGAAGATTATAGGGCACCCATTTTTCTCAACCCTACTCTGTTCTTGCTAGAGTGAGATATACTTTATTTCTTTTTTCCTTAGGACCCGGAAAAGGTAAATGTTCAGTAAATGCTTTTTTGAGTGAATGAATTGCTGTTGTCTTAAATTTCTCATTTCAAAGACTAGCCTGACTGATTGCTTTATTGCCATTGCTATTGTCATCATCATCAACTTCAAATTAATTAGGTACAGACTTCTGTAGATAAATGATTGTGGTTGCTGATGTAGTGAAATTTGAAGAGCACTGTGAAAGCCCTATCCATCAAAAATAATTCCTTGATCTGTGTTAGCCAATTTAAAAGGTGAGATTTCCTTTAAAATTGCTTCGTATGGGTCTAGAAATACTTTCAGTCTGAGAAGGCTGGTGACCTGTGCTTTTTGATTGATATGGAATAAATGCTATTATGGTAACAGATCAGAAAAGCTAAAAAGAAGATACAATTTTGCAATTCATATATTCAGGATAAGTAAAACACTTTATAAAGCTGTAAGCATTGATTTGTATAAAAGAGATAGACATATTTCAAAGTAATCCTGTCATCAATCTTCCTCCATAAAGTTAGTCCTTTCTGTTTCATTGTTGCATAGATCATTTTGCCATTCCACTTAGTAGTCTGAGTATTCTCCCTGCAATGACTTTTGGGTTAACTTTCACATTTTCTGGCTTCATGTATATTGAAACAAGGGTCATGCAGCATTTTTATCCGTGTTTCCTGTATGATATGTGTATTTTTCTGGCAGAGCTGACAATAGTGTTTAGGAAGGCAATCTGTTAACTCTTCTGATTAATGATGCCCCCCTTCCCCCAGGTTTCCTTCATTTCTTACTGTATGACATCAGTCCTGATGTGAATTTTGACAGGCACATCACAGAACTCTGCCTGGTTTTCCTGAGTGGGCTGCTCC